>JARHVA010002478.1:2072500-2535099 GCA_037957365.1 Torreya grandis
TTATTAATTTCAATCTAAACTTGGTGAAAAAATATAAATTAATAAAAAATGTGGGAAAAATATTTGTTTTCTTGTTCTCAAGTGGTCTAATTTTTTGGTTACATGCATGCATAAATATAAATGTCTTATTACATTAGGTATTCAATAATGGAATTTTCACCAAATACATATTTAAAGTTAATACACTCATAACCATGTCATATTTACCTACCCAACTTGTGTTACAACCAATTTTTGTACATTAATAGAATGTTGTGATAATGAATTTCTAGTGTCCAATACAATCAATAGCCCCTGTCTTATATGCGGTCATTGTAGATTCCATGATTATTGAAAATTTTGTGTGGATCATGAAAAAATATATTTTTCTTTTTGTTTTTAGACACCCATTGGAAAATGTTCAAGTGATTTAACATGTGGTGTTGATTAATGTTAGTATACTTTAGAATGGTGTTAATTTTATTAAATGGTGCCAAATGATTTGATTATGTTCCCAATAATGCATTATTTTACTTTTGTTAAAATTCAATTAGAAACAAAGGTGTTCATTGGCATTTATTGTATTAATTTAAAAATGTGAGGCAATTCGATCTTGACTAGAGCTGCATTTGAGAGTTGAGCTTCACTTGTTAGTATGTTAACAAAAATAATTGACTAAATGGATTGAACTTGAAACTACACATTTATGGTATATATCTCTTACTGAATATGCACTTAATTATTTTGATTTGCATTTAAGGTTTGAGTGTAACCCATACGTACATCGAAAAATGGTTAACTAAAATGATTAAACCTATGAATACGCATTTAAAATGTGGATCTCTTTAGATATGTTAAACACTCTTCCAAAAAAAATATATATAAAGTGATTGAATCAAAATTACATTAAAAAAATGTATGGGCTAGATGGGAATTTTCATAGTTTAGACACCAAACACTTGTATTTGTATGCACAAATGATTGGAAGTGGAACCAAAAGGTTTACTAGTGTGTTTTTTGCATGGTTCTTTGGCCATGCATTAAGACAATTAAGTGGTTCATTCATATCTTAGCTTTGGTCTACAACTTTTAAGTGTGTCTTGTCTTGGATGTATTGACTCATATTGACAACTTATGGACATTTAATTGCCTCATCTGGATTTGGGATTGATTTAGATTTAGATTTAGATAATCTTGAGAAATGTTTTCCCCTCATTTTCCTCTATTTTGACCACCCATGATTTTAATATATTTAATTTATTTATTTCTCTCTTTACTCATAAGTTTTTTTGTTATGTGGATGTTTATTTATTGGTAAAAATTTTTATATTTGGTTTTCATTTACATCTATGTTCACAAGCTCATTATTATGGTTATTAGTTGTGAAGAGTATTTTACTTTTTATAATGTGATTTAGCATTTTATTTTTATTCACATTTATGTTTACACATTGGGATCGACTTTGAATTTATTGTTAACAATATAATTTTTATTTTTTTGGATATAGGTAAACACTTTTAAATGGATTGGCTTTTGACTAAAGATAATGAACCATTTTAGGACATAGAAAAGAGGATTAAATCCCCATGAAAATCACAAATTACTAAAGTCAGTATCAAAATATCACAAAAACAAATCACAAACAAAGGGGAGAAGAGGAAAAATCTAATAAAAAACAACAAAATGGTGAGAAAATGGAAAAAATTTGAGCTAAAAAGCAACAAACAAGTTACAAGTGATTTGCTAAAAGTAAAAAACTAATCTAATTAACTTGAAAATATTCAAAGGAATAAATTATCAAACCCACCCATTTGAGGCCACTAAGTGGAATACAGAAATGGAATTTGTAATCCACAAGATGGAATCTTCCTTCTCCTAGAAATGACCTCCTTAATCCTAATCTCTAATCATTTATTTTGATTCTAATCTCAACCTCTTTGATTCATATTTTTGGCCTCTATATTTGTATGATACGCCAACATCAACCTTAGTATTATTCCCTTTGAAGATATAGGGAAAATAAAAATAAATAAAGGTGGAACCCATTAATCTTGAATTCAATACCTCATGCCTAAAAATGAACCATCAACCCCTAAAGGTAAAGTGTTCAACTCCTCCTCAGAATAAACAATATACACCTCCATCACCTTCTCTATGGAAGTAGCAGGGAGTTCAAGGGAAAGATAAGGAAGGGAATTATAATTCAGGGTAGATAAAAGCTTGTGGTTGTGCCAAAAATATCAAGAAGGCCCTCCTTCATCTTTTAAACCCACTATTGACTAGGAGAAACCTGAAAAAGATTAAAAATTGCATGATTCCCAATATGATTGTAGTGGAAACATATTAAATGGATGCCTTTATAGTTGATCAATTAAGTCCAAAAACCCTAAGAAGAAGCCACTTTGACAAAGTGAAAAGGGGGCTTATATTGGTTAATCAAGGGACAAACCCACAAAATTATGTTACCCCTATAGCTCACCTCTAATTTCATGAAATAACCTACCATATTAGTATAGGTTTACTTATAATAATGTGTGTATTATCTTTTTTCTCATCATATCTATCAATGTATTTCATTTTAAATTAAAATTACTTTTTAGGAGTTACATTTTTTTTGAAATATGGTTTAATTTGAAAAAAAATTGGTTGTGAAATGGATGGTGAACAGACAAGGAAGTTTGGATCTCTACAATGGGGATTTGAAATGTCATCCTTCATTAAAGGAACTTCAATATTTCCTTTGGCTTCCTTTCTTATCTTTATCTCCTTGTTCTTACATGTTTTCTTATAAGTTGGTTAGGAGACAATTTGAGTTATGATATTATTCTCATGATTTTTATTTTGGACTTGATTGATGGGTTTATTTATGTTTGGTTATTTTTATTTTGTTTATATGCTCTTTTTATTATTTTAACCCTACTTGGGAGTGTTTGTCACGTTTAGTGCCATTGTCTTATGACACATCCCTTCACCTACTGCCTCCCCCTTTTTTCACTTTCCATTTAGGAAAAAAAAGTGACCAAATTTAATGTTAAATGTATGTAAAATGATGGACAAGGCAGCCTCAATTATGTATGGATTAAAGATGAAGAAGATATTAATGTCAAGAATCATGCTTCATATTTGCATAAGGCTAAAATTGGAAAAAGTAGTTAGTAAAATTATTTAGAAATGGGAAAAGTTTTTGTTGAGAAAGCTAATAAATTGTTTTATGATATCCTACATTGGAAATAAGTTGTTAAACACTCTAAAAGAGAAAATTTTATGGTTGGCCAATTCTAATTGACTAAGGATGGATCAAGAAAGGGAAGTGTGAGAGAAATGGGTAAGTGTTCTAGCTCTTCCACAATGCTCTTCATTAACCCTAATCTCTCCACAGAACATGATTTATTGAATGAAAAATACAAACTAAAAAATGTTGATGTCTTCTTTATTTGTCTTAATAAAAACTCATTTCCATGCCAATTTTTTTTTGATACTTGATTAAAATATATTTGGAGGAAGAAATGGGGATATATGTGAGCTTATGTAGAATTTTTGATAAGGGCATATTTTGGGTTACCTTCAAAAACTCAAATATGTAGAAAGGAGTTATCAATAAGCTATTATGGAATGTTGGTCAGTCTCTTTTTAAATATGTACCATGGGACCCTTGCATGGATTATAATGACCTTGTATTTAAAACTTCACCTAGATGGGTTGATATCAAAAATATTCCTCTACAACTATGAAATTTGTTGCCTTAGGTGATAAAACCCCTTAGGGATGTTCTCAAGATTAAAGATACCATACATTATTTGGCCCACATGAATGCTAGGTTTATAATTACCCTAGTTAATTTGGATTTAATTCTTGAAACCCTTGCTTTTAATATTCACACAAATACTTATCTCTACCCTATTAAAGGTCTAGGAGGTCTCAATTCTTGTTTTTTCTTGAAAATATATGGTCACTTGAGGAAATATTTCCATATTCTTGTTAAAAATTAGACTAAGGCCTTAAATATTATCCCTAACCTTGACAATAATGATGGCTTTGTTTATCCCAACCATCTTGATTTTGTGAAGTTGAACCCTAAAATCAATCCTCTATTTGGTAATTTATATTTGGAAGATATAACATCCCCTATTATATGTGGCAGTGAAAATTTCATGCAATATTTACAAACTTTTATTGATTATCATATCCCAATAAGTATTGGTCAGTTCATGTTGAATAATGACCCAAACTTGGATTCTATTTCTATGTTGATTATTAAGGGAGGGATACTCCCCACATGATATGATTAATAAGTTAGGAATTACCTATTCTAATCAAAATTATTCTAGGATTCATGATGAGCTCATGGTGGATGTCATTCCATTTTCTAAAGTGAAACCTATTAGAGAAACTAATATAAAATCTATGAAGTTTATTGAGAAACAAGGTCTATCCCCCAATAGTATAACTTATTTCCTTCTAGATTATTTGATGGATTACATCCATCTTATACTTCTATCCTCTAAGGTTGGGGAGATGGACCCAATGAAAAATTATGACCCAATCTCTAGAAAAAATTAGAAAGCTAAAGGGTCAAGAAAGAGGCTAAAAAAATAAGCCTCTACTATAGCCCCATGTAACTCTGATATGGTGATTATAGTTAAAAATAAATAAAAAGATATTTTTAAAAGATCAAATGATATCTCTAGCAACAAAGGAATAAATAAAATCAAGTTTTAGAGTGTTTTAATAGACTCTATCAAGGCAAAGGGGGGAATAAATCCCCTATGGTGGATAAGAAAGTCTAGGTTCTTATGCATATTATAATTGGAATGTTAGGGTTTTGGAAACCCATTATGGGAATCCTATTTTTAGACATTTAAAAAACATAAGACATAATTTGGACTTCTTACTCCTCCAAAAAGTCAAAACTACTAGATTCATTCTTTATTTAACTCATAGTTTTATCTAGCCCAACTCTGTTCACTTTACCAATCACCAGAGAAGCAAAGGAGGTGCCTCTATTCTAATTATTATTGATTTAAAGGAATGTATTTTTGAGCATGACATATCCACTATAATCATGTTGTTTGGGTGAGTCTTCAAATAAATAACCATGCTTTTGGTATTTACAACATTTATGCCCCTAATGACTATAATCAAAGATTGGTTTTATGGATATCATTGTCATATAACCTTAAATATATCCCTTGGATATTTGGGGGAGACTTAAATATGATCTAAGAAAGAGAGAATAAGCATAGAGGTGACCCCCTCTCTTAGAAAGGGAATGAACTCTTGTTTTGGTCCAAATTCAAGAGAATTCACAAGGTTGAAGATCCCTGAGGCAAAAATTTGAGTAAAGATATATGGTTCACATGGTTTAATAATTAGACCAACTTTAAAAGGATGTATTGTATATTGGATAGATTCTATCTCTACTAAGATTCTTTTGGTATTCCTCACTATTATGATATTAACTTCATTAAGGTGGTTCTTTGTACTATATTTAATCACTCCCATATTGAAATATCTATTTTCTTGAAGGATGAGAATTATAGTGATAATGTAGGTATAAAGGGTCTCTATAATTTCAATGTCCCCCATATCAAAGATAAGTTTTGCATGGATGGAATTAACTCTACATATAATGTTGGTAAATGTACCTATAGTTCTTCTTCTAAGATTAATAAGTGGAATAGTTATATGGATATGTCAAACAAATTTGATAGATCCTATAGTCAATTTAAAGCTAAGAGGAAGAGGAAATTTTATAGAGAGGCCAAATGAAAACTTATTCAAGTAGAGAGTGTTCTTTAAAATGATCTTGTGAACTCTTATTTTCTAATGGACCTTTCATCCCTTAAACATCAGATTAGACAACACCTAATGTGTATAAATAGGGGTGCTTAGATTAGATCTAGATTGAATTGGTTACAACTAAGAGACAAAGGCACTAAGTTACGTTTGAGGTTCTTGAAAGCCAAACATCAAAGGAAAAAAATACCTACAATCAACTTTGGGGGAATGGTCTTAGATGACCCTATTCTTATTAAATTTTTTTTTTTTGAATTTTATTCTTCCCTTTTTTAATATGATGGGTCAAATGACCATATTGTAAGGAATAGAGAGTTGTGTGCCAAAATTATTCCTAGTAAACTCTCCCCTATTCAAGATGCCTTCTTAGACAATATCATTTATATTGATAAAGTTCTAAACACCATTTAATATTTGAAAGTGATAAGGACCAAAGAATTGATGGATTACTAGTAGAGTTTAATAAAGATAATAAAGATTTGATTTATTATGAGTGTTTAAATGTTTATTTGGAAGCTATCGAGGCTAGATCTCTGGGAACAAATATTAATAAAGGGTGTCATTAAGCTCATTCCCAAGGAAGGAGACTAGTCCCTTATCAAAAACTAGAGACTAATTACCCTTGTTAATGTCTCTCATAAAATATTGGCAATTTTTTAGGCAAATAGAATCTCTTCATTGCTTCTTTCTAATATCTCAGAGACTCGGACTAGATTTGTGGTAGGTAGATATATTTTTGACAATCTTATTTCTAGTTAGAAGGGGATTTACTAGCCTCATGACTCTAAAAAAATGCTAGAATGGTGCTTTTAGACTTTAAAAAATCATATGAAAGAATTGAGAGGCTATTCATTGAGACTATTTTGTGGGCCTTTGGTTTTCAAGACTATTTATGTAGAATGATTAATATTCTTTTTAAATATGCCTTTAATGCTATGGAGTTTAATTGGGAACTTACTAAGGTACTAGACTTGTAGAGGTATGTTATATATGGATTCCCTCTTGCTCCTTCCCTCTTTATCATTGTTATTGATGGTCTTCATTATTTACTTATTTTTAATGAGATAGATCCCCTAGTTGTGGTTATCACTCTTCCTAATAATTATGTCCTTATTGATGTCATATTTACTAATGACACCTCTTTATTTTTCAATATTTCCAATGAAAACCTCCTCCAATTTGAATTAAGGCTCAATATCTATTACCAAGCCTCAATTTCTAAGGTAGTCATGCATAAGTATTTTATGATGGGGTGGTTTGATGAGCCTCCTAATGGTTTTTCTAAGTTTGGTTAGGAATGGAAAGGTCCTAATTAGATTGTTATATATTTGGGAATACCATTTTCTCTTAACCCTTCCTTTAATCAAATGTGGGTTGATTGTATGTTAAAATTAATAAGAATCTAGGTTTACCAAAAGGTCCCATCATCCTATAGTATTTACTATGCCTTTTGATGGATGTTTAATAAGTACCAAATCAATTTATTTCACAAAATTTTAAGAGAATTCCTATGGTAAAGGTAACAATAAAAGGCATGTTGTTGTTTGGAGGTTTTTTTTAGGCCTAAATTCATTGGGGGGATTGATCTAAAAGACCTTATAATTCAAGGTATCACTTTGGCTATGAAGTGGATCATTCAGTCTTTTAATGGTAATGAACCTTGGAAAGTTTTCATTAGACACAATATTATGAGAGGTTTCCCTAAAGGTAGGCCTAGATGGATTGGGTTACATATGGTATATCCCCTTCTCATCCCTTTCTCTATCAATTTTTTTGATTCTCCTATTTTTGGGTTTATCTAGAAAGCTTAGGATTTGGTCAAACATTTGGTCACTGCCAAGCATGTTTTCAGCAAGTTTGGGTTCTACTATCAAGGGTAAATATCTATCTAGTAGAACCTCTCCCTAAATAGCCATACCCTTGATCTCACTAGGGGTTGTTCTACCTTGTAATGGTTCCAAAAATATCTACATAGTTTCAAGGATCTATTCTCTTTTAAGGGTTGAGCCTCTTAAGAACTCATTAGGTTTAGATGTCATATTCCCTTGTCTTAATAGAGGAATTTCTCTATGGTTACCAAGGATCTTAAAGGTTATAATACCATTTCCATATTGTATAATGAATATGAATTTTAGGAAAGTATCAATTGGGTTAATGGCCCTCCTTTGCATGAGTTCTACATTAAAAGGCTTTACAAGAATATTTCTTTTTGCAAGCCTCCATACCTTATACTTAACCATATTTGATAGATTGTTGACCCTCTCCAAAGTTAGTCCTTTAGGTTTAATGTATTGTGGGATTATTTTATGCAACCTAAGAAATCTTAGTTTCATTAGCTTCTTATTTACAATAGGCTTGCTTTAAGTGAGGTTATTTCCAATAATTTGGATGTCCTACCATTTTGTTTGGTCTATGGTGATGTTGAGTCTTTATAAAAAAAAATTCACGTATCCATTTACTATTAATGTTTGCAAAAAATGTTTACATTTCTAGTATAATGGTTTTTTGAATGTGATCTTACTTCTCTGAATAGTGCTATTGGTTATATTTATCATAATAAAATAGTTCATCCTTTCTTCCACAAGTTTTGGATTATTTTTTTAACTAAAATTGTATGGTTAATTTGGAGACAAAGGAATGAAAATGTGTTTCAATTAATAGCTAGATTACTTGATGAATTTTTATATGAAATCATCAGTAGAATTATTTTTGTGCAAATTTATCTTAGGCTAAATATCCCATAGTATGTGTTGGAGAAATTTCTTAGTACAATAATATTAAAAGTCACTTCAGACTATTTAAATAGATTCTAGTGTCTTTCTAAAATTATCCCCCCTTATGGATTGGGATCTCTCCCATAACATGGTTGCTAAAATCAAGATTTTGGAGTATGAGTGGTCATGTATCAAAGATTCATAATATGAAAAAGATAGGGATCCCATTCATGGATGGATTGCCTCTTCAAATTAAATCAAAAATGGTGTGCATAAATGGTTTAATGTGGCTCATAACATGGTTTTTGGTAATGATAATCTTATTCTAAAATCTTAAGTGGTTAGTCATGACCTTAAATCTTCCAGTATTGGTCTCATGAGTTTGGATCTTAAACATGCTATTTATAGGTGATGATATTATACTGGAAATTATTTCTTCTTCTCATTTTAATGAATAACAACAAAGGGAAACTTGGAAGAATATTCATAAATAAATTAATGAATTTTCTAGCAGACTTGAGAAACTAGTTGAAGTTGGTGGTCATAAAGAAGTTGAATTGTCCTCTAGTCTTCAAAAGAGAATAAACTTGATCTTTTGTTTAATAAAGTCTCTTGATACTCCCCATTAAAAGTGGACTTTGTTACTACTACTCAGTTAGGACCTATTAACATTATTCATAAGGGACCTAGTTTTTTGGTGAAGGATGGGTATGTTGGTTCTTCTAAGGGTGTTGCTATTAGGATGGAAAAAGATTCTCATGTTTAGTTGACTCTTGATTATATTTTTCTAGGGTATTGCATGGCTTATGGCTCCTATAGCTTTGGTTTTCTACTTTTATTTCCTTTATAATTCTACCTCATGTGTGAGGAATTTTTTATATTGATTTATCATTATTTTTGTATCTTAGTTCTCCTTTGTGAAATTAGAATTCCCTTATGGTGGGTCCCAGTTTTATACACCCTCAAGTGTATTAAATGTTTTTAACAATCCTCCAATAAAAAAATATGGATTACTTTTAATACATTATATTATTACTTTTTTGGGGGAAAACTTAGTTTTTAAGAAGTTTTACTATAAAAATATACATAAAATAATTCGAAGCCACAAACATGTAGAATATGTGTCAGTCTCTATATGAACTTACAAAATATATTATATAATATAAGTAGCCCCTATCCTTTTTTTAGGAAGGTTTTCTCTATAGGAATAAGGTTTATAATTTAAAATCATATCTTTAGAATGATCCTAGTTATTTTCAATTTAGATAGAATAGAACTATCGTATCCTTAGAATGACCTATAGTGACCCTTACCTTCAACATGATGGGAGATCATGTAGATGAATAAGAATAAAATATAATAGTAAAAAAACATCAATTGAGTAATAATTTTTGATGAAGGTCATTTGGGTGATGAATAAAACTTACACGAATATAAAATCTCACAAAAAAATTAATGAAGATAGCTCAATAAAAATATATTTTAATGGATTTTTCCATTATTTTAATCTCTATTCAACACAACCACTATTCCATGCATCCTTAGTACAAGTTGATTAATTTAATATTTACATACCCAAAATAATAATGTAATTCATCTAAAATGATCTTTATAAATGTTCATTATCATGATAACATGGGTCATTGAACTTACATATCAAAAATTATTATATAGTAATCATCATTTTACTACCTTGCATTAGAAAGGAAAAAAAACATAAAATAAAAATAAATGTTTATTATTTACTTCAAATCATCCCCACCAAAAAGAAATAAGTATTGCATTATAAATACAAGTATCATTACATACCTTTTTTTATTACAAATGACACAATGCATTTGTAATTATTCTTAGCAATCCATAAATAATGTTGAATTAACATTACTAAAAAGAAGAATTCAAGATACAATTGAAACTAGAAAATCAAATTTAATCAGGGGTGTTCAACATGCTATATATATTTTTATAAGTAGTGGAACCTCAAACTTCTTAGTACTTATTTCAATATAGGTAGAAACATTCAATATATATGTATCAATTATATATTCATATTTTATAATTTTTATGTAGGGAAATGATTTTTCTTACAGGAATATAATGTATCTTCATCAATAAAATATTTTTTATTGGTTTAAATTATTTGAATTTATCAATAAATATTTGTGTTAGGAATATCCTCAACACAATTCAATTATTTTGGTCAAAATTTTATTTTGAAGTGGATTTATATATGTAATTGGATGGAAATATTACTTAGACATATTGAAAACATCATAATTCTATTATCTACAAATTAAACAAGATATGTTATACATATAGTAAAACTAATTAAACAATATTTTCAAACATGTCATCATTGAAAATATATTAAAAAAATATATTAAATTAATCATTTTTTAAATTACTACATACATTGAATATTACAATTTAAAAAAACTAAAATCATTATAATTTATTTACATCTTTTTTATACTTATCATGTTTATGTTTGTTTCTTAGGGTTGTTGATATTCTTAAAATAGTTTCCTAGACACTTTTGAAATTTGGGTTGTTCGATAGTTGTTCCTTCCTTTTTTGTTTCTAGTTATTAAAGGTTAGTCACATACACCCAATTTCATTAAAATTTGATTTTTCATCTATAAATAAATATATAATTTAATTTATTTATCATATTAAATATATCTTTTTTTGGTCAGTTAATAAATGATCATTGTATATTTTCAATACATATTACATAATACTAATCAACTTACCTTTCAACATATTCATATAACCTTTAAAGAGGACCATTACTAATTATAATATTTAAATATTATTATTTTAAAATCATTATTAATTATAGTATTATTATTTTAAATCTTGATTCTATTGTAAAAATCTTTAGATATTTTCAATTCTATAATATAATGATATATTGTAAGTGGTTACTTATCTGTGAAACTTTCAATATCTAAACAAAAGGTGTTATTTATTTATTTAATAGTATGATCATTAGATTTTTAATTTGGAAGAAAAAATATTCCCTCATTTTAATGCTTTTAAAATTCTAATATTATATGTGAATTACTTAAGTTAGTTTAATTTGTACATAGAAATGCACCAACCCCCAAAACATATGTATGACTTACGCAAGTATACATAAATTAAAAAAATCCCTTTCAATATTGATGAATTTTGTATTAACATTGTAAATAATTAAGTTTGTTTTTTTTGTTTTTTTGGTTGTTTAAGTAGTAAATTATTTAAGATGATCTTCATTAAAAATAATTTTTATAGTCATATTTTTTATTTTTTAAAATAATAATTATGATGTAATGAGACTTACTTGTTTTATAATTTAAAATTCAATTAATATGTGAACTAAATTAATTAAGATAAATTGAATGGAATAAATTAGAATATTGTAAATGGACTTTCAATATATTAAATGAAAGTAAAAAACTAAATTTAATGAAGTATAAACAATTGAAAGAAGACTAACTATTAATTTAAAAGATAAAATTAATTTTTTCTACCTCATATTTGATTGTTCTCACTGACATAAGGTGTAAATAAGAAAACAAGAACACAATTTCTAAGTACCTAAAGTGAGAATTGAAAATACACAAGGAAAAAATCTTCAGACTAAGGACAAGATCAACTCCCACTATTATCCCAGTTATTTGATCCTATTTTTTACTAAAAAATAATATTTTATAGCAAATCATTTGTGACATCTTAAGTTAGGTATGTCTACATACATTGACCTTAAGATGTGTACAAAAGCCCTACAAATATCTTCTCCAATGTTGTAATCATAATAGGGATAGAGATGATTAAAATGCTATAAATAGAAAAAGGTGGAGTGCAGTTGAGCTGAGCTAACCCCAATCAACCTTACCATGACTAAGCATTGTGTATGTATCTAATGCTCCAAATATGGAAATCAAGTCTGCATAGTTATCGCACTTAATTTTTTTATACGATCGTGCTCCCTTGACTATATGAATGCATATAGGGATGGATTGAATACTTGATTATGATTTTATTTAGGATAAATAAATAAGGTTTTGACTTGGCTAAATATTGCTCAAGTAGTGATCATAATTAAAATTAAGAATAATATAGAAATATTACTTAATTTACAACAATGTAAGTATGACTTTGTATTTCGATTTCCAATTTGTAGAATAAGTGACTTAATAATTCCTTTATAATAATTCAAATGGGGAAACCACATGCTAAGACTCCTAAAAACATGGATAAAAAAGATAAGGGAGGGTTTAAATTTAAAAATTAATCATTAGAGGATGAAGGGACAAGACCGATCCATAGGGACAAATCCTACTGCCTCTATTATCCCTATTGGATGACTTTGTCCTTTAGGTAAATGTATGAAATTTGGGACTTGGATTAGCCATACAGATGTAGAAGGATGTTTTAAATAATCATAACACTTTTATAAATGACATATAGTAATTTAGAATAAAAATAAGTCCTCACAAGTGCTTAGGATAGAGTGAGATAAAAAATAGGTACTAATTAAGTGCATAAGCTAAATTAAAAAATACCAAAACTAACATTATAAAGTATTTGTAATTAAATTTATGTGTCTACACTACTCAACATACAAATACCTTAAACATTTGTTGAAGAATACTAAAATTCATGATTTCAAACATTTCATTTGCTAACATCTTTTCCCAATCTAATCTTTCCTCAAATATTAAACTATATTAACAATAAAAGAAGAAATAAAATATATTGTTCCACTCCTTTCCCAATAATTTATAATCACACCTTCTTAGGATATTAGTTTCACTTCTACAAAGTTTGATTTCTTAGATCCTATTTTTTTTGGTTACTATTTTATATTGTCCCCAATTTTTTTTCACTCCTTTGTTATTTTATCTAACTTATTGGATTTTCTAACAAATATAAGGACTAACATAATTTTGTATGGAATAACCCATAAAACCTTGGTAAAATAATACTTTTTATGATTGAAGTATTTACATTAATCATTCATGTTAGACTTTTATTAGTTGTATATAGATAAACACAATAAAAACTTGTATGTTTAAGAACTAATTCCAATGTGTTTCTTTAATTTAAAAAGTTTGAGGGTAACCTTGTCATAATCATGGATGGTACCTCATACTCATTATAAAATAGTATTAAAAAAAACATATTTTTAAAAAATATATCATTATAATTTACATATGTAAATCATAACTTTAATATTTGATAAAATTTAGATTTTAATTATTATCTTTAATCCTTTATATTATTATAAATACTGTTTTAATATTTTTATTTTAATGCTGTAATCATTTTTATTATTCCCAACCAAAAAAACCATAATGGTTAAATCTATTTATAAAGTTATGAACAAAACTAAGGTGAGAAAAATAATTTTTATATATGAGTGATCTTTATCCACAAAGATAGTTAGATGGCTTTCATTGAATTTAATGAGGCTCAAGATATGTCCAAATATTTCATTATTACATTGTGGAAATTTTAAAATGACATTAAATAACTTAACCAATATTAATCAAATATATATGAGATTTTAATAAATATATTATTATATGGTATTATCACACAACTTAATATTAATATATAAATTAATTTATATTTTATTTGATAGGTAAAATAAATTTGGTTTTAGAAGGCTACAACAATCATAAGTTTAAATAAAATATGATACAAGTTAAAACTAAAAGCCTTAGTAATTGTCAAACAAAAACAATCAACAAAAACTTATAACTAGTAGAAAAAGTATATTAGACAAAATGAGAAATAGTAAATACCAAAGAAATAACTTTAGACCTCTTCAAAATTAGATTTCTCCTTAGAAATGGCTTATTCAATATCCTTGGTCTTCTTTAGTAATAGATGTTGCTTGGTTTTTTCTTGGGTACATTTGGAAGGTCCTTTTTGAAGGGCATAATTTACCTTCAACTAGGGGATTATTATTCTTGTTTTGTTTCCTTTAGGTAAGGCTAGGTGTCTTTCGTGAGTTCCTACCCTGATGTAACATTTCCTTCTTTTCCTAGTTGGAGGATTTCCTTGTATTTTTCCTTATCTAGATCCTATTTGATCTTGATTATTTTCAATTTAAGTTAATTCTAATATTTTATGAGGTCTAACATATCCCTATAAATACCTTCTAATTTATCCAAGAAAAAAACTAGTTTTTTGTTTCGATTAATGTTATTGTCCACTAACCTATTGAGATCCCTACTCCTAAGACTATCCTCCCATTTTCATAAAATGGCCATAGGTCTAGGTTTTTGCTTATGGAGGCATGAAATAACATATAAGGGTTATTGAAGGGAGATGGCCTATAAAAAGGGGAGAAGGATTTTAGGAGGGTTTAGGCTGGGGAGCCTTCTTCATTTTATAATAATCCATATTCTTCTTTAAAAGGTTCATCATCTAGGGTGTCTTTGAGAGGGGTGTCTTTCATAAGAGTGTCTTTGGCTAGAGAGTCTTGAACCAGGGGTAAGGTTTTCCCATGGATGACTTCACCATGTTTCATTAATAGAAAGACGAGGCCATGGTGGATTATATCATTCTTATTACTAACCTAATATGCAAGGGTCATGGCTTCAAGGGACTTAAGAAGACCTAAAATAATAGGCTGATTTTAAATCCATAAAAATTCTTAAGAAGTAAAAAGTGGCAAGATAAAATGAGAGTATACTTACCTTTCAGGGTTAAGTATTTCATGATTTATAAACATATCTCTGGACACCTATGGGGAATATCCTATCATGAAAAACCCTTCTTATCAATTTTTAGCATGATGTCTGTATGATTTTTTTTTGCATTAGTTCCATCTTACAAATTTTGTTTTTATAAGCTTTAGCACCTTCATAGTGCATCCTAGTAGGTTTGTTGAGACTTCCTTTAGATAACTTTTTTTTCACTCCCCTCAACCTAATGGCTAATTTATTCCAAGTGAGAATAAAATCCTTAGAAATATCCTCATCATAGCCTTTGATCCTTAGCATAAATTTAATTAGGCCCCCTTTACTCAATTTCTTCCATACTTTTTTATTCCATTACACCTCAATACATGACACAGGTTCCATACAGTCTTGGTCCACTTGAGTTATAATGTTGCTTATCCTATTCTAAGTATTTTAGTGGACAATTTTGGAGTTAAAATTCAATGGTTTGTACTTGAATGTTGTTATTAATATTTTGGGCAGAGGATTTGAATTACTTGATATGCTAATTATAAAATTTCAAGGGGGGGAGTTCTGCATGTATGGAGTTGAAATCATCATGTGTGATCTATTCATGATGTATTTAAGACTTTTCCATGTCATAATTGATAATTATATTTAAAATTTGGGCTGAGATTGAGTTTTCATCATTCCACGTGGCCATTATTTCACTTCTAACCCCATAATTGGCTAGGCAATCTATAACAATGTTACCTTCACAATATATGTGGATGATAGATGATTCCTTAAAGGTGTAAACGATATTATAAACATAATCAATTATGGATTTGATAGTGTGGGAGGGGATGATTTACTTATACATTAGTTACATTTCACTCTTTAATTTACTTATAATTTACAATCCATGTTAATATAATTGATAGTTACATTAAAAAATAAAAAAATGAATAAGATAATATTTATATTAAATATAATAAATTGTTTAATTAAAATTTTATTAAATTTTTATATTATAATGAAATAATTCATGTTTTGAATATTATAATAATATTTTTAATATAGTTAAATTATACCCCTTTAATTATGGAGGAAAAAATGATTTTAAATAATTAAACTCTAAATTTATAATTGTTGAGAATGAAATTAAAATATTTTTATTTTTTAATATAATTTAAAGTAAATTTGTAACAATTATACCATTATATGATAAAATCACAATTCACTATTAAAAAACCAATGTGGTAGTTATTTGTAACCTTGATCAAAATGCCTATAAAGTATGAAAATTTATGCCAATGTAACTGATACATTATGTCAAAAAAATATTGACCATATTTGTATTAAGGATGATAAATTTTCTAATTAATATTTTTTAATTTGATATTATAATAAAATGATTCAATATTATAATAATTTTTTTAATATAATTAAAATGATATCTCCTGTAATCATGAAGAAAACAATGATTATGAATAATCATTAGTATTAGTAATAGATTCATCTATTGATAAGTGTTTAGAATGAAATTAAATTATTTTCTTGAGGAAATAACCTCAATGAACCTATTAAATTTGGAGATATTGATAAATAGGATTACTAACTTCTCATTATTATATCTCATAATTTGTAATTTCTAAGTATGTTTAATTCATGAAATTAAGTTATATTTAAATAAAAAGAATGATTTAATAACACTATGAAATTATAAAAATATATGTTAATCCAAGTGATATAATGAACTATTAATTAAGATTAGATGTTTACTTATGATTGATAATACCAACTATTATTTTATATCTTCATTTTTGAAGGCTTGAACTATTACCTAAATTAATATTTTAGTACACTATTTTAGTAACTTGTTAGAGACTCTTGGTAAGGTTCTTGATGACATTGTGATATTTATATTATTAGTAGAAAATTTAAGATATTTTTCATTCATATTGATGTTGAGATATTTCTAATATTTATGATGACATAATATTATTTTTATTATTTATTTTATTATTATTGATGTTTATATGATGTTAGTTATTTTTCTTTATAAAATCTTCACATTAGTTTTATTATGTTTTTATTCATCTACCACTTTTACTTTTGATGTTTTGATATTTTTAAGTATTGAAAAAATTGATGATGGAAGGTGTATCTCTACAATGATTAATATGTAAAAATTGTAAGTTTATACCATTTAGAGAAGACATTCTATGATAGCTTAGCACGAGGAGTTGGTATGTCAACTAACCTAGTCAACTAAAAGACTTGAACCCCTGACCATCAATTTAACATTGTAAGCACTTAATCAACTTATCTACCTAACTATAACATGCTAAACACTTGTTATAACTTATTTAAATTGATTGAACAAAAAAGGATCAAAAATGGAATGTACCAACTAGTTATGCCTTTTTTCTATCATAAAGTCAATATTTAAGTCTTATTATCCTTATTATCAATTTTTATGTGGATAGTTATAAGATTCATTTGAATTTAACTATACTTTGCTTATTATTACACTTTTTTACTAAATAAAAAATTTGAGTATGATTTTTGCTTTTACTGATTGGTGTTTCAATGTTAGTTTTACTTTCATTTATGACCAAGGGGCATAGGTAACCCATAGCTCCATAAAATATTAGTGTTTGAAAACCATACAACAAGGTGACGGGGCTTTTTTATTATTTATTTCTTGTATATCTTTTTATCAGCACCATCATGTTTTTATACTCCTTATAAAATTGATATATATATTGAATTTGATATTTTTTCTATAATTTTTTTAGAGTTTTTATATATTACATTTTGATGATTATTGTAGAAATGATGGATGTTTAAAATTAATTGCATACAGTTCTTTAGTATAATAAATTAGTTATTCCATTAGTAAAATGTTATTGTATAATTGTTTTTGGTTACTTTAACCTTTTTTCATGATACATGAGAGTTTTAGAAGACTTTGTAATAACAAATATTATACAGAACAAGATAAGGGTACTATATTTTTTTTGTCTTATTATGTCTTTGTTATAAATCAAATGTTCTTGTTGTAAAACATTTGCCTTTGTTGTAGATTAAATGTTCCCAATACACAACATTATTTTCAAAGGTAAATGAATCTTGTTTAGAATGTCTATCTTTACTGTAGAACATAAATTCTTACTACATAATGATTCTTTACAGATCCAATGACAATATTGTGGATTTAGTCTTTTAGAGAATAATAATTATTTTTGTGGAAAGAGTCTTAATTGCTACAAAACATGTCGTAGTGGATACCTTATGCTCAAGTTATCTTAGTGATGTAGTTTCTATGGAAGGGATGTTCCAATATAAAATGTTACAAAATGCATTATTTTTATCAAATTTACTACAAAATCACTTTTTGAATTGTTCATTACTTGGAAATTATATTAAAATTCAATGTGTATACATAAAATATTGTAATACTTTATCATTTAATAATGCTTTATCTCTTATAGAAACTTGTTGAGTTTCAATCTCTCTAAGTGCACACCTTAAAGGTTACACTAAAAAAGGGTCTAGTAGACAATTGGTAATTCACAAGATTGTTAGTCAACTCTATCATTACCTAAACTCATTATAAATCCTGCATATCTAACTCCCCAAGTAAACAAACCCTATCTATCCATGTCCCTAATAATTATACTTTTAAAAATCCCCTAACTAAGCAAACACCTTGTTGATTCCTAAAACCATCACTTCAAGTGAAATAACATTTTATGGGAAGATTTACAAGTGTGTGACCAAATTTTAGTCTATAAAGTAACCTTTGGGGTTTTAAAAGCTAGCTCTTTGATTTAATTTGGGGGATGAAAACGGATAAGAAAGAAATGTGAATAAATATAAAAATAAACTAAGGTGATGCTTTGAAATCTTTAAAACATTAACATATGACTACATAAAATAACTTGATTCCTTATACACTATAGACCATTGCAGGAACATAAAGCATGAATTAAAGTCTCTGATGCAATCTAGAATCAGTTATATAAAAGTAGAGAAAAGAAATAACAAACAAAAATAATTATTCACTCAGTTTGACATAGAACACCATATCCTCTTCATTGTTAGGTGGAGAATAAATTACAGTAGGCCTCAAGGGGAACAATACAAAAAATAAATTCCACCTGTGAGGGGCACCAGTTAAGGTCATAGAATGAAAAAATACTATATACTTCTATTTCTATTCTAGAACTATTACAAATGGGTGCTCTAAAAAATATTCAAAATTTAAAATAAAAATGATGACCCTTTTATAAAGGAAAAGAGACTTGAATATTAAGTGTAATGGTTTCTCATGGAAGTGACACCTAGAAATATTGGCACTTATGCTAATGATAAGGCCATTACAACCCAAAGGAGAACTCTAGCTCATGAGTGTAGTTTGTCTACAGATCTTGGATATGATGCAAATACATAATTTTATGAGGGATATAATGCTTAGGAGAAGCATCATGGTGCCACACATTTATATTTTAAATTATCTCCATTATGATATTGGGTAACAGGGACTGACTCACCTTGACTAATGGTGCATTTGCTAGCTCTAATAGAAAAATTCCTACCTTAGACAAGTATTGTGATTCTATGTGAAAGGCTCCACATATTTCTACTTCTTTTATGTACTAGACCCCACCCATATCCATCAACTAATGGTAATTTTTAGAAGCTTTATAAAAAATAAAATCCTCCTAATAAGCACCATGACATCATGTGGACAATTCTACATACCCCTTTACAACTAGAATGGTAGGTCCCTCTTCTAACCCTACCAAATAATGGTGCTACTTCAAGTCCTGATAAAAGAGAAATGACCTTGAAGAGCATTTGGACATCACATGCAGATTTGGCACTTATCCTAGGTAAGCTAAAAACCTTTTTAGGAAATGAGCATTGGGATGCCACATGGAAAAAAGTGGAAGGGAGCTAATACTTAGGAAAAATTTACAAAAAGAGACTCCGAGAAGAAAGAGGCCAAAAGCAAAACCACTAAATTCCATTGAGCAAGTTTGAGATCAAAATCCAATTGCTCTAAAATAATAAAATGTGGATTTCAATCCATAGTTCCTAGTGACTCATAAGGGCATCTACCTATGGATGGGATAGCCCAAAAACTTCTAGTACATGGACTAGTCGAGGCAAAATTCATAAAAAAGGAGGAATGCCTACAACTTATAACTTTTGAAGGGCTATCTTTAAATGTATCCATTCTTCCTCCTTGGGTTGGGATTTATTTTTGAGAGCCTTAAAGGTTCTATCTAGATCAAGGATCTCATTAAAGGAGATGTTACCCAAACCCTAAACTACTACCACCATTTGGAACTCAATTTGGATGAGTAGATGTAATACAATTTCCACTTTAAATAGGCTTGGTGATTGATCAAAATCCATGAACATGACCTAGTCATTCTAATTTTACTTTAGTAATGCTTTGATCTTATCCTCTAGGAGGATGTTGTTGTCTACCAAGAATTGAAAGGGGAGTCCAAATTGGACTAGTTGTTCAATGTGCCCCCACATATTTGGACCACTTTCTTTAAGGCATTAAGAAATGACTTACCATTGGTAGCTACTTTGTTGCAGCCTATAAATTCATTAACCTTTGTTGTCACTTGCCTTTAGTTAGCCACCCTTGCTACCTATAGTGTCTCATCTAAAGTGTTGTAAATATTTTAGATGAGGAGATATGAATCTAAGACCTTAGGAGACATGAATATGATGAATTGGTTGACAGACATGATTACCTAGGAGCTTAGCCTCTATGATTTTATGATAAAACTAAGTGTTAGCTTCAAGTTTGTGGTTGTGCCCTTGATTCTCTCCCAATAAGATGCATATATATATTAAACCATTAGGAGGATCTCTATGGTCTAAGAGTGGGAAACAAGGTCATTATTTAGCTATATGATTTCTTAACCATTGATTGAGGATTTTTGTTATGCCTGACACTACAATTTGAGATTCTAATTAGTTCACATAATATTGTCTTCTTTTTCTTGCATCTTGGCCTCTAAAGCTTCTCATATATTGGATTCCATCTAGAAGATCTGATTAGAGACATGGATCTAAAGTCTGGACCTCAATATTTTGAGCTTTAAATCTTTTAATTTTGCCTCAGTGTTGAGGTAGTCAATTATAATGTTTACCTTGATACATTTCAGCTTGGTCTTATCTAGTGATTAGCTTATTTTAATGTATTTTATGGTCATGTACTTATTCATTTCCTCCATAATCTTTACCATGTTAGTAGGTCTAGTATAGCTAATATTGAGGCCAATAGCTTGTATAACATAGTCACCTAGCTACATTTGATCTTGGGGATTGACTACCTAAGGTGTCATATGTGCAATCATGAGAGATTGTTGTGTCAGGTTAAATAAAGACCACATGTGAGGTACCACCATGGCCTTGGACTATTTTCCCTTCCTCTTTTTAACCTATGCCTCTTGGGATTTCCTTGATGTGTTTTTTTACTGATGGAATTACTCCTATGCCTAAATGTTTTCTTACCTACAAAGGGAAGTTCTTAGGGTAGACCAAATGGAACGGTCACTTTTTATGAAGTAGTGGATGTTATTCTCCTAGAGGTGAATGGGTGAAGGGTGAGAGTGGAAGGATAGAAAGGTGGGGGGCCATGGATTAAGGTGGAAGGAAATTACACCATGATGGAAGGTGATATAGATGATGAATTAAAAGGAGTAAGGTAAGGCATATGATAAGAGATTGGGGTTGTAGAGGAAAGTGGTATGAACTTGGTGGTAGAATGGGTGGGTGAAGAGGAGGGCAAAGATAGGGAAGTAATTGGCTAGGGTGGAGAGTGTCATCACCTAAGATAAAACTATGGAAGGAGATGAGGGGGTGAAAAAAGAGGTAGAGGTAGAAATAAAGAGTTGTAAAAATCATACCTTATTCTAAAGAGGCACTGACAAAGGCATAGACACTAGTTATTTTAGTAGCTTGGGTTGAGATGGCCCAGATAAGAGGTTCCCTAAAGAGTTTTGTTATTTCTATGGGGATGTGGGGTATGGGTACAAAGGTATTGAAGAGGTTGATGTTTTTGGGACTTTCATGACTTATTTTTTCTTTTCTAGAGGCACATCCTTCTATTACCTACTTGAGGTGTCTTATTCTTCTTCTTCTCCTACTTTTTTGGTAGAGAATCCTTCTTCTACTAGGGCCTCTTCTAGATGGTGTTCATCCTAAATATTTTCAAAAGTTTCATCTATCTCTTCATCCTCAAAATTATGAAAACATGTTGCCAATCTCCTAGTTATATTTTAAATAGGTGTCTATCTTTTCTTGGCTCCAATCTCTTCTAGTGAGTTGTGCCCTTAGTCCCTTTGTTAGATTTTTAGAGGCATCAAATGTCTAGACCACATCATAGGAACATTCGCATGGCTTATGGGTGTCTACTGAGATCTGAGATGGATCTATGAAATATTTGAGGTCATCCTCTATGGGCAACCTCCATTTTTCAAGGTATGGCTAGGGTTGGTTATTGAGTGGGTTGATGGTCTTTAAAGAGGCTATGTAACTAACTAGATCATAGATCTATCTATCATTAATTAGGTTTAGGCCTAGCTATAAAAGTTTGGATGTAACTAGGCACTCTTATTGCCTCTTCACCATCATGATACCTCTTATTGTGAAGTGGAAATCATAAAGGCCCTTCTTCTTACATCCCATGCCATACATTTTGTCAACAACATCAAGTTGGTGAGCCAAATCTAGGGCTATGGTCATATATATGAGTAGGCACAAAAATAAAAAGGGCTCACCTTTTAATCCATGTACTTGAATAAAGGTGAAATGGATCCTAAAGAGATAATCAACTAAAACCTTGCTATTGATGAGCTATGACTAATGTGAGTCCATTATCCTAAATATAATGGCCTCTCGACTAAGGTGAATGAGGACAAGGAATAAAAAGAGTTTTAAGAACTTGTAGTAATCATGTGTGATTGAGAGGATGCTTGTCCACACTATGATGGGGGTCATCATGTTAGGGAGAGTCATTGTCTTAAAGGATTCAAGTGTGGGGCAATTAGAGAAGAACTTGGATTGATGAAATAGAATGAGGTGGAGGAGGAAGGATGAATACTAGAAGGTATTTAGTGTTGAAAATATTTCCAACTCATTCTTCATGGTGGTGGTGATAGCCTCGATAAAATCCATTCTATACACCTCCTCCTTGCTCATAGTATTTAGGAGGAAGAGTACCCCTAATTGAAAATTGGTAACATTGGAATTTAAATCAATCCCAAATATGAAATCTAACATAGATGAGGCATACTTCAGGCCCTACATAGGGAATCTTGTAAGGGGGAAAGGCATAGGATGTGCTTCTTTGTAGTTGCTCTTGAGGAGGAAATTAAAGAAATCTACCTTGAGGACCTAGGTATCATAAACCTTCTGAAGACTCCCCATACTTTGAATGTTAGCCTTGGGTTTACTTAGGATCCAAAAATTTCCCCTTATGGCATCTGTGTTGATCTCTACTCTCGAATGGGCATTACCCATAATAATACTAGTATTGGTGTCATATCTATTTGTGTAGAGGGAAACAATATCTAGGCATAGGTGCATAAGAGGCATCATGTACTATGCCAGCATTGAGATCTAGATTTTATATCAAAATAACTCATATTTATTCATTAAGACCTTCTCAAGTAGTTGGGATTGGGCACCCTCCCTTAAGGTCTTGGGGTTTTTGGCCAACTTGGGGTCATATATGTCATCCATGAAATATGTGACCAACATTTGGTCTCTATAGTGCCCTTTAGTTATGCTCTTGATGTTTAGCACCTTTGCCTTTGGCAGAGTGAGAGAAGAAGCATATGAATTTATTACTACATATGGTCCCCAATGGCCACTAAACGTATGTGTTCTTTGCTTTCTTAGATGTTTTTTGCCTCTTGACAAGGAAGTATAAGTCTTTATCCTAAGACTCTTTCTCAAATTCACCCTCTATTTCACTGAAGAAAATGGATATCAAACTCACTCACATAATTTCACAATTTTTGGGATCAATTCTCTCTACTCTTTATTCTCTCTTCAATTCCTTAGATTTATCAAAATCTCAGTGCATCTAAGTGTTTGGATAGATATGGAGAGGGGTATTTATAAGCCAATTCTCCTAGGCATGATCATCATGGAAAACTTTGAATTCATGTACCCCATAAATTCTAGGGGTGATATACATAATCAAGGATCAAATCACAAGAGATTTGTGGTGATCCTTATGGGGAGTCATGCAATATGGAACAACCAACATTAATAATAGGAGAGATGGGTAGATAATGGTATTTCAGAGAATGTTTCTAAAATTTAGGAGAGTTTGGGTGAGGACACATGGTGGTAATATGAGCCATTTGTGCCAATGACACTTATTCAAAAGGAAATAACAAAGGAAAGGGAAAAGAAAGAAATAAAGGGAAACAATAGTAAGGAAGGGAAATACACATGCAAAAAAGAAACTAACTAATTATGTACAAGAGAAAGGTCAGTAAACTAGTTGAAGTATTTCAAGTCAATTATGTTAACCATAATCTTTCTTTGTCTTCCAACTCAAAAGTGTTACCTTGTACATCACCAATAATGCAAAATGGCCCTCTCCATAGAGATAAAACTTACTGTATTGTCTTAGTTTCATAACCCTTTGATCATACCTGAGAATCAAATCCTCAGGACTGAATAAAGGGTTAGACAACTTTTTGTCAAACCACCGCATTGCCACTTGTTGTCGAGTGATTTTTGCATTGCTTACCTACTCTCTTGATTCTTGGAGGTTGAGTAACTCTAATAGCCTAACCTTCATTACTCCATTTTCTAAAATCTTGATATATTTTAGAAGTTGTAGGGTAGGGATTTTTGATAACATGAGCATGATCACCTCCTTCCTATACACAAGTTCTTATGGGTATATTTTTATGATTTGAATAGGGTAGGATCCATTTTCACATGCATATGCCACTCCATTTATCTGTCAGTGCCTATCCTTTTGATTAGCCTTTTAAGGTTATTATTTGTTGACTCAACTAACCTATTCCCCTATAGGTAGTAATTGGATGAAGTCTTCAAGAGTATATCATTCTAGAGTGTGAATTTAGAGATATTTGATCAAAGGAAGGCCCTTTCATTGTCGAAGATGATCATCTTGGTTATGATGAACCTTTCCAAAATTTCCTCTAAGAAGTTGAGGATCATATTTTTAGTTACCTCTTTTAGTGGTACTACCTCAGTCTACCTAGTGAAGTAGTTGGTGCCCATCATATTCCATTTGTGATCAGTGTTGGAGATGGGATTGATCATCCTAATGAAATCTAAGCCCCAATACATAAAGGGTTCATTAGTCACAATCAATTTTAGTGGCATGGTTGAATTCTTTCTCTTCACTATAAAGAAATAACATTTTTGGCATTTTTTGACTGCTTAATAGCAGTCTAAATACATGGTTGGCCAGTAATACCCCATGCACATGATCTTGTTTGTGGTGGCTTTTGCTAATAAGTGGCCACCTAGGGGGGTGAAATGCATATTAGTGTTTTTTAATACATCAAATTATATCTTCATCAAATTTCTTTTTGAATAGGACCCCTTGGACTAGTGTGTAACTAGCCCCTTATAGTCTATAGAATCACCTTTTGTGTATGATGAGATCATCAAGGTTTGACTAGTTTACATGTAGTGGGTTCTGTCAACAACCTAGGACTTGCCACTTTTGTATTGATTAAAAAAAAATTGATGCATCTTATTCTTCCATTAGGACATCTACGCATTGAGATAGGTATTTGTAGATTCTTGTTACTTTAATCACCTTATTCAGCCTGACTTTGATATCATATCCAAGGATCTTGGTGATCTAATTGGACCATTTTTCTATGATCTCTCCTATTATATATTTATGGATGCTAGAATATGCCACATATATCAGTATTTTTCTTCTCACCACAAGGTGCCTAAACTTCTTAAGGCCCTTGACAATGGTAAAATCCTATTTTTCTACAAAGTTGTACCCAACTTTATACCCATGTAGGGTTCTTGAGTAGAATGTGATCAAGTGCTCACTTCACCCTTCCTCTTACTTTTGAGTTAGTATAGCTATCAAGCTATGTTCACTCCCATATGCATACATAATGAATTCTTTGGAGAAGTATAGGTTGACTAAGACCAAAGCAATGGATATTACATCTTTGATTTTATCTAATATTACTCTTCCTTATGGGGTCCATTTTAAGTCTTGGTCCTTTTTTAACATTAACATGATTGGTCTCACCAATCCTATGAAGTTGGATATGAATCTACTAATGAAGTTGATCTTTCCTAAAAAGGATTTAACCCCTTTCTTTTTAATTAGAAAGGCTAGGTACCTAATGACATTTACTCTTTATATATCAATGGTGATCCTTTTTTTGATACCGTGTACCCAATTAAATTGCCTTATAGGACTCTAAAAACATACTTCTTGGGGTTAAGCGATACCCTAAACTCATAGAATTTTTAGAATACCTTCTTCAAGTGATCAAATTGGTATTCCTTCTTTTCAAATAAAATGGTGAGGTCATCCAAATAAATTAGGATGATCTTGTTGATCATCTTCTTAAAAGAGACATCCATATCTCACTAGAAAGTAGTCCTAGAATTTAAGAGTTTGAATGACATCTTCACATACATGAAGGTCCCACAATTTGTGGTGAAAGTGGTCTTGTGTTGATCTTCTTCATTTACCCACATTTTATTATATCTAGAGAATCCATCCAGTAGAGAAAACATTTCTTCACCCACTACTGTCTGGAGGATCTACTCTATAAATAAAATGAGATAATGATCCTTTAAGGATGCCTTATTCAAATCTTGTAATTCCACACATAGCTATATATCTCCACTCTTCTTCAGAACTATAACTTGATTGGATACCCAAGTCTAATTTTTGATTGGGTATATGATTCTTGAGTCAATCAATTTCCTTAGTTATTGAGCCATGCGAGCCTTAATTTTTGAATTAATCAACCTTTTGATTTTGATAAATAGGTTTGGATCCTTCCACAAAGTCTATGGTGTGTTAGATGAATTCATGGTCATATCCTTTAAAATCATCATAGGTCCATGTAATGAGCCCTTTATATTTGTAATAGAGAGAAATCAACTGTTCTTTATATTCTTGAGGAACTTCCTTTCTAACCTTCAATTTTATCCCATATCTAACATCAAGTTTAGAGTAGTCACCTTTATCTATAACAAAAAAAAAATTGTCATTCATTACATCATCAAATTCAAATAAATTCTCTAGGCTGATGATCCCCTTTGACAATTTGTTGGTTTTCAACTATATAATCTTATCCTCATAGGCCTCTACAATTTTACTTGTAGTTGCTCCATGACTTTACATGATTTATAAAGGAACATGGTGATTTTTCATCACTTAAAATACTTGTTATTTCTATTAATTATCAAGAATAGAGGGTTTGATGATCACCTACACTACTTACTCATTAGTGAACAAGTCTATCACTGGGTTAAATTAGGATCTAATAATCACCATTCAGTTTGATTCTACATTCATGACCCTAGGGATGATCTAAAATTTGAAAGATTTAAAGGTTTTGATGAAATCCCATATCTAGTGGTGATATGACCTCATGTGCACATTCTTCACAGCCATGACCCCTCTAACCTATCTTACCACTAATTCAAAATCATCAAATACTTTTAGCTGATTTTTGCCCACCTACTCAGTAAGGCCGAGGCCATGGAAATATATCTCATATTTTGATTCATTGTTCATGCAATAAAACTAAAATCTAAAGGCTTAAAGGATTTCATTTTTTATATGGAGACACAAAGTGGATTCCCACCCCAAAATTGGTCTTTCATTTTTTACCATTCAAATGTAAAGTCCAAAATTTGGACTCACTTTCAGGCTCCTTGATTTGATCCTCTTTGTTCTTTATGACCTTGGGGATGGTTTGGTATTCATAATGGATTACATAGGCCCCAATTCTTGTGGCATCAAAGTTTGATAATGGATTGTTCTTAATGAATTTATTGACAAGGACTTCTTCTTCTAAGTTTTGTTTGTTTACTACCTTTTCTTCTTTGAGGATTTCTATGTGATAGATCTCTATCATGGAGAAATACGTGTGTGTTTCTTAAATTTTTATCATAACCTCATTGATTATGTGCTTGGGATGTAGAGGCTCAAACAACACCTTTTCATTTGAGCCATATTTGGTCCTCATAATCAAATGGGGCCAACCCAATGATAAGTATCCACCTATCTTAGTGGTGAAATATCTTGATAGGCATAGCCCAAAGATGGGTGGGATGTATATTAGTACAACCTATTATGACATAGTAATGCTTGGATAAGAATATAATGTGAGGGGAAGATCCGTGATGATGCCTATGGTTTTGTATACACCCCAAATTGGTCAAGAAACTACACATATCATGTTTTTTCATAGTACTTTCATAGGAGACTCTAACTAGATAATATGATCCTTGTTCACATTTAGCCATGTCTTTTGTTTTACTCATCTTGGTCTTGTTTCATGATTGGGTCACCTTTTTTCTTATTCCTAGTCATCTTGAGCCTTTCAAATGGTCATTCCACCTTAGCCAGGTCAAATTTATTATGTTAATTCCACCCGCTGGGTCCTGAACCTGTAGGACAAGAACATTGGGATTAGACTATAGAATTGGACCATAGGGTGTCTATTTCCAACACTCCTATCTAATGGCATTTTGATCTTCAATAGTTATTTTTCCTCATATAATGAGTCTTAATCCCTTCTTAGCTTTGTCTTTAAGTTTACCTAATGTTGACAAAATATAAATAAATCTCCCAAATTTGAAATAAAGACTATCCTATATAAAATATTACATAAGGAATTTTATATCTAACACTTACTACTTTGGCACATTACATAATTAAAATCAGTCAATAGTATAGCTTATCATTCTTCATCACACTTAGACTTGCATGCTTGATCAAGGAAGGGCCTAGGTGAAAGTTCATTCTTACATCTACCATGTGCATTGATTATGAACATTCCCTATGGGAGAGATACATTTGATCTAAAACCCTAGCTTGAGGATTAATGTAGGTAGTGATTAGGAAAACATGGGTTCTAGATCATGTAATCATACTTCCCCTAACCCAATTTTCCCTCATGTTTTTTATGTATTTATAATTTTATGTGTGTAGATAGACCTAGGGTTTAGATATTGAAATGGAATTAAAGTGAGTTTTCTCAACATTTAGCCTCCAATATATCATACATAGGCTCACATAGACATAATGGACAAAACCCAAAAAAATCAGATCTCTGGGACAACAATGACATAAAAATACTATAGAACTAGACCCTAGGGTGTCTTATTTCTATGCTCCTATCATTTTAAAAAATAAAATACATATATAGGTTCTTGACATCTTCCCAGTCTTGTATAACATATTTCAACCCCTGAATCATTTATTTCAACATATTTTTTCATATAAGTTTATTTCTCTATATATGCAATTAATTTAATTAAATTGATTAAAAAAACATGTATTTTATTGTGTTTAATTTGATTTTACCCCCTTGATCCAAAACCTTTATTTTTTAGGAACTAGACGCTAGTTTCCAAAAAATAATAAAACATTTAGTGAACCTGACTTACTTTGAACAAACCTAAAACTCTAGATACACTTAGGGGTTTTCCTTCAAATTTTATGCAAAATTTTAATTTTAAAATTCTAATTTTTATATAAATTTTTGTGTATTTATATAATTAAAATTTATTTTATAACTTAAATTATAGCAATAATTTTCAAAAATTCTAAAACCTCAACCCAAAACCCTATATTTGCAAACTAGGTCCTCAAACCCAAAGCCTTCCTTGTAATTTTTCAAAAAATATTTTGGAATTTTTGAAAATTATTTCGGTTGTCAAAAATATTTTCAAAATCTCTATGTTAGTAGTTATTTTTGTATTTATTTTCTTAATATTACTTTTACATATTCTCTTTGGTGAAATAAATAAAATGGCCACTAAGGCACTTCTTCCCTCTCATCTCATAGATCAATTTCTAAATTTTTCTCATAATTATGACAATGAATGGATAAATTTGCAATATTGCACATTAGCTAAAAATGTGGAAAATGATTTGATTTATAATGAAGATAATTACTATTGTTGTAAAGAATAATATGATGATACATGTGAAAGTTATAGTGAAGAAAAATTAGATGCATCTAATTCTCTCAAACCTATCTCTTTTATTCCTTTTTCTAAAGAAAATAATTTTTACAAATGGGAAAGGTAGTTTTCACCTCATTATCCTATGCACAATGCACCAAATGAACAAATTAGTCATGCAATTCCAAGTGACCCTCTTATTGGTGATGATTTGCTTCCATGCAAACCTAATCTCTCTCTCTTTTGCTAACTCTATGTTCAAAATACAAAATATAAACACAATAAAATAAAATTGATAATGCATAATTCAACTGATACATCTCACGTTATTAACTCTAATTTGTCAAAAGAATGTCTAAATGATAATTCTATTTCTCTTCTCATAGTACAAATTAAAAAAATACATACACTCCATCTATGGATAACATAGATGTACATAATACTCCAAATTCACATGATAATTTATTGCATATTAGAAAAGAATTAAATTCTTCTCTTAAACCTCTCCCTAGTGACAATGGAAGTGATAATGAAATTATAGTGAACATGAAAATGAATATGAAAATGAGAGTGACTATGAAAAATATTTAATCTATGGCAATTCATGAAATAATGACAATTCTTATGTACATAGTGAAGAAGAAAATGCATCTCATATTTCTAACTCTTCTCTCACTCTTCCTCTCAAACATAATGCACTACCAAATGTTGCTTCTACTCATATGCATGATTCTATCTCAAATGATGCACATATTAATGATAACATCACATCCTCTACTCTATTAGAATATGATTCACTAAAACATAAATATACTAATGAATCTCCCAAGACACCTCCTTCTACAATAGAACCTATTTCTCACTCTTCACCTAAAGAGAATGGTAGCCCACATCCCTTTACAAAGGTTCAAGTTACCATTCCTCCAAAGGTTCCAGTGAGCACACCCCCTCTCTATGATCCAATTGTTAAATATAAAATTCACATGGCTAAAATTAATGATCAAATTCAATGATTAAATGAACCACTTCAAGATGTTAATATACTATCCTAGGAGATTATTTCTTTGATGCATGTAGTAGGTGAATTACAACAGTAAGTACATCTCCTTACCTTGGAAAAAAAGGTTTATAAGTCTTATATGGATGCCAATAATTTACATGGTAACCCTCTTCTGAAGACATTCATAAAAGCTTCATTACCTAAGCATTTATAGATACCATCATTACCTCACTTTGATGGAATTGGAGATCCATTCATACACCTTCAATATTTTTGAAAGGATTTTCCATCTCATGCAAGTCCTTTGATTCTACTCAAGTTGGTATAACAGACATTAGTGGGGGAAGAACAAAATTAGTTCTTTCATCTACTCCCTATTGGCTCCTTGCACACATATGATGACTTAGAGGAGGCATTTCTCAGATATTACATAAGAAATATGGGCCCTCATCTTACATATGAGAAACTTACCACATTGCATCAAAATACTTTAGAGCTAGCTAGTGATTATATCTTATGATTTAAGGCTCACATGTTAAAAATTTTCTTTAAGCAAATAGATATATAGATTCAACATATATTTATTAAGGGGATTCACTAACCTCTCCTGGAGTATCTATTATATCAAATAGAGTCCTCTTTCAGGCACTTATCCTATACAATTCTAGCCTTGGAAAAGAAATTGGGATTGATTGAGCCAAATTCAGTTGATCACATTACTCTAGATTTAATATTAGTACCTCCATCTATAGCTCTTAGAACACAGTATCCACCATGTCCTAAATGAGATAGGAGACCTCAACCATAAAAATAACTAGTTAAGAATAAAGAGCCAGTTTCTAGAGCACAACCTACAATATGCAATACAAAAAACAAGGCATCATTATAGTTTGATTCAAAGTGAGATATCCCATGTTTCATATTATTATAACTACTAGATAAGAGGTTAATCAAAATACCTTATACTCATCAATGAGATCCACATCTTTTACATAGATAGACACATCAACCACTTTATAACTATCATAATATATGTGGACATATAAATAATGATTGTTATGGACTTAAGGATTGAATTAAGAGATGTGTTGATAATGACATCATCACATTCACACAAGGGGCATTGAGATATCCTCCATCATGGAACCATAGACCTCATTCATCCATGACTGAGTCATCCCATGACATTCCTTTATAGGAATCATCAGTCACTCATCATGAGAGTAATCCAAGTTCTAGGATAGAGCCTCACAGGAGATCTCTTATTACACCTATTTAGAAGGTTTAGAAACTAGTACTGTGAGAGCAACCTACATATAACACTATCATCAAAGGATTACATAGTGTAGTTTCATATACATATCCATCATAGTCATATGCACCATAACAAAGTATCACTCTAGAGATATATTCATAAAAACTAAGTTTTCTAGGACCCATTTCATGTAGAAACCCACTAAAATTGAGATTAGATGAGTAACCATCATAAGTTTTAGCTTCATATTTATCTATCACTCAGTCATATACATCACAATAGAGCACACAGGGTACTATTTCATGCAACAATCCACTACAATTGTAGATAGATGAGCCTTCTTCATAACACAAAGCTTTAATTACACATATAATAAGGTTACATTTAGAAGAGTCTCCATACACATATATAGTTAGTGCATAATAGATAGTATCAGATAAAACATGTGTTCCTACATAGCATGAGCAATATGGGTACTTATTTAGTTGACCATCAGGGTGTAGATAGGGATACAACACATAGTGATATGACACACATTCATACTAGCATCAGTTCATAGCTTCACTTTATAGGGTAATGATAGAGCCAAAGGGCCATCCTTTATATTCTTGAATTACCTACTCAAAGGGATTAGACACATAGTCCAAACATTGATTAGCACATGCATGATTACATAGCTTCACTTAGTGGGCAATGATGGAGCCAAAGGGATATCCTTTATATTTTTGAGACACTCTTGGGTAATTGAGCATAGAACACTTCCTTACATCCCCTTCTACTAACAACTAAAATTCCTTGTTCTAAATAACCATCCCCAACTAAACCAAATTATCCAAATTTAAACCTTACCAATACCCTATTTTTCCAATCTTAAACCAATTCACTTTATCAAAATAGTTTACCAATTATAAAGCCAATAAATTGTTGCTCACATATGATTACAAATCAAACCTAACATCACGCTTGGACATATCATGAAAAATCAAATCACATATCCCAAGTACCATTCTACCAAAACATATGCAACCTTAACACCAATGTCAAATCAACTATTTATAATCAACCATTTATAATAAATATACCAGTCTATTCCAAAATCCATAACACAATACACCTGAATCCAAAATTTGACTAACATCCATAAATATTTAACAAGTTTTCAAAAACATATACATTATACCAAATATAATCAATCATGAATGGGCATCAATCCCTCACTCTCAATCTCACTCTCTCTCTTCCAGTATTAATCCCATAATTGAATCTAGCACTCAATGACCCCACACCTCCTTAAGCTCATAAATGCCTCTTACAATGACTCTCTCACTCCAATAACTAACCATGCTCCTCATGCAGTTCAACATACTATCTCTAAAGGTCTATGTACTCATCCATAATCCTCATACTCACTAATCCAAAATTAGGTGGAGGCATCCTATGCCTATCTATCTCATCTCTCTCTCCCACTGCCCTAACATATGCAGTTATAGTTATAACATCTCTATCAAAAAAATGAGCATAAACACCATTTGAAACTATTTGTCACTATATCAAACCCTCCTTCATATAATCATCAAGTTCATGCCATGTAAGCTCTCAAAGTGTCAACTCAATTATGGTTTCCTAATACTCATCATCTCCACTCATTACACCATCATATGCTTCATCTTGAGCACCTCCCACTCCACCTACACACAAAGTATGGAATTACATTAGATATATGATTTGAAATAAGTTTAAAAAATCAAAAACTTGTACATAATTCAAATATAATTACTACTTACCTCCCATCATCTGGATCGATGCAAGATCCTCATACTTTAGACCATCCCCTCCATCAATAGGATATAATGAGCTCATCGATGCCTATCCCACCATGTGGTATATGCCTCTATGCATCAAACATCATCTACATCTGGAATATCTATAGTTTCATCATGTGTATCGAAAGGTAATGATGTTAACACAACCTTAATAGGCCTCACATGAGCTCCTGCCCTCATTAGTGCTCATGCACTCCTCATCCAGTAGGGTACACATCATGTGGAATCCAAAAATATCTATTCATATACTCATATTAAAATCACTCATACACTCTAACCCAATGGTCATGTATCTAAAAAATGAACCTCATAGACCACAAATACACTCCATCCTCAGCCCACCCAAGGAATCCTCTATAGGGCCTCCATATGATATCAACCACCAATCTATATAAAACTCATCTAAAATGATATATCCTAAGAGACTATATAGTTAATGTACTCATCCACCACTCCTTAAATGGCCATTATGGTTCCCACTCTAGCATAGGTAACCTAATCAGTCGCATAACTACAATATACTCATAAGCTCGATAATGTAATAAGGTATTTATACTCACACACCACTAAATGCTTCTTATGTAAACCTATAAATATCCTTGTATAGGCGAGTAATTTTAGTCTTACCCCATGAGAACATGGTTCCATACACCTCAACACTATAAACAGTCATATGCATCCTATATGCAATAAACACTCTACTCCCATCTATAGTAAAAAACAAAGTCAACAACACTACCAACCACTTCCACAAACACATAACACTATATTGTAATATAAATGATAAAAACACATCACTAACACTTTCTCTCAAATGTATACCTAAAGGTATATCAATAAAATACAAGGATGCATGATCAATAACATCAACACCCATATCATCCTATATTGTCACCTATCATCCACTAACTAGTAGATGAAAAATGTGATACACATCCTATAGAGTCACAATAATCTCCCTTATAAGAAGTTAAAAAGTACATGTATCTACATTCCACATCTCACATAAGGTATTAATTAGATACCTATCCTATTGCACTATGCCTAGGTCACACACATGACCCAACCCTACCCTATCCATGACAACTCTCTCATTAACAAACAATGGTAACAACCTCAATGTCTCCATAACCTAGACCTTGTGGAACTCTCTCATCTACACCTCATTCTAAAAACACCAAAAAATATAATATATATTAGTTCATAATGCCAAATCACTAGCCAAGTAGAAAAAATAGTACATAACCAAGTAACATCTCAAAAAATCCTACCTTTAGGACAATAGTGCTAGGTACAGGATAATAGCATTAGATAGGAACACTAAAACCTAGACAATAATACTAAACACTAAACATGAGTACTAACTCCTAGACAAGATCACTAGAACAAGTTAAAATTTTCCTAGGACACTTTAAATAGCTAAACTAAAAAACAAACAAAATAGGCTTCCAAATAGGTAAAATCACACATTTCAGCTACTAACTAGGGTAACATCACTACCAGCCTAAACCTGGGCTGCCAACTACTCAAACTGAGTCATAGTAGGTACTCATATTCTTAGTATATCTCCTACTCTAGAGCTCAAAACCTCAACCTAGTCAATGCATAAATGAATGAAGAATATATCCAACTTCCTATATTTCCTAGCTTTCTCAATCAAAGTAAAATACCATTTCGCCCATAACTTGAACCCCATAACTCCATTTTTCAAACCATTTTATTCCACATAATCATGACAACAATACCTTCAACATCATGTGATCCTTGATTTATTACTACTTCATTTTCCTACTACATTATGCACATGTCTATATTTTTATTACACTTAGACATGCACCTTGATCATCACCAATTAAAACTTATTCCAATTTCAATAACTTAGTCTAATCAATCAAATAACCTCTCAATCAATTCAGCATGTATCAACCTTACATCTATTCATATGCCACTAGTCATCACTTTTGGATCAAAATCCTCTATCACATGATCTCATCCTTATCACCAAAAGGGTGAATCATTCCTACTATTCTTATTCCTACACTTACCCAACATGCTTATCCAATCTCATAGGTGGATACACCATGGCTCATACACATCTAGCAGTTAGATTATTAGATTTAGCTTAGATGAATCAAAATATATAGTGATTCAGATTACATGGGTCACTCAACATTACTTAGGACATTTAGGGGGATATACCTTTAGTTTATAGATACACAGACTATTTATATATAATGGTTTAGATTATATGGATTCACAGTGACTTTAATATATATTTAGACTTAGATACCATATTTGGGGGCATGTACATTACTACACATTGCACATATATAACTTCATACAACATGACACAATTATAAGACTAGATAATAGATTATAGACATAGTGTAGAGCACATTGTTTTGATCTCTAGTTTTGCACATGGAGTATGGCACTATAATTTATATCACATATGGTTATACAAATTACCAGATTATACATATGCATCACTCACATACAAAATTTGGGGGCATGGCACATATGTTCATGTTCTTGATCATCCATGATTATATAGATCAAATGAAAAGACATGCCATTCTCTTCTTACACATTAACTAGAATTTCAGATTACATCAAGCTATACCTAGGTTGTCATAAGGTTGGACAACATATCCATCTACAATGTTTGGTCCATTATATTACCCAAACCTAGAATATATGAGTTTATGCAGGATAGAAGACATGCATTAGTTTTAGGCCTCTAAGCATTTCTCAGTTCCCATTTAGATATTCAAAGTGGGGGCATGATAGCTTTTTCTCTTCACAATAGATAGATTCTATACACACATTTTATATTACATGATTTTATGTGGGATAGAGGATAGACATTGGTTTTGGGCCTCTGATCATTTCTCATTTTCACTTAGATTCAACATAGGGGGCAAGCATTGGTCTCCTTCTCCATGTTACATGGATTGCAAATTTAGATTTAGTACAAGGGGAATCTATTTCAAGGATTATTTCTTTCTCTAGGCACTATTCATCTCTCCATCCACTTCCTTGGTTAGGAAGTGAGTTAGACACTTTGCAACACATTCATCTCCATATAAGTAAGTTTAGGTATGCATTTTCTTTTCTTTGTTTTATTTTATTACTTCATTTTATTGCATCAATAGAATAAAAGTGGGGAAAATTTATACACCTTAAATTGGTCAAACAACCACACATGTCATGTCTTTTCATAGGAGACTCTGATTGGAGAATATGAGCCTTATTCACATTTATTTATGTCTTTTCTCATTTTGGTACTATTTCATGGTTGAGTCACTTTTTTGTTTATTCCTAGTCATCTCAAGCCTTTCAAATGGTCATTCTACCTTAGCCAAGTTGGATTTACCATGATAATTACATTCCCTAAGTCCTGATCCTATAGGACAAGAGCATTGGGATTGGACTACAATGTTAGACCCTAGGGTGTCCATTTCTAGCGCTCTTATCCAATGGCATTTTTAGCTCCAATAGTTAGTTTCCCTCATTTAATGAGTCCCAATCCCTTCTTAACTTCATCCTTAAGTTTTACTAATATTGGCCAAATGTGAATATATCTCCCAAATTCAAAATAAAGAGTCTCCCATATAAAAGACTACACAAGGAATTATATATCTAATACTTACTACTTTGGAACATTACATAATTAAAATCAATCAATAGTATAGCTCAACATTATACATCACACTTATACTTTCATGCTTGATCAAATAAGGGCTTAGGAAAAAGTTCATTCTTGCATCTACCATGTGCATTAATTATGCATGTTCACTAAGGGAGAACTACATTTGATCTGAGACCCTAGCTTGAGGGTTAATGTAGGTAGTGATCAAGACAATAGGGATTCTAGATCATGCAATCATATGTTACTAACCTAGTTTTTTCCCTCTTATGCTTTTGATGTATTTTTTGTTTCATGTATGTATATAGACCTAGGTTTTGGAGATTAAAATGGACCTACAGTGAGTTATATCAACATTTAATCCCTAAAATTTCATACACAAGCTCACATAGAGACAACAAACAAAATCTAAAAATCTCAAGTCTTTGGGATAATAGTGGTAAAAAAGGACTATAACACTAGACCCTAGGGTGTCCTATTTTGGTGCTCTTATCATTTTGCAATATGAAAGCTAGATCTAGGTTCCTAACATATTTTTAGTCTTGTGTAACATATTTCAACCCTTTAATCATTATTTTTAGCCTATTTTTATAGCTAAGTTTATTTCTCTCTATATGCAATTAATTTGATTAAATTGATAAAAATAATATATATTTTACTATGTTTTATTAGGTTTTTCCTCTTACTTTGGACCCTTTATTGTTTAAGAACTAGACCCTAGTTTCCCAAAAATAATGAAATAGGTTTGAACCTTCTTTCTATCCAACTACATTGCTCTTTTATTCATAGGTTCATACTACAATTGTAGTGAATCCATTATATGTTTAGGCATCACTATTGTACTAGCACCATAGTTGATCATGGAGTTATGTAATAACTTCTTCTTGATGATAAGTGTTAAGTATAATGGGGTGGTTTTTCACTTACCCCTTCTCTGGAGTTTATGAATACAAATGGTACCTAGTATTACACACTTGTGCTAGCTTCCATTCCTTTCATTTGCATGGACTCCACTGTTAGTTTTCTTATGTGGGTCTCCCTTGTTCTTCCAAGACTTATTTCAACATAGACTTCTACTCAAGGATAAATAAGACATCTTAGAGGTAAAATTTGGATAAAACATTCTTTAGTTACTCCATCACATTATATGACCCTAGAAGCAGGATCTTGGGGTCTTTTACCTTATTTTTCACTATTTCATTTTTCTTTTGATATGTCAGAGGTGGAGGTTGGGGTACTAGACTCTTTTAAAAATTCACTTTGGGCCTTATGATAGTCTTTGCACTCTTGACCAATCTTTTCTTGGAGCATGTGTTATAGTCAAATTTGACCTATAAAACTCTATACATGGGAACTTCACTCATATAGACTGCATCTTCACCTTCTATCTAGGAGAAAAGTGTGTGTTTTGGGGATATTTATTCTTCTTGTTATAGGGACATCCCTTTCATCTATTACATTAAGATGATATTCTCCACCCCTAGGGATTGATATCCATAGGTTAAATTAGGTGTATTCCCTTCTCAACACTGCTTGATAATTTTCTATTGTAGATTACCTCTTGGGAAATTTTAGGATCCATGTGCATAATTACATGGGAAGCACCATGAATTAGAATCATCTACCATGTTATTTTGGATAGAAATTATCTCTCTATTTGTATTTCATGACATCATATTTAAGGGATCAAGAGCTGTAACCATTTGACTCATGGGTCACATCTAATGGTTTATCTCTTGGTGGTTTGGCATTTGGTGATTTGGTATTTGCCTCTCTAGGTGTTGGTTCTATTGGTATGGTCCTCTTCTTTCATCATAGTTCTAGAAAGGGGGTTTCAGAGGAATACCTTGTTACCTTTTTAGGTTTATTATTTCATTACAAAAGTTTTGAAAGATACCCTTCATGTCATTCATCTCCATGTCTAGTGAAAATTGAATGGATGTGCTCACCTAAATAAGAGAGTACATACATAGAAGGTGGTGCTTTTGAGGTACTCAGATCTTCTTCTTGTGGTGGTATTGATATTTTTGGGAACATCAACACCAGTGGCTGAAGAGGGAGATTTCCTAAATCTATTAAGTTATTCCTAGTTTTTATTGTTATCTCATACACATTTGTAAGTGTTTGGCCCCTAAAAAAATGAATCATAATAATAATATCTGAGTTGAAGGCCTTGAGGTCTAAGATAATATCCATGCCTATACATAATCAAGCTACTATTGGAATCCTTTACCAGGTCTTCTCAAACCTAGGTATTAAAACCAATAATAGCCTCTTGTAAGGCTCTTTGAATGGTGATTAGTTGTTGTCAGAGAGATGATCAATATACCTTATCACTAAATAATTCAAATAATTTTTCCCCCAAGTCATCCTAGGTGGCTATGGTGTTAGGTGGCAAAGATCATTACTAGTCATGGTCTCATCCTTTGAAAGAAGTAGTCAGTAGCCTTAAGGTAACAATCTATTATGTGATGTAATGCATAGTTCATACATTCATGACATCTTGAAGATGTTTCATATCATTTTTTAAATCCTCCCCTAATAATTTAGGGATCACCATAAGGCATTCATAGAAATATGATCCCATGTGGCTAGGGGTGCTAGGGGTGCTAGAGGGATAACCAGGCTACCACTATTACATGCTATGAAATTATTTAGTGGGCCTAAAATAACGATCTATTTTTTTTTACTATCATTAGATCCCACAATCCTTTAGTGAGTTGGAAATCCTAGAGGTGGTCTTAGAAAATTTAGATTCTTCATTGTATATGACCTTTTGATGGGCCTTTGGCTCATAAACTCAAGCTCCTTATCAGGCAGACTTGTATTTTGGGTCCCACCATGCATGCTAGAAAATAAATACTCTTGATTCATAAAACCTTCACCTCAAGTGAAACAACCTTCTATGGGAATATTTATAGATGTGGGGCCAAATTATGGTCTGGAAAGCAACCTCTAGGATTTTAGATACCATCTCTTTGATTTGATTTGGGGGATGAAAAGGGATAAGAAATAAATGTGAATAATGCTAAAAATAGACTAACTAAGGTGATGCACAAATATATTTAAAACATTAACATATGACTTCATAAAATAGCTTGATTCCTTAAACACTACAGACCATTGAAGGAGCATAAAGCATGAATTAAAGTCTATGATGCAAACTAGAATTAGTACTATAGAAGCAGAGAAAGAAAATAAAAAACAACAAGAATTCTTCACTTAATTTGACACAAAACATCACATCCTCTTCATTGTTAGGTGGATAATATATTATAGAAAGCCTCAAGGGGCACAATAAAAAATGTTGAATTCCACTTGTGAGGGCCACCTATTAAGGTCATAGAATGTAAAAATACTAGTTACTACTACTTCTATTCTAGAACTATTAAAAATGGTTGCTTTAAAAAATAGTAAAGATTATAAATAAAAATTATAACCCCTTTACAAAGGAAAATATCCTTGAATATATAGGCATAGTTTCTTCTCATGGAGGTGACACCTAGAAATTATAACACTTGTGTCAATGATGAGGCCATTAAAACTGAAAGGAGAACCCTAGTTCATGAGTGTAATTGGACTATAAATTTTAGATATGGTACAACTACATCATTCTATGGTGGCCTTGATGCTTAGGAGAAGAATCATGGTGTTACATATTTATTTTTTAAACTATATATGTTATGTCATTGGAGAATGTGGATTGACTCACTTTGACCTATGGTGCATCTCCTAGCTCTAACAAAACAAATCCCACTCTAGATAATCACTATGATTGCACATGGAAGGCTCTATGTCTTTCCCCTTATTCTATGTATTGGGCCCGCCCATATCCATCAACCAATGGTGCTTTTTGGAAGCCTAAAAAAAATAAAATCCTCTCAATAAATTCCATGATACCATGTGGAGAGATCCACGTACCCTTTCGTAATTAGAATGGTGGGCCCCTCTTATAAACCTACCAACTAATGGCACTGTTTCAAGTCTTGACAAAAGATAAATAGCCCTAGAGAGTGTTTGACCATCACGTGGAAAACTGGCACTTTTCTTAGATAAGTTGAAAACCTTTTATGGGAAATGAACATTGGGATGTAACATGGAGAAAAGCATAAGGGAGATGATACTTAAGAAAAATTTTCAAAAAGGGACTTTGGGAAGAAAGTGGCCAAAATTACAACCACCAAATTCCACTGAGAAAGTTTGAGACCAAAAACTGATTGCTCCAAAATAATAAAACATGGATTTTGATCCACACACGATATACACATAATATTTTTAACTTTGATCAAATAATGACAATTGATATCTTGCAATAACCCATTAAAACTCAATCTCTCTAAGTGCATTCCTTGAGGGTCACATCAAAAAAGGTGTAGGAAAACCTTTGGTGCTTCATAGGATTGTTTTCCCTTATTACCACATAATTCCCAATCCATTCAGCTCCTAAAACCTTTAACATACTATTTCTCCTCCCTTACACATTCCTCTAGTCTTTTCCTCTTTTTATCCTTATTATCCTTGATTTACACCCTTTTTACCTATTTAGTAAACTAGATTGACCTAGTTGACCTAGTGTATTTGGGGTCACTTTAGTTCTTTTGACTTGTTTTTCTTCCAACCAACCTAGCATAGACTTTAGGCATTAGCCCAAGAATGTACTAGGTTGATCTGATCAACCTAGCATAGTCGGCATGTCTAAATGATTTTAGATTGAGATAATCCTATATATACGAGGTCATTTTTGTCATTATCCATAATATACAATCGAGAGTTACTATTCACTCATGTTTATTCATAATTTTCTCTTCCACCATTCTACTTGAGGATTCTTAGCTTAGGTTTCTTATTTGGAGAATCTAGTCTTGTGGATAGGTTTTGGATGCTTTGGCCTAATAAAGAGATCCTTATAAACCACAACAACCTCTTATGAATCCCCATTGTCCAAGGGAGAGATTGAATCATGATGGGTTCACATTCAGGTAAGTATATTCTAACTTTGTTCTCCTCTCTTTTAATAGATGGAAGTAGCATAATTGTTGGCTCGAATAATATTACTCTTCATATTTTATGTATTAGGGTGTTACTCATACTTACTTTATTTTAAATTCCCTATACATATTTGATTTATTTACATCTAACCCCTTAATTTGTGCCACAATATTTGGTGTGCACTATACTAGTTTACTTTTATTTTTGTTATAATAGTTTTACTTTCTTGTTTTTTACATAAGTGAACATCAAATCATAGGACTCTTTTAGGGTTTTTATGTGATTATGTTAGACTGTAGGCTTTAGAATGCTTCATATAATGATGTGTTATGACAAATGATATAAGTAATCCCCTAATCAATATAGTGGATCCCTATATTGATCATGCTCTCTCTTAACAAGTGTATCCCTAATTAGAAGTGTAAGTGTGCTCTATCTTATCAGATCTAATATTAATTCATGCACATCATGTAATTTTGATTGCATACATTCTAGTGAACTTAATGTGAATCAAATCATTTTTGGATTTGTTCACTTTTATTTTATTATTTTCATTACTTTGTCATCATTTCTATCATATATTTTGACATACTAGTTTGGTACTATCGACCTAGTTTTCTTTTTCTTTATGCATAAGAATAGGCAATAGGATCAAGCAACTCAATGTAGTACACATTTTTAGCACTTTTTTAGAATGCTAGTTCAACCTAATAGGTTGACCTAATTAACCTAGCATATTTTTAGTTACTTTACAATAGTTTTTGTATATCTTTATCAATCAGCTTAACCCAATACATAGTCCAATTTCTAAAATTTTAGATCATCCTACTAGGTCGACTAGCTCAACCTAGTACATTTCTAGACTTTTAGTCTAACCAACTAGGTCGACCAAGTTGACCTAATGCATTTTAGAACCTATTTAGTAGATTTATATATTACTTCATTGACCAACTCAACCTAGTTTGTAGGTTTTTGATCAACAAATTCTATCTATGAACTATCAAGGTGAGTTTATATTCCTCTATATCTCTCTATTTTAGTATTTTTTTTCAAGTTTGTAGCCTTCAAAACTACCTCTACATAACCAACTAGTTTGACTTGGTTGATCTATTTCTATGTCTTATTTATTTTTTGAAATAACTAGGTCCACTTGGTCAACCTAGTAGGTTTTTTAGACCTTGTTTTTAATAGTGATAGCTCAACACTCTCAACCTAGTTCTATTTTTTGTGCATATAGTGTTCTCACTATACCTTGTTTCAAATTTTAAACTCACCTTATATGCTAATGACATCTTTCATTTTATGTTTTTTCATTCTTAGAATAGTTCACATAGTCTAATTATGAGGTCATTAATTAACCACTTAGTTGCACTATTTCTATTTTATGCATACACAACCAAATCACTTAAACATCAAAAAGCATTTTAAACATTTGACTACCTAGGCCAACCTACTTATATTTCATCACCAAGGGGGAAGTTGAATTGATACTCTGGTTAAGTATAAAGCATGGTTAATGGTATATTTTATCTAAGAAATTGACACTCTTATCACTATAGCATGTGAAGTGAGGGGGTAGGCCCAAATAAAAAGCTTGTATCATTGCCACTACAATCCTTTTCATCTTAAACTCACCTAAAACCATCCATAGATTATTTATTTCCTTATTTATATCCAACTTTGTATCATTTAAAATAATTCTTAATAAATCTAACAATCTAGGTTAACCAATTGGCTAGCTTTACTTTTCAAGTTGTTTGCTTGCTCTTTGCTCAATTATGCATGCAAGAACTTGTACTAGCCAATATTAGTGCAATATTTTTAATTTGTGTGCTTTAATTAGATTTATTAACATCAATTAAATTGATTGTTTCCTTACTTTTAGCATTCAATTTCTTGGATTATCTATAAAATATCTTATTTTATTCCCTATCTTACTATCAATCCTTTATTTTTCCCTATCTGATGTACTAGGTTAATCTGGTTGATCTAGTGTAATCTCAAACCCTATTTTTTACCCTTGGGCACTATATTAGGTCAACTTGGTCAACCCAATATAGTTTATAGGTCTTATTTTTGAACCAGGTCAACTTGGTCAACCTAGTTCTATTTCCTACTATCCTTGTTTATCAACCTAATTCTCCATTTCTTTCATTTTACATCCTATTCATTTCCTTTTAATCATAATGAGGTATCCTATCATAATATTTTTGGATAGTATTAATCCATTTAGATCTTATATGGGACCTTCATTTCTCTATTTCTTTTCTTTCCAAGAGAACCATCACTTTTTGGGCACCTCTTCTCCTCCTTCATCTTCAAATTGTCACATGGTTCAAATCACACCTCAAGATGAAGTTGATGGATCCAATCCCTTTTACACCTATTAGGAAAATTCTCAAAATCTTCAAACCAATGCAAGAGTGAAATACACAAGTTTACTTAATAATCATACTAACAAAAATTCTTCTAGCAATCCTCCCCCTAATACCAATTATGGGAGTGCTCCTTCTAACACTAATCTACCACTTGATATAACCCAAATATTAGCTCAAGTAATCCAACAATTGAAAATTATGCAAAACTCTAATACCAATCAAATGATGCAACTTCAACAACACTTCATTAATGTAATTAATCAACCTCCAATCATGCATCCTAAAGCTAATCCTAACTACATTCCTCCACCTCTTAGAGATGCCTCAAGTAGTGTTATTCCTCAACCAATAATGAATAAGAAGATGCTTCAAACCATTTAGTATGAACCTTTAGCTCCCTTCATTGTAGCTATTGACATTGGTAACATATCAACAACTATCAAATATGATGGGACTAAAGACCCTACCTCATTTGTTAAAACCTTTTGTAATCTCTACAAAGAATGGATCCAAACTAATACATTTTCCACTACTAAAATATTAGTTAAAATTTTTATTGGTGATGTATTATAATGGTATAATCAATTACTTCAACATTCTATTTTTCAACTTGAATATTTAGTCAATCCTTTAGTTAAAGAATTTCAAAATAATGATCCAATAATAGAATACAATTTTTCAAGAAAATAATAGATGCTAAGAAAACTCCTAACAAATCGGCTCATGACTTTATTAAAAAATGGAATTCCCTAGCTCATAAAACCAATCATAATATGTTTGATGATAACTTATTCAAACTTTTTACCATTTCTTTAACTCCCACTCTTCAATATAAGGTTTGAACCTTTTCTCTACAAACTCTTAATGAAGCTCTTGACCAAATTAAATGGAAAGACTTTCTTATGAAGTAATTAAAACCCAATTATAAGGTTCTTCAAGGATATTTCTAAACATCCAATGCTATCACTAGTAACATTTCTCAATCTAAATTAGGAGTTACCAAAAAATATATTCCTTTACCATCTCACATACCTCTTTCGGTACATCAAATGAGATAATTTTTACCACCCTCTAAATCTTTCATATATCCTAATGTTCCTCCTAAGTGGTATGATTCCAATCTCTTTTTTTGGTTTCATTATGACATTAGACATTCTCACAAATCTTGTAGAGGGTTTTCTAAATGTGTTATTTCTTACAATCTTGGTGATTCATTTGACCATGAAACCATGATCAAACATAGTCATCAAGCGTACACTAATTCTTCTAAAAAATGACAATCCTCTAAAGCTTCTACATATAGTAACCAAAAATCTTCTTCCTATAATCAATCAACTTTCAAGGATGTTTGTGAAATTGATGTTGGTTATGATTTATACTTTAATAACTCTCAATATGTTAATATGGCTAAAGTTAACTATCATTAGAAACCTACCCACAAAGATCCTATTACCAAGACTAAGAAACCTTCTTTGGAGGATCAATTGCTTAAAGATACCGCCACCATCAATAGAAGCACCTACAGAACATCTTCCTCTTTTTAATCCTCCAACCACATTTATTCCTCCAAAATATAATGTGTCTTCTATACCCCATGGCTCTTATTCTAAATCTTATTGGAATTTTCTTGAAAAAATTAACTTTATACCATGCAATATTCCTCTATGGAGTTGGTTTGCACTTCACCTTATCATCAAAAATTCCTTAGGAAACAACTTCAAGAGATTGCAGATCCATCTTCCTTAGAGGAGAACCACATTTTATCGATCCTCAACTAACTAACATTAATACCATTGAATCTATGTATCCTTATTTAAAACCTTCCATTGAATTCCTTGAAAAAGACATGATTAATGTTGAATTCCTCTTTTGTGCTGATGATCCACATCTCTTCATAAAAATGCCATTAATACAACCTTAACTTGAAAATTTCTTGTTGATGAAGGTTTTGGTATTAATGTAACCTCTTTATGGCTTTTATAACAACTTGGTTATAATAAAAGTCATCTTAAAAAAACTTATCTTACTTGTCATGGTTTTGACAAGACTAATCAAAAGCCACTTGGTTGTATATGGCTTCCCTTAACCATTGTTCCTAATACCATTCAAACCAAACTCATGGTTCTTGACCTTCCTTTATATTATAAAATACTCCTTGGTTGTCCATGGACTCATTTAATGAGGGCCATTACTTCTTCTAATAGTCAATGCATTAAATTTCTCCACAATGGAAAGGATATAAGCATTAAGTCGATACCAACCCATGGAGTATCCAATTACCTAATACTAAATTGTAATATTGTATTCCTAAGATCCCTAAAATTAATAATGATCCTTTACCCAAGTTTATCAAAATGAATCCTGATTTACAATTTACTCTTGTAGATTCAGATGATGATGAGCCCAATGAATTACAACATACTTGTAACACTACCAGATTACCTCCATGTATTTTAGAATGGATTCCTCTTCTTTTATCTATGGATCATACCATTCCTCTCATGGATGAGATTACGAATTTTCCCCCTCCATGCAATCCTCAAGAGCCATCTTTACTAGAAGATGTTTTTACTTGGAATGATTTTAAAGTGGCTAAATTATTTCAAGATCCTTTCACCATGTCTCCTAGAACATTTAGTAATCTTGGGATTTCACCTTCTAAAGATCTTCCCAAATCCCAAGTATGTATAATTTCTCCTACATATGATGTTAACTATATCATGGCCCAAACTCAATCTAGAGATTTGTATGTCTTACATTATCAAAAGACCTTAGCCCAAATTCATGCTTTCAATCAAGATGTGCATACAATTTCTATAGATAAACACTTAGAACCTAAGGGTTATGTGCTTCCTATTAATCCTCATCTTATAAATTCCCCTTGGGTAGTAGAATAAATTACACCATCTAAACCTTTAAAAGCACCTTCACCTTCTCTACCTCCTTTTGATCTTCCCAACAAATCTACTCCATCTACTTTTTCTACTCCTACAATCACACTTGATGCCAAGGCAACCAATGTTTATCAAATACATTCCAAATATGATCATCATGATAACCAAATTCTATATTTAGAAGTAGATGTTGAGTATTGTGGTCCTCTTCCTACTTTGCATAGTGATGAATATATTCTTGAATTACTTTATGCCTAGAAACCTCAACTCTCCTAACAACATCATAAACTTGGACATTTTAAAACTAAAACTCCTCATTTCAATAACTTTATCGCTAGCATTTATCCTAAAATAACCCAATTTCCTCATTACCTAATGCACCATACCACTTTCAACATGGTAATTCCATTCTTATTAAAGAATCAACTCATATTAAATAGGGTACTCCCTCATGCCCTTGATTGATCATAGTTTCCAAAGAACTTTCATCTTCTAAACATGATAATTTTAGCCTATTTTTTGATAAATATCAAGAGGCATTCACATGGTCTTACCAAGACATGCCTGGCATTGACCCTAGCATAGTATTCCATAACATCATTACCTATCCTAATGTTAAACATGTGCATCAAACACAATGCAAATTTCCACCTGAAGATACCAACCTATGTCATAAAGAAATCATCAAATGAATTGATGCTAAATTTATTAAACCTATGGATTTTTTTGAATGGGTTTCCAATAGTTTTCTTGTTCAAAATAAGGTCACTATGGCCATTCATATTTTCATTGATTTCCATAATATTAATCTTACTTATCCTAAAGATAACTTTACTTTACCTTCAATAGATGTTATTATTGATTCCATAGTTGGATATGGAATGTTCTCTTATATGGATGGCTTTTTGGGATATAATCAGATTCATATAGCTCTTGATCACCAACATAATAATACTTTCACCATGGAATGGGGAACTTATTGTTATGTAAAAATGCCCTTTGGTCTCAAAAATTCCAAAGCCACTTACCAACATGAAATAACTCATATCTTTCATGATCTCATCCATAAAATTATTGAAACATACATAGATGATCTTATCACAAAATCTAAGAATCGTAAAAACCACCTTTTCGATCTTACCATCATCTTTGACCATGTACTTAAATATAAAGTCTGACTTAATCCTTTCAAATGTGTTTTTGAAGTTACATTTGGCAAATTATTAGGATTCTTAGTCTCTCTCTATGGCATTGATGTTGATCCAACCAAGATTAATGTTAATATTAAAATTCCCATTCCTCATTCTATTCCTAATATTCATACCTACTTAGGCAAACTTGGGGAAATTAGATGATTCATTCCTGATATGGCTTATCAAATTCACTCTGTTAGTTCCCTTCTTAATAAAGGTACAACCTTGGGATGGACAAATCCATATCAAAAAAATTTGACAATATGAAAAATTAATTTCTTCATCTACCTAAACTTCATCCTCCTAATGATAAACCTTTAATTATTTATACTTCTTCGACACCTATTTTATTTGGGGCAATACTTTCCCAATAGGATGATATAGGCAAGGATTATGCCATATACTATATTATTTGAGGCCTAATCAATTATGAAACACGTTATACTAAAATTGAACATAATTTCCTCACTGTCTATTTGCTACTGAAAAGCTTTGTCACTACATGCTTTACTAAACCACCTATGTCATCATTAATTCTAACCCCCTTCATCATTTCTTCTCCAAAGCATTTATTCTAGGAGATATAATTGGCAAGTGGATGGTTTTACTAATGGAATTATATCTTTGCATTATAATGTAAAAAGATATCAAAGGGCAAATCATAGCAGACCAACATGCCATCATTCCTATTATATCCACTTCTTCCCTTAAAGATAACCTTGTAATATACTTTCTTTCAAAGGTATTAATCAAGTAATCTCTCTTAAAGATTATTTTCATAGCTTTACTTTTGATCTTGTAGCTAGTCAACTTGATGAATCTTCCCCTCCCTCTAGTACTAATAAATCCAAGGTAGTTATGGAGGAGCTTCTTGAAATTAATGTTGAATTATATGAGGATACTTGGACCCTCCACTTTTATGGGGATAAATGCTTTCAAGGAACTAGGGTAGGTTGTGTTCTCACTAGTCCTCTTGGAAATATCATTCCTTTATCTTTCCATTTTACATTTGATGTCACCACCAGCATGGTTGAGTATGAAGTTCTTATCCTAGGTATGAGAGATTCTCTTGATTTAGACCTACAATACCTTCATGCTTTGGGTGATTCTCAACTCATTTACCATCAATTTAGTGGTGCCTATCAATTCAAAATTGAAAACCTTATTGCTTATCATCAAATTGTAATCAATCTTGCTAAGGATTTTATCTCTTTTACAATTGAGCCTATTCTTAGAGATCAAAATTTCATTATTGATTCTCTTACTTATTTATCACCTCTTTTTCATCCACATCAAGTTATTTTTTATCCTTATTTTATGATACAAATAATCAAATCCCCATCATCTACTCACCTTCCTGATTCACTTATTTGACACATTGAGGATGTCACCATCTAACAATGCCCATGATATCAAGATATCATCTAATTATTAGAACATGAAACTTATCCTCCTAACTTAGATTCTCATGAAAAGACACATCTTCATAAACAAACTTTCAAGTACATATTTAGACATAACATCTTTTATTATCACAAGATCAAAGGTACCTTACTCTATTATGTCATCCAAGATGAGGTCCCTCCTCTACTTGAACAAGCACATGGTGGAATTTATGGTGATAATTATAGTAGACATGTTAAAACTCGTAAATGCCTACATATGGGTTACTATTAGCCTAATCTAGAAAAGGATGTTATTAAATATGTTAATAAGTGTAATCCTTGTCATCTTCATAATGATCTCATTCATTCACTACCAGCTAAACATCAAACCCTTGGCCATTTTAAACATGGGGATTATATCTCATTGGTAAACTTACTTATTCCTAAGATGGGCACATATTTGTTATTACAACCACTAAGTACTTTACCAAGTGGGTTGAAGAAATGCCCCTTGTTAATGTTACTAGTCCTACCATTTCCAAGTTCATTATTAACCAACTCATTTTCCATTTTGGTGTTCCTCACACCATCATTTTTGATAATGGTGGTAATTTCAAAAATAAACATGTTAAAAAACTTTACACCAAATTTATGATTAATCACAAATTTTCTACTCTTTATCATCCACAATGCAATGGTCAAGATGAAGCCATTAATAATATTCTCAATCAAATCCTTCAAAAGACAATTTGTGAAACCCACACGAATTGGTATATTCATCTTTATCCCACACTCTAGGCTTATCAGAATAGCATTCATACTACCATTGGGGTAACTCCATTTTCTCTACTCTATGGTTCTGAGTTGGTTCTTCCTCTTAAAGTTGAGCTTTCTTATCTTCTCATATATTTGTATGTTATCATTCCTGATGAAGTATTACATGAAGCTTGCCTTCATGCTCTTGACCTACTTGATGAACATCACCTCTCTACCTTACAACATAATCACCAATATAAGGCTTGTATTACCTGACAACATAACAAATGTGTCAAAATCTGCACATTTAATGTTGGTGATCTTATCCTTAAATTAGACTACACTCATGACAAAAAAGACAAGTATGACCAAAAATGGTGGAGCCCATACTTAGTTAAAGATATTATTTGTCCAAGTACCTACCACCTTTAAACTAATGAAGGCCATGTTTTCAAAGAACCCACCAATGCTCAATTCCTAAAAAAATACTTTGTCTAAACACTTAATTCTTATTATGATATATATCTATATCTATCTAATACTTTTTGTAGGTTAATTAAGCATGGGTTTATCCCTATACAGTAGTTCCTTCTTATTCTAAAACCTTTAGTCCTCCCTTTTTGGCCTTTTGGTTTCTTGATGTACCATAGTCTCCCTTATTTTCTCACATTTTATCTTATTTTTCATTCTTATTTCTATTTTCTAATTTTGATTTAGTGCCCATTGGGTTGTTCTTTTGTGATTTGATTTGTAATACCATGAATAGGACCCATCATCCCTCACAAAACCACCATATTTTACTTATTTTCCTTCTCTTTTTGCTACTTGCTAATGTTATTTTAGCATCCTTTGGGTTTTTCTTTTGTGAGGTATTTTGTACAAAGGATCCCTCACTTTTTGATTTTTTATTGCTTGTTAGCACCCTTGTGGGTCTTTATTTTATGAGTCTCTTTGTAAGACTATGGATAGGACCCAACCCTCCTCATAAAATTACCATCCTTTTCATGTTCTTTGTGATCCTTGTTCTTAAACTTTAATTTTTTCTTCTATTGCTAGATGGAATTTATAAATAATATATGTTAGCATGTTTTCCTCCATTTCCCTCATTCTTATGATAAGGAATCACACCTTTGATGTCATTGTATCCCTATTTTTTTCCTTTGTCACATTTTTTTCATTTTAAATAAATTTAAATTTTTCCATGTGTCATCCCTCTTGATTTCCCCTTTCTTTCATCTCCACATTAGATAAAACAAGGTTGAAGTTAAGATAACACTTTTATTTCACCTAGATTTATGAGACTCTTAGACCCCATGCTCTTTGAAGTTTCTCTCTCTTAGCAACCTTGTCCTTAGTTTTCAAATGAAATTCATCTTTATCACCCATGTTTGGTTTTCCAAATCTATGAGGAGGAATAAACAAATCCATCAAGAAAGTTAAAAGCCAAATCATTTGAAGTAAAAGGCAATGATATCTAAAAGGCAACATAGAAATCTTAAAAGTCAAAAATCACACCAAAAGATGTGATTACAAGCACATCACTTATCTCCAATCGAATCTCAAACTCCATAGTCAACTTCACATAAAGCTAAAGTCCTTTGGGATATGGTAGGCAAAAAGATTGGAATAGGGGAATTCAAAAAAAAGTATGGTACTACCTGCTTTCTCATGCAAGTACCCAATATTCATAGTAGACACATGGCTTTGTAAGGGGTCCTAAATAATGGAGAACATGTAATAGGGAGGTAGGTCTATTTTGACTTTCATGCATATATCCTTCATGGGATGATATATACACTCCATTTTTTTACCCAAGACTTGTGTAGTTAAGAGAAGTTCTTTAGAGTCCCTAAGTTTGATAGTCCTCTCATTTTTACAAACCTAATTTGAGTGTCTTGTCTTAGATAAAGAGTTCTCTCTACCTTGGTCTTTCCTTCATTCTCCCCTCCACCCATTTCATTTTCCCCCTTTGATATACAAATTATGATTCCAAATTTATTTTCCCTCTTCTTTAATTCATTTTTATTCACTTTTTAAAAAGATGCTAGCACTAATTTAATTTACTTTTATCTATCTTTAGAGGGAAAACAACATGTTTGAGTAGCTTTGGATCATATTTTACACCATTAAAAAATCATTTACTAGACTTTCTTTACTTTCCTTTTTCCATTTATCATGATTTTGTTGTTCTGCTATTATGGATACGTGAGTTCATCCCTTTTTTTCCATTGTTGAGTGAGATCGATTTGTTACTTCTCACTCATCAATGTTTTCCCTTTTATGCATCCCATTTTTTCATTATTGAGTGAGAGGCAGATTGTTACTGCTCACTCATCAATGTTGTTTTACCATTTTTATTTTTCCTTTTACCATTGATGTGTCTTACTTATTATTCCTTTTTAAACATGTATCCTTAGTTTGCATTGGTGAGTTTTCCTTTTCTTACTTGAGGTTTACTTGTTTGAGTATTTTGGCCTTTAGTAGCTTTAGCCTTTTGGTCTAACATAACACATTTGACCAAGCTTGACAAATTCCAAAGTACATCCCATCTACATAACACCATTTATTTTTTCTTTTACCATTTACTCTTGTTCAACTTGGTCATTTGGTCTAACATAACACATGTGACCTAACTTGCCAAATTCCAAAGTACATCCCATCTACATAGCACCATTTATCTTTGTTTTTCTTGCGTTTGTTTTTGATATTTAGTTTTATATTTTTGGGTTTATTTAAATTAGTCTCTATGCCCTACACAATATAAACTAAAAACACAACTGACAACCATCTCACAATAAAAGGTAAGTTAAGGTATGCATTAGTTTTAATTTTTAGTTGTTTACCTTTTTAGATTAGTTTCCCTTTTAGTCATTTGATTCTAGTTATTTTATGCTTTTTAAAATACTACAATTTTTTAGCATCAACACTATGTGTATCATTATGTTATTTCTTAAAGCACCATCCCCTATTACACCTTAGTGATACATGATGAGCTTTGAGTGGGGCATATGTATAAACACAATATTGTTAACTTTTATAAAATACTGACACTTTACATCTTACAAGAAACTATCATGACTCAATCTCTCTGAGTGCATGCCTTAAGGGGTGCATCGGTAAAGGGGTGGGTAGACCTTTGGTGCTTTGTAGGATTTTTGTCTTTTATTGCCAAATTATTCCCAATCCATTCAGCTCTTAAAACCTTTCCCTAATATATTTCTCCTCCCTTTCACATTCCTCTAGTCTTTTCCTCTTTTTATCCTTCTTTTCCTTACTTTACATCCTTTTTACCTATTCATTACACTAGGTCAACCTGGTTGACCTAGTGTATTTTGGGGTCACTTTATCTCTTTTAACTTGTTTATCTTCTAGTCCACCTAACACAAACTTTAGGCATTAGATTGAGAATGTACTAGGTCAACCTAATCAAACTAGTATAGTCAACATGTCTAAATGATTTTTGGGTGAGATACTCCTATATATACAAGGTCATTTTAGTCATTATCAATAATGTGAAATGAAGAGTTATTATTTTCTCACACTTTTTCACAATCTATTCTTCCACCATTCTACTTGAGGATTCTTAGCTTAGGTTTCTTATTTGGAGAATCTAGTCATGTAGATAGGTCTTAGATGCTTTGGAATAATAAAGTGATCCTTATGAACCATAAAAACTTCTTGTGAAGCCCCATTGGCCAAGGGAGAGATTGAATCATGATGGGTTCACATTCAGGTAAGTATATTCTAACTTTGTTCTCCTCTCTTTTAATAAATAGAAGTAGCATAAGTGTTGGCTCGAATAATATTACTCTTCATATTCTATGTATTAGGGTGTTACTCATACTTAAATTATTTGAAATTCCCTATACATATTTTATTTATTTACATCTAATCCCTTACTTTGTGCCACAAGATTTGGTGTGCACTAGATTAGTTTACTTTTATTTTTGTTATAATAGTTTTACTTTCTTGTTTTTTACATAAGTGAACATCAAATCATAGGACTCTTTTATGGTTGTTATACAATTGTGTTAGATTTTAGGCTTTAGAACTCTTCCTATCATGATGTGTTGTGATAAATGATACAAGTGATCCCCTGATCAAGTCTAATGGATCCCCATATTAATAATGCTCTCACTTAACAGATTTATCCTCAATCAAAAGTGTAGGTGTGCTCTATCTTATTTGATCTAGGATTAATTCATGTACATCATGAAATTATTATTACATACACATGCCCTCTTTTCCTACTATTCAGCTAACTTGATCCTAAATTATAAAATTTAAAATGTAAGTTACATAGCTAAGTTGACCAAGATGACCACATTCAAGGCCTAATAATAAATTTTTCTTAAAATTGAGTCATGTTGACTAACTTTATTAGCTAAAATTATGGAATGGTTATGGATTATCCATTACTATAAATATGAGGCTCATTTCAATTCAATAGAGAGGAGTGTTCATTTTCACATTATTACATCTCATAATTCTACTACATCTACATTGGAAGGAACCTTTGCTTAGGGATTGCCATAGAGTGAAGATAACTTGTCTTATGAAAAGTCTTCAATACAGAGTAGGAGTATTTTAGCCTAGAGCTAATTTTCATAGTGTGATCCTTATAAATATATAATAACCTCTTTCAAAATATCACTAGACAAGGGAGATATTGAGACTTGACATGTTCTCCCAAAGGTAAGTATCTCTAAATTTTGCTATTTCATTTGATAAATATATATTACATAAAGTAATCATTTTTGAAAGTATAAACACTTACCTAGATTACCCCTATACTTAAAATTAGTATAACAACATGGTATTATTCTCTTTCCATCTTCTACCTTAGGTGATCTAGTCCCCATTTACCCACCATGATCCTTTGATTATTTGTTTGTGTTTAACCATCCACATTTGTGACACAAGCTTTGGTTATTAGTATATTATCTATATTTTATATATTAGAAAATATAGGTAGGGTTATTGCATAGTGTTATTTGACAAGAGGTTTTGGAACCCTCTCTTTTAGAGTTGTGTTATAATAGATCCCTTGGTTAGGTTTAACAGATCTAATTTGGTCATGCCCTTGATAAAAAAAATATCACAATAGATGTTAGTTGATTACCTTATTTGAACTTGTATTTACTAAGTAAGATAAGTTATATATCTATTTTAATATGTTGTATACATTTTGGTGTACCCAACATGAATCTAACCCTTGTATTTTTAATTTTTCATGTATAGTAATGGTTAACCTAGTTTTAACCTCTATTTGTAAATCCAAGATCTATAGTCAACTACGTTGCACTAGTCAACCCTATTTTGTCCTTTATTTATAGGTTTCTTTTCATATTCAACTAGGTCACACTAGTTGACGTAGTAATTTTATTTATTAGCAGATCCAAGATCTTTAGTCAACTAGGTTATGTTTTTTGAGCTAGTTTTATACTTTGATTATAGGGTTTCATCTCTAGTTAACTAGGTCATACTATTCAAACTAGTCATTTTCCTTGTTTTCTATATTTTCACTTATATTCAAGTAGGTTGGGCTGGTTAACCTAATTCATTTCTACAGTCTTCATTTTTTAATTTTCAACCAATTAGTTTGCACTAATTGACCTAGTTTTATTTTACTAATTTTAATTTTTATCTTTCTAGAGAATAAGTCAACCTAGTCAACCCTATTTAACATCTATGTTTTTATCATTTTTTACCTCAATAGGACTAAATCAAGTTTGGATGATCCAATCAACAGTTAGATATTTAGCACTCTCAATAAACTAAGTTGACCTAATTATATTGCTTAGGTTAATTCTAAACAAGATTTATACTTTAGTTTTTGTCAATTATCTCAATTTATCATTTCAATTTTTAGAGAAACTACTCAATCTTTTAATTTTATACTATATTTTTACCATATTTTCATTTATGCAAAACTATATCACATAATAAACTAAGTCAATATGGATGACTTAGTTCTATGTTTGTCTACTCTACCAAAAATACTAAGTCAACCTGGAATGACTTAGTTTGTTTTTAGCCTATTTTCACAACATATTAGATTAGTCTACCTGACTTTGTTCTATTCTATTTTACAACTAGATTGACTTTATTGACCTTATTTTTGTGTGGTTATTTTTCATCATAATCAAGTTAATTCACTTTCTTTTCACAGTAATTAATCTCAAATTTTATTTTAAATTTTTTTTACCTATTTATTTACTTTCTAAAATTACAAATTATTTTTGAAACTTGATTTTTGCCTTTATTTTCACTTTGTCTTGGTTTCCCTAGAAACTATGTATCGATAGTTTTAAAACTACTTACATATTATCATGAAGGGCTATGTGATACTCTATTTATGGTCCTTATCTATCATTTAAAAATATTATGGTGTGAAAGGATTTACATAATGCTTATATCCATATTATAAATCTAAACATGATTGTTTCCATGTACCTTACAGTATTTCAAAAATGCATAGAATTTACCTTTATATTTAATCTTAGGAATCCAACTATCTATTTGATCTTGTGGTGCATTAGTTAATAATCAACATCGATAAGATACTTTCATATTACCTTTGAAAATTGGTTTATTGTTCTATAGGAACAATAATTATTCCATAGTTAGTGCTCTTAAACATTGGGCTATCACTATCAAATAAACAAGCATCTTTGGGATCCTATAAATCAATCAAAACCATTTAATACAAATTCTTAATCTTCTTTTCGACAATTGGTTAGTATTAGTAGTTACAAAATTACATTTTTAAAACTATTTCTTACTATTATCTATTGTATTATAGAATGTATTAATTACCATTAATATAATTTTTTATCATGTGTTTTAGCTAGATGTTGTTATGCCTATTCTACTTCTATTTCAAAACTACATCATTAATTTTATTGTTAATTTTTTTTCAAAGTCAACTAAGTTAACAAGCTTGATTTAGTTTAACTCTATCTTTTATTTCCTATACAACTAAATTAACCAGCTCAACCTAGTAGGCTATCAAAATCTCTATCTTTTCCTACCTTTATAATTAAGTCAACCAACTTGAACTAGTATATTGTCCAAATATCTATCTTTTCATGCATGTACAACTAAGTCAACTAGCTCAACCTAATAAGATATCAAGATATTTGCCTTTTCTTACCTGTATAACTAATTTGAGATGCCCAACCTAGTAGGCTATCAAAATATTTATCTTTCTTTATGTACCCAACTAAGTCAACTAGCTTGACCCAATAAGTTTCTAGAATGATATTTTTCCCTATTTACCCAACTAGATCAACTTACTTAACCCAATAGGTTTCTAGACTGATATTAATTCCTATCTACCCAACTAGGTCAATCAATGAAATCCAATAGGTTTCCATACTAATATTTTTCTTGTCTTCTTGGCTAAGTCGACCAGCTCGACCCAATGGGTTTCTAAACCATTACTTTTTTATGTCTACTCAACTATGTTTACCAACTTGACCTAATAGGTTTCTAGCTTGTCAATTTTATCTTTACCTTTCACCATGTAGTACATTTTTAATGAAATTTAACTATAAAATAAAAATGATATGGTGATTTTAACTAACCTTGTAAACATCCTCTTTCTTACTTTCCTTATACTTATGTTGAAAATACATATGTAAGTAATTCCCATGTGGACACTAGAACTAAAAACTATGAGTCACCTCCTTAAAATCTTTGGATCCACTTAACTATCCTATAAAAATTATTATTGTTGAGGATGAGAGTGATCTCAAATATACTTCTAAAATGATACTTTTCATCAATGAAAACCCTCAACATCAAGGAAAGGATCTCACAATCATCTACAATCTCATGATGGGACCTTACCTTGATTGTCCACCTTCACCTACACATAAGGTTTCTAGATGTCTTGGGTAAAGTCACCCTATGACTTCTTCCATGAATTTCTCTTCTTCCATACCCACTTCTTATTTCATGTTTTTCAACTTTCTATACTACTTCCTCTTTTACCTTATCTAGTATCTCAAATACTATGGTAGGTCTTTCCTCCACTAGGCCTACTCAAAATGACCATTTTCATACTCAAGTCAATGCTACCTCTAGTGCATCTCAATTTGATTCTACTAGTCAATCCATTTTTAATACTAATCAAATTATATTATAAGCCATGAATCAAATGGCTAATTTTCAAACTAATAGTACAAATTAGGTGATACAAACTCAAAACCAACTATTGTAATTTAAAAATCATCCTCAACCAATCAATGTTGAGTGTAAAATCCTAATGTATTAGATATGTGACAACAAAGTTAAATGTTGGATTCCTTTAGAATGTAATTTTTTCATTTTGAGTTAATAAAGCATGATATCTTGCACTAAGGATTTTTCATTAGCTTTGCTAAGGTTTTACTACGTAATTATAGTGTTTTGTCTCATGCATGTTTAGTTGAATTATTTTTATTATTATAGATTTATATTCCATCTATTAGATATTTTTTGTTGTGAAGTGTCTAGTTTCCTAACATAATGCACCCCCACCCCCTCTTAGAGATGCACAAGGCAACCTTATACCTCAACCCCCACTTCTTAACAAGGCTATCAAATACTTACAAAATAAACCCTTAGTCTCTCAAATTGTAAACATAAACATAGGTGGTATTATTCCTAATATCACTTATAATTGATATAATGATCCTACATTTCATTTTAAAGCTTACATAAACTTATGTAAAGATTAGATTAGGTTGAATACCTTTTTTGCCACCAAGCTATTAGCTAAAACCTTCATAGGTGATGTTTTGGGTTGGTATAATCAACTAAAATATCATATTATATCTAGTTTAGAATATTTAGTTAATGCATTTGTTTAATAATTTAAAACTAATTATCTTACTAAAAGTAAATTAACTCACTTTATCAATTTTAAATAATCAAAATGTAAAATTTCCCAAGTATTCATTAAATGATAGAAAGCCTTATCCAAAAAAATTGAACATAACATGTTAGAAGATAATATATTCCACTTATTCACTAATGTTATACATCCTAAATTACAATATCATGTTAGGACTCTCTCTCCAAAATATCTAAAATAAGCCCTCAACCAAGATAAATGTCAATATTTTCTCATAAGAAAATTTAAGCCTTCATATCTCTTGTTCGAACCTGATTGCTTATGAAATATAAAAATTGGCATGTTATCAATGATGGTGTCACAAATACATATAAGTAGATATACACTATTAATTATATTATCCCAAGTGATTATACTCTTTCACAACAATTTTTAAGCAATACTTTACCATAACCCAGTTCTACATTTACCTAGGTGAATAATGTATATTCTCAATAAACCTCTTTCCATGATATAAATTTAAAAGTGTCTTCATAGTAAATTCACCATGAGATATTTTCCCCATTCATCCTACCAAAAATTAGTACAATCCATACAAAGGTTTTTGGAATCATGCAATTTGGTGTCATTCTCATGAGATTTGTCAATTAATAAAATTTTCTCTTTAATATCTTCTTGGACCTAATTTTGATAACAAAACCATAATTTATGAGCATCAACAAGCTGATGAAGTGGTATCCAAGTTTAATTAAACCAAAAATAAACATGATTCCATTAATCAAGATAACAATCATCTCACTATTTACAAGGATCCTAGTCCTAAACATAAATCAAATACTACTCAACCTCCCACTACAAAAACTATCAAAACTTCTATTGATCCTAATTCTCTCACTAACGATGAGAATGTTATCAATATGAACAATATGAGGAGATTAGTTCATAATATCAATACTTATTCACATTATAACTATACCTATTTAAAAACTCTATGTATTGTTCAATATACTTACCCATCTAATTTTATAGAACTTGGGCATATGACAATGAATATAACAAAGATAAAAACAACCTACTTCATATACTATCCCATATTTTTCTAATCAAATTACACATTTTGATACCAATTAACTTTCCATAGATACAAATTATATCCCTCTCTTATCATCAAATTATTTTGAATCTAAATTATCAATAAATCCAAATCAACGTACTTCTTGGATTTCTTCACCACCTATAAAATCTTCAAAAGAACCAAGTGTCAACCCAACCATGACACTAAAAACATTATCTAATTAAACCCAATTAGACACATTTGGAAAAACCACATTGGATAAAACTCAATCAACTACTCATTATCAACATCAATTTTTATGCACTAATGCTCCTCATTCAATAGATTTACTTCACCATTATGTACCTCTATTTGATATAGTTATAACCAGATATGATGAATGTGATCTCATAACATAATTTTCTTGTTTCCCTTCTCATATTAGTTTTATATAACTCATTATGGATTATAATCATCATCATCATCATCATCATCATCATCATAATCATATAATGAAACTTTTATTCAAAATTAACATCCCTCAACCTCCACCTATGGGACAAGAAGCCAATTTATATTGGTTTAAAGCTATGATTTTTCAACAAATGCCAAGAAATGTCTATATATGTTTTTGAAACTATATACACTTATATCTCACTCAAATTTATTATTAATTTAAATATTCTTGATGAAATATTACTAGATGAAGATGGTCTTCTATTAATTATCAGTGTCTAAATTGGTGATATCTAAGTCAAGAGTGCTTTGATTGATGAAGGTTCTAACACTTTTATTGCCTCTCTTGATTTTATTGAAACACTTAGGTACTCTTAATTCTATCTTAAATCTACCCAAATTACATGTTAATGTATATATTATATTTATGGATCAAATATCACCTTAGTCTTATATATTTATAAAACTTAATCCTTGTATATTTTTCCTAGTTCTAGACATTTGTCGCTTCCCCAAGACTTGTATATTATCTACTTTGTGCCCCTTAGTCTATATATATTATTAAAACTAGTCTTATGTTAATGAATCAGACTTTCTCTCTTACCCAAAATGCTTAAAATGTACTTATCTTCCACCTCTGTAAGTTCTTAGCCTATATATATTTCCTTTCTCTTTGAACACTAACATCTGGGATATACACTAGAATCAAAATTAGTGTCCTAACCTAACACAAGTTTATAGTTCCCTAGAGTCATCCAATTTGAAAATGAAACATATCCTAATGTTTGACCTAAGTGATTTAATATGAGTTGCTTATCCAAAGGGATTGATATAAATACAATGTCAACCCTCATTCATTCCTCATCTATAAAACCTAGAAAAAATACCAAAGAAACCAAGGTAACTTATCAAAAACACTTTGTCAAACATTAAATTGATCAAAGCTTCACTAATTCCATCCTAGTCATAGGTAAAACATATCTATAGGTTTGAATTACTAAATGAGTATCCCAAGAGCTTGATTTTACAAGTTATAAGCTAGGTCATTATTGTACTTATTTTCCACATGTTGCATGATTCAAACATAATCCAACACATAGGGGATAACTACATGAGTTTAAGGCCCTCTTTTAGAGTATTATATATGTAGGAAACACCCACTAAAAATGAGGTATTTTGGGTTATCTCAACACTATATACACACTAGCCCATTTTTCCCCAAGGTCATTATAAATATAAAGAACTAGGGTTTTACCATTTCACAAAGAGTGATAGTCTATGACCTAGATCTGAGTACATTAGATACAAAGAAAAGAAAAACCCAAAAGCATCCAAGTGGTTTCATCCTTTTCTAGTAAATATTTCATATAGGACACTTGTATTAAACCTAGATAATAACATCAATACAAATATCCAATGCAAACATTAGTGTCTAGAGCTCTAGAAGCATTAGATCTAGAATCTAATGACTTCTCCAAAATTTTATTGTAGACTATTTTTTACCTGATCTAGATCTAATAGTGTGTTAGCATCATAACTAACTAATTATATTACTTCTTTATCATTTCCATACATAACTTAGTTTTAATTTTTATGTTTAACCTATACTCAACATAATAAATTCAAAATATGCCTATATCTAAGTTCAGAACCTAATTATCCATCTATAGATATTATTATCACCCTTGTGCCATTTAATTTATGTAAACCATTTTAATCAAAACTAGGGATAATAATAAGATCACCTAGGTCATTTTAGGGTTAAACATTTAGTGAATTTGATCGATGTGAATGCAATTTTTTTTGATATCAAGCTTCCAATCCTCTTAGGATTTTAGTTGGTTATGATGGATTTTTAGATATGAAAATTTACCCTAGGGTTTTACCCTCATTTGCTTATAATGGATTTGTGTGCTTATGCTTGCAAATGGATTCTTCCTTGATTGATGTACTTTAGCCTCTAAACATGTCTATTTAAAAATTCCTACGAGGTATTTTCTACTCATATTTTTATATAAAAAAACTTCTTTTTTTCACCAAAATTAGTTACATATTTTTCAATTTTTGTAATTTATTATTCTTAGTAAATAATGGAATACAAGGATAATGGTGTACTTATGTTGAAATTAATTTATGGGTTTCATCAGAAATCATATTTTATTCAAAAAACTCCCTTATATCTTTGGCAAATATTCATTATTCATCAAAATAATTGATTCTTTATTTGGAATATTTTAGGGAATGAATCATTCCAAATTATTTTGCCTATTTCTGATTCATATTAGATCAAAAGTCAAATTAATAATAGGTCTTTCATAAATATGTTAATATATATAGAAAAACCTCTTTTATTTTTCTAAAACATTATATGAAGTTTACAAATTTAGCATTTTACTATTTTTAGTAATTATAGATGTATAGGCCATACATGAACTTTTATTTCCCTATTTTTTTGGGTTCATCCCATTTCCTATTTTTTCATAAAAACCTCTCTCATATTTTAAAAAATTTAGCTAATAGTTTTAAATTATTATATCCTTATTATATCATGGTTTATTGTTCCATAACATATAGAAGCCTTTCTTATCCTATTCTCATAGCAATTTTTAGAACATTTAAAATGGATATAAAGGATCCTCTTGACCCTTATAACCCTAAGTAGAGTGATAAATATAATCTCTATAACTAGGTCAAGTATATCACTTATCTAAGAGGTAAGGTGGCTAGAATTATGATTTTAAATGAAGATATTCAATATAACATAGATAGTGTTTGTGCTTGTGAAAACTTAAAGGAACAAATTAGCACCATGACCAAGTTAATGAATGAGTTAAAAAATCAAAATTAGTCTCTAAATTAAAAATATTACCTTATTTCAAAATTATATTTCATATACAAAGAATCCACATTATGATAGTGCGATTCATGTGTTTTCATCCTCATCTACAAATGTTGTGCCAAACAAGGTTTCTTATCTAAATCCAAAGTTACAAAAAAACACACCTAAATAAAATGATCTAAATATTATACCAATGCTTACTAAGATACCAAGTGAAATATGGAGGGAAATAATTGAGAAAAAGTGATCAAATTACCTCCTCTACATCCTTTAAGGAGATCTAGGTAATATTTTTCATATCATAGAATGCATGGGAATCATATTGATCATTGTTTTACATTGAAGGAAATACAAAGTTACAAACATAGTGGTGATCCTATAATTGACACATATACCAATAAATACACTCACATTATGAGTACTTATCCTAAACCATAAATTCTAAAACAAACAATATGGGTACCAAAAGAAAGTTTAGAGAAGAAATATTTGAAAATACCATATTTAGACCATGAAAAGGTTACAAAAAATCAAATAAAGAAAAGGATACAAATCTAGATCTTAGTAATGATACTCAATTTTCCAAAAAATTTAATTTTTGAGTGAAATATTTACAAAAATTTGGTTATCATGGTCAAGGATTGGGAAAACATTCCCAAGGCATCACTAATCCTATTTCCACAAATGATCAGAATGACCATCAAGGCTTGGGATATATTGGAAAGACTAATGCAAATAATTAAAATATGCATGTTACTAATACAAAAGAGCAAGAACAAAATTTTCTAACTTAAGTGTAAGAAAATCAACAAATCATCCTAAAAAGAGGGTTTCTAATGAAATAGGTCAAAAATTAAGAGACACTTAACAAATTTAATGTTTTAAACATGATCCAAAAGGAACAAGTATAAAATGATAAAAATGTATCTAAAAAGGGTAATGTAAAATGTGTGCCATCATATGAATAAATTACCAGTCATTCTTAAAAATATCAAATAGTTGAACCTTTTATAGATATAAAGAAATTTCAAAATTTCATGCTTGACCCAAGTTATGAATTCAATATATGTACCTGGAAATCATTTACATCTCTGGGGTATGGCATTGAACATGTAAATAAATATACTATATTTAATCTTTGTGATAAATATATTAAATGTAATGTCACATTCATATCTAAATTAAGATCTATTATTATACATATTAGCCCATTTTTTATAAAATTTAATGTAAAAATAAGCAAACCATGGCTAATAGTAGTGAATAAAAATATATCTGAGGCAAAGGTACCAAGTATAAATTTACCAAAATACTATGATATAGTTCCTACTTATACTATGCACACATATAATAGATATTATTCTAGAAAGGTTACATTTAAAAAAATACTTGATGATTCTAATAAATTGGATGGGATCATAAAGTATTCTCTTAAAATATTCCAAAAAAATAAAAATAAAAATAAAAAACATGCAAATATACAAATAAACTTTCAACACCTACATGTTCTATTAACTCATTGGCATCTATGCATTAGTTCCATGTTGATGGATGACATAATTAGTTACTCTTAAATACATGTTTGTCACACTTCTATTTGAGTATGATACAGTCATACAAAAATACATGATATATTCCTATTTTAGATTTTGGTCCTTCCCTCTACTCATTTCATGTAGACATTGGGGGCATTCACTTTTTTGATCTTGATACACATAAGTTATATGGTTTTATGGTCACATTTTATTATCGTATTTGATCCTAAATATGTACTTACCAATGCCTTTATCCATGATTATATCTTACACAAAGTACTTGATATGCTATACATTTAACATTTTTTCCTGACACATTTGATCCATGGGTTACTGTGACATGTTTATATTGGTTGATTATTATTTACTTTAAGCACTTTCTTGAGTGGCTTGCCTTAAAATTATCTTTCTTTTTTTAGAATTTGAATATTTTCCTTTTATTTTGGCCCCATTACCTGTGTATGCTTTCTTTTACATTTGTATATGTAATGGTTTGTTATATGAAAAAGTATGCCATTCTTTCTTTTATGGATATTTGACTAAGGCATGTTCCTTCGATTGTGAAACATTTAAACATGCCCCTTAGTGATGGTCTCCTTGGACCATTACCTTTTGAATTGATTTTTAGTTCTCTCTTGTGTGTGTGTATGTTGGTTTGATTGTTGATCTTGTAATTTTACTATCTAGATGTTGCCATGATCCTTATCATACATCTTAGACCTACATATGATCACATTGTTTCTCTACGCTTCAAATTTATATCTACCTAGACATGTTATTTATATATGATACATGGTTATATTCATAGATTATATAATTATCTTATCCTTTTAAGGTGAGGTAACTAACGATTCCTATCTTTCCCTGACCTCAATGGGGGACATATTATTGGGGGCATGTCATAAAGGCATGTTATCTATATTTGGCTCAGTTTCAAATTTAGTGGGGGCATGCTTTGGAAGCATATTCTCCACAATTATTTAATATTTGATACTTATACCAGTTCTCATATTTAGTGTGGGCATGTCAAAAGATCATGGATTCAACACATTTATAGTTCTTAGATTCAATAGGGGCATGCTTTATAAGCATATTATCAACACTTATTCAGTATTAAACATCTATAGATTATAATGGGGGCATGTTTTAGAAACTTGTTATCCACATTGGTACTTATATTAGTTTGTATATTTATCCATATGTAGTGGAGGCATGCTTTGGAAACATGTTCTCCACAATTACATAGTTTTATGAATTAGTCAAAGCACACAATTATATGATTCAAATTCATAGTTGCGGTATAATTCTATACATTGGTATAATTGTTATACATAGTTTTAGAATGAAACATATCTAAGGTGCATATTCTATGTAATTTGTGCCTAATATTTCAAAATCTAAATTATTTTTATATTTCAAAAACTCTTTTATAGACTATTACCATATCATATACTTTTTATATTGATACCCCATAGACTTTTATGTAATATATTGATCTAATATACTAAGTAATTAGTTCATTTTTGGTATGTCTGAGGTGATAAAATCACTCAATCTTTCCAAGTTTCATGTTGGAATTTATTGTATCATCTAGCCTCACCAAGTTATAAGTCTCATTAGGTTTCATGGTTGAGCTAATCACAACTATCCAGTGGAAAATCATATTTTCTCCAAGGTTAGGGGCATATGCCTTCCAATCTCTCTCTATCTCTCTTTAACTACTTGGATATATTACATTTCAATATTTATCCTAATCTTAGTTTTAGAGCCTTATAATGATACATAGTTTTCAAAGCAACTTGCCAATAGGCAAGGTAATTGCATTGGCATAGAGGTGTACTCCTAAACCTTAATCTTTAAATTTAAACATATTTCAATTACTATAAAATTATATATTATATGCAATAATTATGCATTATAAAATGCTATTAGTTACATGTCAGTCACCATAAAAGGTGTCAAGTTGGGCACACACAAAGATAAGGTGCACACACACACACCTAGGTACACATTAATTTACTTTAACTAGTAATTTAATTACTATATTAAGAGGGGAATTTAGATGATATTTATGGATTATTTAACACCTTAGTCTTATACACTTGGAAAACTTATTCTTTGGTTATTCCTCCTAGTTCTATACCTTTCCTACTTTTCTAAGACTTGCATTTGCTCTATCTTTTGCCTCTTGGCCTATATCTCTTAGTCTAACTAGTATTATGTTGATAACCTAAACCTTCCCTCTTGTCCAAAATGCTTAAAATGTATATACCTTATATTTATATAACTTTTGATCCTGCACATGTTTCCTTGATCCCTAGACACTAACATCAGGGACACACATTATCATCAACATTAGTGTCTTAACCCAATTCAAGTGTCCAATGTCCTAAGGTCATATAATTTAAAAATGAAATGCATCCTAATGGTCATCTTAAGTTATTTATTGTGATTTACTTATTGAAAGGGATTAATATAAATATAATATTAACCCTCATTCATTCCTCACCTACAAGACCTAGAAAAAAGACCAAAAAGACCAAGACAACTTATCAAAAGCACTCTATAAAGAATTCAATTGAATAAAGCTTCCCTATTTCCATACCCATCATAGGTATACCACATATATAGGAATGAAGTACTAAAGGAGTAGTTAAAGAGCTTGATTTGCTAAGTTATAATATAGGTCACTATTGTACTTACTTTTCATATATTTCATGATTCACACACAAGATAACATGTATGGGATAATTACATGAGTTTAAGGCCCTTTTATGGAGTATTGGATATGTATTCAATGCCCACTAATATTTTGGTATTTGGGGTTAACTCAACACCATGTGACCACTAAATTATTTTTCCCCAAGATCATAATGAAGATGGAGAACTAGGATTTTTTTATTTCACAAGGAGTGATTGTCTATGACCTAGATCTAAATGCATCAGAGTGAAGGCAATAAAAATCCCAAAAGAATCTAGGTGGTCACATACTTCTATAATAGGTATTCCATATAAGACACTTGCATCGAACATAGATAGTAAATTTGATATAACCATCCAAGCCTAACATTAGTGTTTAGATCTCTAAAAGTGTTAGATCTAGAATCTAATGACTATTCCATAACTATCTTGTAGATTGATTTCTACCTATTCTAGATCCAACACTATGTTAGCATCAAAACCAAATAAGTATATTACTTATTTGTCATTTCCATGCATAACTTAGTTTTACTTTCTATGTTTAACATATACTCAACATAATAAATTCAACACATGATTATATTTGAGTTTAGAACCCAATTGGTTTGCTATAGATCTAATTATCACCATTGTGCCATTTTATTTCTATATACCCCTTTAATCAAATATTGGGATAGCAATAAGATCACCTAAAATATTTAAGGGTTAAAAATAAGACAATGATTAAAGATAAATAACTCCTCTAGGGTGTGTTTGGATTCCTATCATGGGTCCTCCTTTCAATATTAATATCGAAGTCATGATATTTAATTTTACATTATCATGTAACATCTTACTTAGTTGGCCTTGCACACACTTCATGCAAGTTATAGCCTCATCAACATGTCAATTTGTGACATTTACTCATAATTGTGATATATACAATATTCAAAGAGACATGGACCCTTGGAACTTTGAACAATTCCTAGAATGTGGCATATTCAAAATACCCACCCTTTAACCCTTACCTAACATTCCTTTTCATGAATCCCAATAGTTCAATTATCCTATTAACTCTAATAAAGGATATAACAACCACTCAGACTTATAAGTAGCATATGAGATTAGTTTTAAAATCAAAATTTTTAATCTTTGTTCACACATAATTACTCAATTGCCTCCTTCTTTATGACCTTGGTCTTGACAAAAACCAATTGATGATATTATCATTACCATAACCCAGATTAAACAATCCATTCTCCATGCTTCTCAACCAATAAGATCATCAATTCTTACACTCTTTATCTTTATACTCATGATTATGATGATGAATATTCATTAGATAACCCTTTTTTAGTTGGTTTTGCTTAAGCTAAAAATGTAAAAACACTTAGCTATTATTCTTGTTTACACCACTCTTCTCATTGTAGTAATATTGATTTAGTTTCTCTATAAGATTCACCTGACATTATTTCTTCTTTAATTGGTGTTCATAGGTTTGAGATAGAGCACACATGTACTACTTCTCACCTAATCACAACTGATCCACTTTAGAGTATGCTTCTTGATAATACCATGATGGGGCCATATCAATTCACTATATTTTTTGATACTTTGAGCATGCTCCCTCTTAAGATGTTGGATACACTATGCCAAAGCACATGATGATCTTATCTTACAACTAGTAATCCTAGTATATATTCTACTTTGAGTTTTCCTATTGATGGTTATATCATATTAACTTTTCCTAAGATTGATCCTCTAACTACACAATGGGTGCATGATCCATATGGTGATTTATATAAGTTTATTGGTTGTTGGGCTAATGATTTTTTAGCATATTAGAGATTCCTATCACAATAACAAGATTTAGGTTTCATTCTTACTATAGATAGCTAACCCCCATAATTAGCTAATCTTAGATGATTTTTTTTGTTTTCATGGCATGAAAATATATTCCTATACTCATTTCTGATAGCTTCAGTAATACATCAATGTGTTTTGTCCAATGAAGACATATTCTAATAATAAGAATCTACCTCCTCATAAGATACTTCCATAATACATTCCTAAACATAGGGATGTTTATTATATTTATAATCAATGTGATACACATCATACATATACGTGCAGAGCCTTACACTAATATTTTTATGATTTTCCATGACCTACACCATTATCTTATTTGCAACATACCTAGGGTCATTAATTGGTGAAGGCTAACCCTTCCTTACCTCCTTCATATCCTATAAATCAATTGTTTTCAATCATATTGTAGAAATAGCTCCTCGCATAGACTATCCTTCATAGGAGATACCATATGCACATCCTTATTCTTATAGTATACCTACTTTATCCATAAAGATAGTGTATTAATAATCCCTCACATGACTATCTACAAAGATGGATGAGACTTTGATCAAAGTTAGACTATAGTTACACTAGGATGTATATGATGTTATCAATGATATATGTCATTAAATCTACTAGTATTTGCAAACACATTGTTGTGTCTCATCACATTATTATTCATATTTTCATATTATTTGGAATTAATATGTCACTACTACATTTATAATTTATTATTAGTCTGATGATATTTTAAAAAAATATAATTATTGTATTTTTATCATACACACTTATTTTCCCCATATCTTGGGATTATATTTAATTACATGGATGCTTATGTTAAATCAATTGATTGTTATTCATGCGACATAGATCTTAGACCACACACTACACTATCCTTTTTAACTTATGATCAAATATAAATCATATTAATTATTATACCATTTATTACATAGATCTCTCATGATCCCTATTTATCCCATATATTTCCATTATATTAAGAAGTAATATGGTTAGTCTTGAGATCACATAATTACTTATGTGCAAGTCTAGGAATTTATTTTTGAATCCAACATTATATTTTAGAGTAATTCTCTCTTGTAACTAAAACATAGGATTTTTTGTGTTTATCACTTATATCACTCATGTTTGTTTCTTCCAAATACATAGGGAAGAGGAATAAAAAATCCATAAAACTCAAATCCAAATCATTAAAATAAAATGTAATGATCAAAAGGTAAAAACAAAAATTCAAAATTCAAAATCACATCAAAATACATGATTATTCTTTGACACATCTCTAATTATAGTTAAATCTCAAACTCCATAATTGGCCTCATGATAGAGTCAAGGTCCATTAGGCTAGTATACTAGGATAAGGGGTCTCATTATTACATCTAGTGCCACCTATTTTCTCACATAAGTAGTCAATTTTCATAGTCCACTGACAACACTATAAGAGTTATTGAGGAATGGGAAACATATTACAATAAGGTAGACCCATTTTATTTTTTATGTAAACCTTCATGAGATGATACAAATAATTAAATCATTATCCAAAAACTATGTGTCTACTAGTAAGAGTATCTTGAGTTTTTATTGTCTAAACAAAATCTAAGTAGTTGCACATTTACTTAGTATATCTCATTTATGCTAAGGATTTATACAATATCTATGTAATGATTTTTACTCCATTTTTACATAAATATCATTCTTTTTATTCTCCTTGATTCATATTGATTCATAATTGATCATACCTCTTTGGTTATCCTTTTGTGAGTTATAGTGTAAGACCTTGGATAGGACTAGGCCTTCCTCACAAAATTCGCTTCTCTATTATAAACAATTTCAATTTATTTGGTAATCCTTTTGTGATTTGGAGTGTAAAACCTTATATATGACCAATCAGTCCTCACAAAATATCCTTTTATCCTATATAAACTATATTTCATATTTTCTCACAAAATAGCTTTTCTTTTTCACATTATTGATTGACACAAACCCTAATTTTGGGTTTTCACGTTTAGTTCCACTTTTATTTTCATGTATTTACATATCTTTGTTTTCATGTCTTTGTTTAAATTGATATTTATTATTTACTTATCTTTTTTTGAATCTATTTGTTTACATTGTTATTTCTTATTTACATATCTTGGTTTGCATATCCTCATTTACATTGATATTTCTTTATTTATATTTGTTTAAATTGATACTTATTATTTTACATATATTTTTTTTACCTTACATTGATATTTTTTATTTAAATTTTTACATTATTCTTATCTTATATTAATATTCATTTTCCATTACATTTTATTGACTTTTAAAATCACTCTCATGTGCTATATTTAAAACATTGGTTTCACATTTTCATTTAATCCTAATTTTACTTTTATTTTATTTCTTTATAATTATTTATAACCATGCATTTATTCACATTTAATAGAAAAGAATAACACACATCATAAATTTTCCCATAACATATAAATATCATCATGTGTTAGAAACAAAATAAATACATCCGTAAAATCCATGAGTCATAAAAATAACATATGTGTGTGTGTGTGTGTGTGTGTGTGTGTGTGTGTGTGTGTGTGTGTGTGTGTGTCTATATATATATATATATATATATGTATATATATATATGTATATGTGTATATATATATATATGTGTATATATATATATGTATATATATGTATATATATATATATATGTATATATGTATATAAATATATATATACATACATACATACAAATGGCTTCAAATAATCTAATAAAATATCCAATGATATAGTCACTATAGAGTAAAAAATTTTACTCTACGTTGCATTCTGATTCTCAATCGTGCACTGTAGTTTTGTTCCCGCATACCTTGGTTGTGGCGGTAGAAGTTTTGAAATGGAGCATGAGTTTGTTTATTTTGATTCATTTTCTATCTAAGAGTCAAAAGAAGTAGAAGCTGCCAAGTGGCGTAGTATGATGCATAGGTTTTGGCCAAGTGGAGTCATCTGAGGTACCTTTCCTAACTTGCAAGAGAGCTGTAGAATGTGCCACGTATCCAATGGAAACTTAGCAGAAGTCACCATGTGTCAACATCTAAGAGATAGTCAGTTCAATGCCTTGGTTCAATGTTTTTGGTTCAATACCTTGGTTAACATGTAAATGGCATGCAGTGTTGAACCATTGAACCATTTTGGTTCATCGAGCAATTTAAGGGAGTGTCCCAAAAAACCAAAGGGGTCAAGTACCTTTTTGAAAGGTAGAAAGGCATCATTGCATTTTGTTTAAGTGCTGAAGAGTAGCAGAGGCTACCAGGTGTCACTATCCAAGCCCCTTTCTACTCCATTCTTGAAAGAAGTAGAAAATGTCACGTATCTTCCCAAGAATAGCAGAGGTCACCATGTGTCAACTTTTGAGAGATCATCTTCAAGATTCATTGATGAATAAAGATTGTGGTTGGTCTCGGGTGTTATTTCAAAGGTCTATGAAAGCTACCAAGTGTCACCATCCATAGGATCCTAATATGTGCCCCAAATAATTCTAAAACATAGCTAAAGGGAAAGCAGAAAGAGCTGTGTGTCTTTGATAAATCAGGCAAAAAGCACCAAGTGTCATTATCTAGTGCCTTCTAAGTAATAAGAAGATTTTCAGGGAATTAACTGTCTTTTTCTATTTCAATAGGATAGAGTGTTCTGTGTATCTATTTCAACAAGTGAGCTAGGGGTGAACTCAGTGGGAGTTATTTCTGGTAGGTGGAGCAGTTTGTCAAGTAGATTTTGCGGCCTACAAACATTAAAGGGGGTCATTTATTTGTCCCCTATAAGTAGAGTAGAATGGATAGTTGTGCAACTAAGCAGGTGATGGAATGAGGAAATTCAGGCGTGGAAGGAGGCACTAGACATGAATCAACACACCACATTCAGGGTAGCCACCCCAACATGGCCCTTTCTAATAAGACCAGAATGCATCCAAGGAATTGAATGCATTGAATGCAACACTATTTTATCTATAAAATTTGAGGCTATAAAAAAGGAGATATGAGGGAGAAAAAAAAAGTTTTGACTTTCTAGAGCTGGTGACTAAGTAATATCATTTTCTTTTGTCTCATTTTCTTGAGTTGTAAAGTTGATGTAACTGTGCATGTTTCTATGCCTTTTATATGGTTGAAGAATTAAGAAGATTGAACTCTATGCCTGTGTTGATATTATTTGTGTCATTTGCAAAAGTAGTCTATACTATAGATTTTTTAGAGTTGTGATTAGGAATTTCATTTGCTTTTGTCTCATTTTCTTGAGTCAGAAGGTTTACATAATTGTACGTGTTTTTTCACCTCTTATGTGATTGGAATATTCTTATAAGAAGATTGAACCCTATGCCTTTGTTGACATTTTCTATATCTCAACAAAAAAAAGTCTCTATTTTGAGCCTCTATTTATATTATTTCAATCTTATACATTGATCATGCACTTGTTTGCTCTTAAATGTAAATGAATCCTACATATAGTCTCACTATGCTCAAGATTAGGATCAAAATTACACTCAGGCACATCACCATAGTTAGGTTTCATTTCCTACATTTGCGTTTCTATTTAATTTTCTATCCTTTTTCCCCCCACACTTGATACAAAAGAAGAGACTAGCTTCTCTAAAATCTGGAGGTTGTTTCAAGCTATAATATCCCACAACTTGAAACTTCCCATTGTTGTTGATTAAAATCAAGCACAATTTTAAGCATCAACAATTTTTGGCATGCCCGATGGGACCAGTCTTGAAGTTTCTTTCAAGACCGTATGAACCAGAGAGCTATAAGGAGTTAGAGTTGTTGACTAGTCACTAGATCATAGTCTACTACGAATAGAAGTCCAAGAAGAAGAGCTAACCAGTTTGTACCAATACCAAATATGGGAGCCTCTATACCCCCAAGAAATTATGCAAGTTGGAACACTAGTAGCCCCTTAATCCTCCCAACACCACTAGTCATTTGGGATCCTATCCTAGTAAATGCCCTAAAAGCTCTACCTAAATTTAGTGGGCAAGACTCTAAAACACCTATAGAACATCTTCAAGATGTATCAGATGTCTATGTTATACACATTGTCACACAACAAAATGTGGCCATAAGGTTATTAGTAGCTTCTTTTAAGGGGAATGCCTTAGAATGGTATCAGTCTTTGACCCCAAATACCATATCTACATGGGACCAACTTAGAGATCTGTTCTTTAAAAGATTTGCAAAGAAGGGTGATAAGTCTTCTTTGTTACAGTAGTTAATCACCATTCAAAGGTGACCACAGGAGGACATGACTGACTTTAACACCAGATTTTAAAAAACTTGGGATAGAATCCCTACCATAGCTAGACCACGACCAGGTATGGCCATAGTATTTTATCTCAAGGCTTTGAATTTAGATATATCTGTTATGATTCAGTCACTGGGAGGATACACTTTGCTAGAGGCTTATGAATATGCGGTCAGAGCTGAGATTCACTTAATAGATGTTGGAAAGTTACTTCTAAGGCCTCCTATGTGCATGTTCCCAAAAAAAAATTTGCCATTCCCTCAAGAAGTTCCTAAATTTGTAAGCCCACCTGTGTCTATGTACACTTATCCTCAGTCATCTGTGAAAGAACCTATACGTGCTCATTCATCTGAGATGGATGATATCAAGAATATCTTAAGGATGTTTTCCAATGAGTTGATCAATATAAAGAGACAACAGAATACTTTCCCTAAGCCTCCTTATCAAGGCTATCAAGGAAACATATTTTCATCCCAAACAAACCAATATTAGGGTCCTCCAAAACAAACTAACCATCAACCGACGAATCAATTAGTTGTAGTTCTGACACCCTCACAGAGCATTCCTCCCAACTCAAATAGGGAGATGGTTCTAGGGAAAAATAATTATGTGGATAATACTAATGCCTAGTGTTTCCCTTGCAACAATGCTCATATGCCTAGAGATTGTCCTAGGGGTAACCTACAACAAAGAGTGGTAGAGCAAAGAAGAATGGATGGTTAGTTTGCCAGTACCAGTGACAATCAAGCCTACTAGTCTTCTAGTATGCACAATTCAATCCTAGTGGCCTAGATGCAAGGAATGTCCTTGCAACAAGAGGAGGAAATAACCCTGAAACATGATTTGTTCTCATGGGTTGAAGATGAAGAATTAATTTTCTTAAATGAAGCATCTACCTCCTAAAGACCAGTGGTGCAATCTGATTGCTACACCAGATCAAAGAAGAGAATGGTGGAATAGCTTGAGATTGTAAGTGGTCAAGTCAAGAATAATCATCCATATCAAGGTCAAAGAAATGCTACTGTTAGACAAGAAGTGCCTTAGCTAGTGAAAGATCAAGGGATTCCTGCCCAAACTCAGGAAAAAATGAGATATCCTTATGTCCAAAAGACTCAGTCTTTGGGACCAATAAATGTAGTGGATCAGTTGAAGAAGACTCCAGCACAAGTATCAATATGGGATATATTGGCCATTCCTAAATAAAAGACATTGCTATAAGAAGCTCTGCAAGGCCAATCAATACCCAAAGGTACTATCACCAAGGAAGGACCTGTCAAAAAAGAAATTCTCAATGATATGGTTCCTCTAAAGACAACAGCCTTTGTGAATGATGCAGTGTAAGTAAGTAAATCCAAACCAGAGCCCTTTTATTTAACTCTGATAGTTGGAAGGAAACTCTTTCATAATGCATTGATATATTCAAGAGATAGTACTATAGTGATGCCCAAAAAAATAGATGATGCTTTGAAAATAAAATATGAACCCCTTGCAAAAGGAGTTATGTAGCTAGATGGCAAAATAGTACAAACCATAAGGAGAATCAAACAACTTCCATTGAAATTATACACATGTCCCAACATAATTGTCAACCAAGATGTAGTAGTCATAAATATACCTCTTATTTTTGGTTTATGTTTATCCAGAGACTTTATAGCAAAAATAGGAGGATATATGTCCCTTGACTGGTCTCACCTCATCATGAGAACTAGATACAATTTGAAGATAAAAATTCTATCTGAACCACTGTCAAAAGACCATATCACCAATGAATTGACAACAAGATTAGAGGTAGATCATGCTATGTTAAATAAAGAAGAAAGGATTTTTTTTGAAGAGTTAAGTGACTGGACTGAGCATGATCAAGAAGAAGAAAATAGCTAGTTGTTGGCTATGATGCATAGTGACCCATATGGGAACTATGACTCTACTGGTTTGGGCACATACATAATTTTTGATGAGGACCAGGCAATCCCAAATGTTATAAGGGAAGAGGCACCTACTACTCAAGATTTAGACATCTAGACTTTGAATTTTGATGGGGCTAGAAGTAAACATGGTGTTGGAGCAGGAATTTGTCTTACTGCTCCAAATGGTGATAAAATTTTAAGGGCTATCCGATTCCAATTTGCTTTCACTAATAATGATGCTGAGTATGAATCTTTAGTACATGGGATCTTGATAGCCAAGAAAAAGGGAATAAAGAACCTAGTAGTAAAGGGAGATTAGAATTAGTAGTAGAGCAAATTAGAGAAAAGGCAGTAGCCAAAAATGTGAGAATGAGATCCTACAGACATAAGATTTGGGATTTGATAGAATATTTTGAAGCTTTCAATATTATGATAGTCCCTTGGAGTCAAAACTCTGAAGCTGATAGGATGGCCCAGATTAGCTCACAGTTTAACCTAGCAACTAGCCTATCGATTAACAATGAGTCAGTGAAAGTTATAGTGAGATTGACTATTCGAGATAATGATGAGAACTGACAAGTATTTGAAAATGATGCTCAGGTAGTCTCTTTCTTACAATAATTAGATGAGTTTGCTGATCAGTTGCAAACCAAAATTGAAGAGGCATATGGTGATTATATTATACAATTAAGGACTAATAAGCTCCTTAAGGGCTTGATCACCTTATAAAACTTGTTTGACCTAGAGGATGTAAGCTTGGAAAAGAAAAGGTCCTAGGTAGACAGGGCAAACTATTCTAAAATAGAGGTGAGTAACAAGAAAAGGCTAAAAGTTGGGAATTTTGTAACTCAAAAAGAGAAGGAAAGACTAATCAAATTGTGCCAAAGATATGATAGAGTTATAACTTGGATCTATGAAGACCTTCATGGATATAATAGAGACATTATTTAGCACATAATAGAACTGACTGAAGGGTCTTATTCCATCAGATAGAAATAGAGGCCAGTAAATCCAAGGATTGAGCCTCTAATGGTAGATGAGTTGCAAAAACTTTAAGATTCCAAAATAATATTTCCAATCAAGCACTCAACCTAGGTATCAAATCTAGTACCAGTTAGGAAAAAGAATGGAGATGTAAGACTATGTGTACATTTTAGAGATCTAAAAAGAGCATCTCTGAAAGACCACTATCCCTTGCCCTCCATGGAACAAATTCTAAAAACTATGGCTGGATCAGAGAGCTTTTCTTTACTAGATGGTTTCTTTAGATATAATCAAATTTGTTTGGCTGATGAAGATCAATACAAAACTGCTTTTATTACCAAATGAGGAACATTTGCATATGTTAAGATGCCTTTTGGTCTGTAAAATGCAAGAGCCACCTTTCAAAGAGCTATGGATATAGCCTTTGGGGAACTTATAAATAAGATTATCCTGGTCTATCTGGATGACCTCATTGTATTTTCAAAAAAATTTGATGATCATTTTGATCATTTAGAATCTATCTTCAAGAAATGTCAAGATCTTGGGATATCATTGAATCCCAAGAAATGCATCTTTATTGTAACTCAAGGCAAATTTTGGGACATATAATGTCTAAGGAAGGAGTTTTTATAGATCCCAAGAGAATCAAAACTATAATGAACCTACCTCTTCCAGTAAATAAAAAAATAGTTCAGTCCTTTTTAGGGAAGATCAATTTTATCAGTAGATTCATATCTAATTTTGCAGGCTTGGTAAGACCGATGACACTCTTGCTAAAGAAAGACCTAGTCTTCAAATGGACTATAGAAGGAAGGAAAGCCTTTGAAGAGGTTAATAAGGCTATCTCAATAGCCCCAGTGCTTCAAAACTTAGATTTTTTCAAGCCCTTTGTAATGTATGTCTATAGAGGAGAGTCAAGTATTGCTCATGTCCTAACTCAAAAGAATGATAGGTTGGAGGGGGAACACCCAATAGCCTTTTTCTCAAGAAATATTAGGGATTATGAGACCAAGTACAATTTTGTGGAAAGACAAGCCTATGCCATGGTAAAATCCCTCAAGAAATTTAGGCATATGGTATCAGGGAACAAAATTTTGATACTTGTAACTCACCCAAGTGTCAGGGAATACATCATGGTGGGAGAAATTAAGGAGAAAAGAGCTAATTAGATCACTCAGATCCTTGAATATGATGTAGAGGTCAGACCCACCAAGCTAGTAAGAGGCAGGGGTTTGTGCTAATATATAACCCAAGAGCTTGAAAAGATGTTACCTAAGGAAGCAGATTCAGAAGGAGAGATGGAGACAGTGTTAAAAATACAAGAGGTTGATCAAGAATCCTAGGTCACAAGCAAGATACATTTTATGAAAAATGGGATTTATCTAGGAGAACTCCCTCAAAATAAGAGGAGATATTATAGGATACAAGGAGTTCATTTTGTTTTAATTGAACAAGTCCTTTTTAGGAGAAATTTTGATGGAAAATTGTTGAGATGTGTAGAATAGGCTAAAGCTAAGAGAATACTACATGAAATGCATCATGGAATATCAGGGGGCATTTTTTTGCAAAGACCATAGCCATAAAGATAAGTGAGGTAGGATATTTATGGCCTACTTTATTTGTAGATTGTTATCAGCTAGTTAAAAAATGTCAATCCTGCCAATATTATATGGGGATGAGGAGGAATGCAACCATGCCCCTTAGTCCTATAATTGTGGATGAACCTTTTTCTCAATGGGGTCTTGACTTCATTGGAATGATAAATCTAGTGTCCAGTATGGGTCATAAATGGATATTAACTGCCATAGATTATTTCACCAGATGGACCAAGGCAGTCCCACTTAAGGAAGCAACAAAGAATGTGATCCTAGATTTTCTAGGAGCATCACTACTCACTTTGAGGCTCCTCGCACCATAATTTTAGATAATGCTAAAGCATTCTTGGGGTCTAAAGTATCTGACTTTGCCTTGAAACATGGAATATATCTAAACACTTCATCTAACTATTACCCTCAAGGTAATGGTCTAGCAAAATCAACCAACAAGAACCTGATAAGACTCATCAAAAAGAGTAGGGGCTGATCATCACAAAGAGTGGCATAAAGTGCTTAATCTAGCACTATGGGCTGATAGAATCATGCCTAAGTAGGTGATCAAAATGTCCCCATATGAATTGGTATATGGAAAGCCTACTATGATTCCCCTAAGCTTGGAAATCCCTACTCTCTCGCTGATAAAAAAATTGAAATTAAAGAAAATGGCCCCATGCAGGTCAGACTCACAGAACTTTTAGAAGTTTAGGAAAAGAGGGATATAACCCATGATTCATTGATTAAGCATCATGGAATGGTTAAGAACTATTTTGATAAAAGGACTTCGAATCCTAATTTTGAAGTAGGCTCAATTGTTTAGAAATGGGATGCAAGAGCCACCAAGCTAGGTTAGCATACCAAATTTGAAGCATTATGGACTGGCCCATATAAAATTCATGCATGCAAGTAAAAGAATTCATTCAAGCTAGAATCGATGGAAGGAGAACTTGAAGAGATTCATATAAATAGAATCTATTTGAAGCATTTCAATTAACTTGGGTCTCTAATATATTATAGTTAAATTATTTCCCTTTCTCACATTATTTTTTCATTGTTTTCCCACTTTTCTTTTTAAATAAGTGTTTTAAACACATGTCGACGGCTCTTTTAAAGCTATAAATTTTACAATTTTGATCTAGTGGAAGGTGGAGTTTTCTTTTTGAGTAGGCTCAAAAGTCCTAGGGGTTGCCAGTAACTATAGAGTAAAATTTTTTACTCTACATTGCATTCCAATTCTCAGTCATGCACTATAGTTTTGTTCCCACATACCTTGGTCGTGGTGGTAGAAGTTTTGAAATGGAGCACATGTTTGTTTATTTTGATTCATTTTCTATCTAAGAGTTGAAAGAAGTGGAAGCTGCCAAGTGGCATAGTTCGATGCATAGGTTCTGGCCAAGTGGAGTCATTTGAGGTACCTTTCCTAACTTTCAAGAGAGCCATGAAATGTGCCACGTATCTAATGGAAACATAGTGGAAGTCACCACGTGTCAGTATCCAAGAGATAGTCAATTCAATGCCTAGGTTCAATTCCTTGGTTCAATGTTTTTGGTTCAATACCTTGGTTAATGTGTAAATGGTGCACAGTGTTGAACCATTGAACCATTGAACCATTTTGGTTCATCGAGCAGTTTAAGGGAGTGTCCCAAAAAACTAAAGGGGTCAAGTACCTTTTTGGAAGGTAGAAAGGCATTGTTTCATTTTGTTTAAGTGTCAAAGAGCAGTGGAGGCTGCCAGGTGTCACTTTTTGAGCCCCTTTCTACTCCATTCTTGAAAGAAGTAGAAGATACCACATATCTTCCCAAGAATAGTGGAGGCTGCCATGTGTCAACTTTTGAGAGATCATCTTCAAACTTCATTATCGAATAAAGGTTTTGGTGGGTCCTAGGTGTTATTTCAAAGGTCTACCAAAGCTGCCAAGTGTCATCATTCATAGGAGCCTAATATATGTGCCCCAAATAATTCTACAACATAGCTAAAGGGAAAGTGAAAAGAGCCATGTGTCTTAGATAAATCAAGTGGAAAGTGCTAAGTGTCATTATCTGGTGCCTTCTAAGTAATAAGAATATTTTTAGGGAATTGACTAAGTGTCTTCTTCCATTTCAATAGGATAAAGTGTTTTGTGTATCTATTTTAGCAAGCAAGCTAGGGGTGAACTCAAATGGAGTTATTTCTGGTAGGTGGAGCAGTTTGCCAAGTAAATTTTGGGGCCTACAAACATTAAAGGGGGTCATCTATTTGTCCCCTATAAGTGGAGGAGAATGGATAGTTACACGGCTAAGCAGGTGATGGAATGAGGAAATTTAGGCATGAAAGGAGGTACTAGACATGAATCGACATGCCGCAGTCAGGGTAGTCACCCTAGCATGGCCCTTTTTGATAAGACCAAAATATACCCAAGGCATTGAATGCACTGAATGCCACACTATTTTATTTTTAAAATCTGAGGCTATAAAAAAGGAGATAGGAGGGAGAAATTTTTTTTTGACTTTCTAGAGCTGGTGACTAAGTAATATCATTTGCTTTTGTCTCATTTTCTTGAGTTGTAAAGTTGATGTAACTGTGCATGTTTTTGTGCCTTTTATGTGGTTGAAGAATTAAGAAGATTGAACTCTATGCCTGTGTTGATATTATCTGTGTCATTTGCAAAAGTAGTCTATACTATAGATTTTCTAGAGTTGTGATTAGGAATGTCATTTGCTTTTGTCTCATTTTCTTGAGTTAGAAGGTTTACATAATTGTATGTGTTTTTGCACCTCTTATGTGATTGGAAGATTTTTATAAGAAGATTGAACCCTATGCCTTTGTTGACATTTTCTATATCTTATCAAAAATAAGTCTCTATTATGAGCCTCTATTTCTATTATTTCGATCTTTTACATTGATCATGCACTTGTTTTCTCTTAAATGTAAATGAATCCTACATATAGTTTCATTGTGCTCAAGATTAGGATCAAAATTACACTCAGGTGCATCGCCATAGTTAGGTTTCATTTCTTGCATTTGTGTTTCTATTTAATTTTCTATCCTTTTTCCCCCCACACTTGATACAAAAGAAGAGACTAGTTTCTCTAGAATCTGGAGGTTGTTTCAAGCCGCAATATCCCACAGCTTGAAACTTCTCATTGTTGTTGATTAAAATCAAGCACAATTTTAAGCATCAAGAGTCACATCATAAAAAATAGTTCCATATATGTAGTCTACCCCACCTATCTAGTGGTGGATGGGCTACATTACCCATAAAAGCTTCTGATTATAATCTATGAATAATCCACTGAATTGACTTTGTGTGTGACCATAATCCATCTAAATATCCCTATAGATGGGCCACCTGGACCTACACTTATTTTAGCTGTCTAGCTATATAAAAATGTGTGGCTCACTCTTGAGCTAGTGATTGTTCTATATTATAAATCCAACATGGAGTTAGTAAAATTTTAGTGAAATAACCAAAAAATATATAGAGACATAACCAACTCAAGTCCAATTCCTTAGGTGAGCTACTAGATGTAATTGGAATGATAAATACAACCTTTTTACCTCCATTGAATACTTTCTTGGTGATTTATATGTATATGTTGAGCTCAAATAGTGATATATGAGTGTTTGGAGATGTTAATTCTTCATGGGAAACATCTCCCATTGTTCACTTGTGGTTTGGTTTGGCACATGAGATTAGAAGGTGAATCTTTTTGTTATATTTTGACATAATAACACTACACTCAAAAATCTTGTCTATAATATCCATTAAAACTTATTTTTATAAACTTTTAGGATGATTATAGACCATTGAATCAATATCAAGATCAATTTTGGATGATTAATCCTCATACTCATCATTTCACACCTAGAGTGGGTAAAATATGCCATTTAAGGCATTTTTGGAGTGTGGAAGGAAAAATGGAAGAAAGTGTAGTCATGACCTCTTGGAGTGTGTAAGAGAGGTGTAAGAGGAAGAGTGTGTAATATAAGTGTACAAATTTACTTGAAATCTTACTCTTTATCATTAAACTTGTTTAATGACATCACCTATGTGAGGTAATAAAGCATTTTTTATTTTAGGAAAACAAGATAATTCCAAAAAGTCAAATTTTCCTATTAGAGGAAGATTAAGATAATTAATAAGATATTAATTATAAATTAGAATAATATGACATTTAAAATGTTATTTTATCTATAAAATATTCATTTAATTATCTTTTAATAATGTTTACAAAGGTTATAAATGGCATTGGATTCATTTGATCATATTAATACTATTAGACTATACATTGCCCCAATTAGGTATGTGTTATTGTGATTTTGGATTAAAATGGTATTTGTGTGGGTAAATTAGGTTTATTAATGATTTTTGATTGAATTTGTGTGATTACAAAAAAAAAATTAGAATTTAGTTTATAAACTTAAGTGGTTAACCAAAGTGTCTACATTTTCCCCCTATTTGAGAAGGCATTTATGAGACACCAACACATTAATGTATTTTTTAAAGAATGAAAAGTCATTAAGAATAAGTTTGAAAAATTATATGAATAAATGATAGATGACCAATGATTCCCACTTCAAAGGACATTGAAGGATGAAATATACATATGGGATCTTGATAAAGAGAGGAAAGTGAGAAGGATGCATCTTAAAATAAGTGACACACTTTGACCTACCCCAGAATATGGAAAAATATGAGCTTGGAATTAGAAGAATTTACCCCACTGGGGAAGAATAAAGGCACATGCCCTGAGTAGTGTGGTCTAGGTGGATAATAATTTTCCCTAGTAAGGTAAATTTTAATCAGTGACTAGCTTATTTTTCCCTAATAGGGAAGATGTAAATGTTACTTAATTGAAATAGTTTGCCCTAGTTTGGTCAAAATTGTGAAGAGAGAGAAGAAGAAGAATGCTTTAATAATGATGCAACTGATTTAGAAGAATGTTACTATAACATTTTGTATACACTTAAAGGTATCATTAGGATCATATGAATTATTTATGTTGGGTTATTTGATGGGGATTAAATAAATAAGGATAATTTATGTTGTAGTATTGCCACGTATACTCCTAGATATATAAATTTGATATAACATGAAACAAAATTCACCATGGTATAAAACATCATGGTGTATAGATAGTATTGTGCATAAGAACAAACCCCTAATCCAATAGACAATGATTGATAAATAACCAATGATAAAAACCATAATGGTAATGCTAATTAATGTCAATGGATGGACTCAAGTGCACTTGTTTGACAAGGAACACCATGATGATGCCCTAGTTAGTAAAATAGATTGAGTCAAAACAAATAAGAGAAAGTAAAAAAATAAGTTATCAAGTAAAATAAACTTCAAATAAAAAGAAACAAAAAACATCAAATAGTTTGTAATAATCTTCAAATTCCATGCTTATGTGATCATGAGGCATTACACTAGGAAAATTTGTCAATATAAGATAGTAACTTAGAATAGGAAGGGGAATAGAATAATAATAAGGGTGTGGCTAAGATAACTCCAAATATTCTAAATAAGTGTATCATGCATATGTAGTCCCATAAACACTAGATCTAACATGAAATTTAGTCCAAATGTAGTTATCCCAAGGGCATGGGATATAATAAAAATGATGACAAGTAAGAAAGTGATTATGGAAGAAAAATAAGATGGACACAATCATAAAATCAAAAGAGAATTTAATGAAAATTAGGAATAATGATATGGTAATAAGAGTGTCTGAGCTAACTTAGAATGACCCATGCATCTAGGCACTACCTACATAGTCTGTGCAGAACTCAGGGTGATGTTGTTCTCCTAGAAATAGAAGTTACCACCATAGGGAAATAGTAAAGGTAAATGGAAATGGTCATGATTAGATAAGAAGTTATTACCTAGTAAATGTGATAAACCATGCCACCCAAAATAGAGGTAAAGCCACTGGTGAACATAATGACAAAATAATCAAAAATTTCATAGCGTAATATCTATCATGAATGTTTTAAACCTTTTTTTTAAATTTTTGATTTTTAGGTTGTTTGTTGGGATTTTTATTTTTTTTTAGGATTTTTGGAATCTCAACTCAATGGAGGATTACAAGATACAAAATGGGTTAACTTGTAAAATGGTGAGAGTTTTGGAAAAGGATGATCAAGATGACCTCAAATTTTTAGAACAACCTACATAGTCCAAATGGACCTTAGGTATATTTATTTCTACCTTAATGTAAATTACCATGAATCAATAATAGGGTTAGAAACATGAATGGTATATGAATGGCACATGATAGGATAATTGGTAAAATAATAGGTAAAAATTGACACATGATAAGCAAGGAATGAGAAAGACATAAATTTTAGGAACCATCAATCAAGGCAATCATGCATGTGTGTTAATCTAATTCCTTTGAGGATGTACTGATGATGACCAAATCTAAATATTCTGTTGGAAACTTTGTTTGAATCTAGCTTCTAAAATAATCTATAATATTTGGGAACTAAATTCAAGGTAAAGATTGGTATTGGGAAAATGGAATAACATCAAATAGGAGTTGGTATAGATAAAAAATGGGAATTAAGGGAAAGTGTGAAATTTTCATGCCCCCATACAAGGGTCCTTATAGATAGTGTTTAGGATGATCAAGCATAGAAATGTTTGAAGTGGGTAATATTTATAGGCTCATTCATTTATTTGCCTTATAGTGTAGCTAATTTGTATGTTATAGATTCATAATTATCCATTATAATGAAGGGTCCTAGCCAATTAACTTCAAAATTTCCTTTATTTTAATGGGTTGTATTGGTATTATTTTGGCTTTCTATCTAGAAAATCTCACCAAGTTCAAAATATCTACATTTGATACACTTTTTATAGCGATGGCACAAATTATTTTGGTATGCTTGAATATTGTTCAAAGTTACTACTCACTTTTCATTAAATAGATCCAATCCTCACAGTTGAGATACTACGTATTCTTCCTCATCAATGATACCTTTCAATGAAATGAATGAGGAGTGAAAATCAATGTTTATAGGCAAAACAACTTTAATACCATAAATAAGGGAATATGGAGTGGCTCCTATGGGAGTTTGGTGATTGGTACAATATGAATAGAGGGTAGGAAAAAAATTTAATTCCAATCGTAACCAATAACATTAATAGTCCTTTTTAGAATTTGGAACATGCTTTTGTTAGATGCTTTAACATGACCATTGTTTTGAGGGAAAAAGGTGGTAGAAAAATAATGTGTAATTTGGGACTTGGCACATAGGGATTTGATAGCCTTATTTTTAAAGGATCCACCATTATTAGAGATGAGATCAAAAGGAATACCAAAGTGGAAAATAAGGTCATTTAGGATGAAATTTGATATCTACTTACCTATAACATAAGCAAGGAGAATGTATTCAACCCACTTATTAAAGTATTAAGTTATGGTAAGGATATATTTATGTCTATTAGAATAAGTTGGATTGATGTTACTGATGAGGTCAAGTCACCATGTGTAAAATTTCCATGGCATTGTGAATGGATGCAATTCTTAAGCTAGATCATGAATAATATTGGCATGTTTTTGACGTGGCACACACTCTTTAAATAGGAATATGCATCATCTTCCATAGTGGCTATTAATACCCAGCACATAATATTTTATTATTAAGGACCACTCCACTGGTGTGGGACCCATAAATTTCTTCATGTACTTCATTAAATGTTAATCATGACTCTATCAAAGCTAGAAATGAAGCATAATTCCATCATATCCTCTATAATAGAGTACATCACCAAGTATGGTATAATGAGGGGTATACTAAATGAAGGCTCTTTCTTTTTTTACAAAAAAGGCTAGGAGGGATAATACTATCATGGAGGTAGGCATGTATTTTAATGTACCAAGGTGTACTAGGACCGATAATATTATATACCATTTCAAATGATGGAAAATCATGAGATGGCATCAAAATATGTTTGATAATAAATTGGTAATAAAGAACATGATTTGTGATTGATATTAATGAACCAATAGTTACCATTATATCAACAATATTATTGTTTTCCCTTGAAATCTACTAGAATTGAATGTGATCAAAGCTATGGATTAGATTATCCATCATTTTATTACATGGAATGATTTTATCATCTTTTGTTTGATAATGATCTATTACCTAGTTATAATCTCTATGAACATGTAGATGTTTGATGTTATAATGTCCTAAGAGATTAATTATTGTGACAAGTGCTTCATATTATATTATGTTATTGGTACACATGAAACTAATATAGAATGCCTTGGAAATTAGATCCCCTTGTGATGTTATAAACAAAATGTTGTCTCTAGATCCTTGGGAAGTATAAGAATCATCAAAAATAGAGTGTCTAGTGTTTCAGTTTAGAATAAGTGTTCTCAAGAGTCATGATGGAATCATTAGGAAAATTGAATAAGAGTGGCTTGGTATTTGATAGGGGTTTTTTTGTAAGTTGATCAACAAGAACTCACCCTTTAATGGCCTTTTGATGAACGTAATCGATCTCAAACTCACTTAATAGCAATATCCATTTAGCCAAGTGACCTATCAATGCTACTTTAGAAATTAGGTATTAGAGAGGGTCCACTTTGGAAATGACCATGGTATTGTTGTTGAGCATGTAATGTTTCAATGTTTTCACTACAAGCACCATGGCTAAACAAGTTTTTTCAATGGATGTTTAATTTTGTTCATATGTTTCCAATGCTTAGCTCAAGTAGTATATTCCTCTTTCTTTCCCTTGGTCATTATGTTATGTCAAGAGTGCCCCCAAGGCATGTTTAGTTGTTGAAATGTAGATAAGAAATGGTTTTCCATGTATAAGGGGTGTTATAATAGTTGGATTCGCTAGATAATCTATTAACTACTCCAAGGCATTTTGAAAATATACATTACATAAAAAGGTGGTGTCTTTATTTAGAAGATGAGTTAAAGGATGGAACTAGTATACTAATCAAGATATGAACCATTTAATAGATTTGACCTTGCCTTGAAATTTGTAGAGCTATTTTAAATTAGAATATGGAGGCATTTTAGTTTTGGCCTTAACCTTAGATGGATTGATTTAAATTCTCCTTCGAGATATGATAAAGCCTAATGATTTTCTTGAAGTAATGCCAAATACACATTTATTAGGGTTAAGCCTTACTTTATATTCACATATGCATTCAAATATTCCACACAACACCTCTGGATGTACTTGTCTAGTCTTGGATTTTCCTAGGATATAATCAATGTAATCCTCAATAATATCATGCATCATATCTATGTTGGGGAACATTCTTGAGGACAAAAGGAATTACTTGATAATAAAATGTTCCCCATGGGTTGGTGAACATTATTTGGTGTTGGTATATAGGTGAGATTATTATCTAGTTATATCAAGAGAAACCATCCATAATAGATGAAAAATCATACTCAGTTTTGGATTATATAATCATTTAATATTAGGCAAAGTAAATTCATCCTTAGGACATGCCTTATTTATGTCTCTAAAATTAGTACATAGTTAGATTCTCTGTGGATTTTTACTGATAATAACTATGTTAGATATGCACTCTAAATAATCAATAGGATGAATGCATATTTCCTCTAATATTTTTGTATATTTATATCTTGATCAATATGTATATGAAAGTATTCATTTTTCTAAATTTCTATTTGATCATCTTGGCATCAGGATGTACAATGAGGTGATGCACAACCAAGGTAGGATCCATGCCTAGCATGTCCAAATAACACCATGAAAAAATGTCTAAAAATTCTTGAAGGAGAAACTTAATAACCTCACATTCCTCTTGAGTGAGGGATGCTCCAAGTTTAATCCATTTGGGTTTATCAAGTGTTCTAATATTGATTTTATTGGTATATTCCTTTATCAATGTGGAAACATATTCTAAAATATTTGGTAGATTGGTATAATAGTCTTCATATTCATTTGATGGGTCAACTAGTTCGTCAAGTTATCCCAAATAGGTAGAATTTGAATCCCCAAGATCTGGAAAAGGCCATTTGGAAAAATCATCTAGATAATATTAAATAATTTTATCAAATGTTTATTATTATTCTAAACTAATTTCATAATGGCAAGAGGTTATGAAACTGGAAGAGTCATGGGCTTCATTTGAGATAAGGTGAACTTCCCCATCCAATGGTGCCTAAAACAAGTTTTCACCATGGGATTTGTCTTTATATTTGGGACCTCAATGTTTGATTTTATTTTTTATTTTATTTTTAAATAAATAAGTTCACCTTCTCTCCAAAATATGAAGTAGGGTCTAGTTTAATTACAAATCTTTGTTTATAATCACCAAGTGATACATTGTCTCTAAAGCCCATGAATAGTATATTTCCTAATCATTATGGAAATCATCCAATGGTACATATGTATCTTGTTGGTCCTAGTTGATTAATTAAGGATGATGGATGAAAAGAGGGGAATGTGATGACACAATAATAATGGTACATACAGTGTTAGAGTCAAATAGGTTAGTTTCTACCAACTCATCATAAATGATATAATATGATTCTATGTCACTATCAAAATTGTCATATTTAGAAAATAAATTAGAGTAACTTAGGATATATAAGGAGTCACCTATAGGTGGTTTTTATCTAATTCTTCAAGTTACCTTGTGAATGGAAACTTATATTGGCTCAATAGTTCATTGTTTCATTGCTCCTAGGCCTTTGCCTTTGTAATTTTGGTGTTCCATTATCTAGTTAGGGATATGATACTTATTGTTTTGATAATATGTAGTGAATTAATCATTATATATCCAATCACCATTATTCACTTTGATATGATCTTGTTCTTGAGAAGTGGCCTTAATAAAAACTAATGGTCCTTATTGATGACTAAAAATCTCACTCTCAAAAAATGAATTTCCTATGGGAAGCTTTACAAATGTGTGACAAATTTATGGCATGTAAAATAACCTCAAATATTTTAGAAGCCCTCTCTTCAAACTAACTGGGGATGAAATGGGGGATGAAAGAGATGCAAATAAACCAAAATAGCCTAAGGTGATGCATTGAGATTTTAATGTATCTAAATAATATTCCATAAAATAGCTTAATGCATTTTGAACATCACAAACTATTAAAGGAGCATATACATGAATTAAAGTTTTTAACCTAAACAAGAATCAATACTATATAATCATGGAAAAAAATAATAGATAATAATATATTTCTACTCATTTTGACATAGAACATCACATACTCTTAATTTTTGGGTGGAGAACACCCTAAAAAAGGCCAAAGGCATAGTACATAGTACAATCCTTCCCATGAGGGACACCTTCTAAGGTATTAGAACAAAAAAACCAAAACTAATGTTACTTCTATTCAAGAAATAAATATCTAAATTTCTAGCCCTTTACAAAAGAAAAGAGCTATACTTATGTAAGCTTAGTGACCTTTCAATGAAGTGATACCTAGAACCAAGCACCCACACTCATGATGAGGCCATTACAACTAATTAGAGAACTCTAACTTATGAATTTAGCTAGTCTTCAAACTATTAGATATGGTATAATTTAAATACCTTATGATGCTCATAATGCTTTAGAAGAACCATGGTGGTGACATGTGTCTACCTCTAGAACTACTTATGGAATGTTTTTTAGGAAGGAGGGCATCACTTCTATCATCCAATGGTGTTTCTTGAAGGTTTGATAGGAAATTTTTTACTTTAAATAATCACCATGATTCCACATGGAAGACTTTCTTATTATTCATTGTAACTACACTATGGGTCCCATTCTTAACTTTGTTAGCCAATGGCATAATCTAGAGTCCTAAAAAAAGAAATATTTTATCTTGAGGAGCATCGTGGATCCATGTGGTAAGCTAGTACTATTCCTAGATAAGTTAAGCATTCCTTTACAAAAATGAGTGTGGGGGCACCACATGGAAAGTCTATAACCCTTTCTATTATAACTACATTATGGCTCTCATTCCTAACTTTATTAGCCAATAGTGTAATCTAGAGTCATGATAAAATAAACCTTTGCTCTTGAAGAGCATCATGAATTCACATATCAAGTTGTCACTACTCTAGAGAAGCTAATCATCCTTTAAAAAAATGAGCATGGGGGTGCCATATGGAAAGTCTACATTCCTCTCTATTGTAACTGCACCATGGGTCCCATTCCTAACTTCATTATCCAATGGCATAACTTGAAGGTTGGTTAAAAATGATCTTATCTTGGATAAGTGTCATGATACCATGTATCAAGCTAACACTTCTCCTAGGGAGGCTAAGAAATTTTTCATCCTGGATGAATGCAGGGTTACCATGTGGCATCAATGAAAAGAAGCTAAGACTTAGCCAAAATATAAAAGGGACTTAGGGAAGAAGAGGTAGTTGAAACATAAAATGATGAACTCACCAAGCTCACCCTCAATAAAAAGATAACTACTCCATAAAATAAAATGTGTATTATGATCCATAATTCTTGATGACTTACAAGGGGATCCACTTACAGATGAAAGAACTCAAAATTCTAGTTTCCTAGACTAGTTAAAGCAAAAGTTGCAAAAAGGGAAGGCCCATGAACTTATAAGTTCTAAAGAGACACCTTTAAAGGCATCCACTCTTCCTCCTTGGGATGAGTCTTCTTATTTAGAGCCTCAAAGTCTCTATCCAAATCTATGATCTCCTTGAAGGAGATATTGCTCAAACCCTAAACTATTGTAAGCATCTGGAATTGTAGCTAGGAAAGAGGCTACAAAATTGTCTCCACCTTAAAGACACTTGGTGCTTGGATGAGAGATGTAAAAATGGTTTGGTTATTCTACTTCTTATATAGTATCTCTTTTATTTTATCCTCTGAGAGGATCATTTTGTCTATGATGAACAGGGAAGGGAGTCCCAACTGGACTAGGTATTTAATATTCCCCTTCATATCTCAAACCACATTTTCTAAGGCATATAAAAATGTCTTATACTTTTTTGTTACCTTATATCTTATATCTCATTTACCTTCACCACTACTTACCTTCAATCAGTCACCCTTACTTCCTATAGCATCTCATTCATCATGTTTTATAGCTTTTGAATGAGGATATATGAATATTAAACCTTAGGGGACATGAAATCTATGACTTAGTCTATAGATGTGCTCACCTAGGAGCTCAACCTCTATTATTATATGATGAACCTGAACATTGGCTTTAAGTTTGTCTCCACATTCTTTATCCTCTCTTATAAGGATATATATAATTATTGGACCATGGGGAGGATAACCATAATCTGGGAGTGGATGGTGAGGTCATTATTAAACTATTATATTTATTGGTCCTTAAATGAGGACTCATAATACATTTATTATTGTAATTATTGTTACACACTTGTAAAATATAAAAGGTTCTTATGGGTCTATATGATCTCTACTTCTTTCTCATGCATATTTTTCTTTGCAACCTAATTTTCTTTCTTCATACATCTATTTCAATCTTTAGTTTAGATAATTGAATCCATAGTTGGGCCCTTTGACTATCCTCTACCTAGAAGGTCTTAGTGGTGATGTGGATCTAAAGGTCAGACCTCATTTTAGTGAGCTCCATGTCTTTTTTTTTGGCCTTTATGTTCATGCAGTTGATCATAGCTTTTACCCTTGTTATTTCTACCTCTTTCTTTTCCAAATATCAACCAACCTTGATATAGTCTATGGTGATGGAATTCTAAGTCTCTTTCATCAACTCAACCCTATCAGCCAGTCTGGCCTAGCTAAGGTTGAGGACAATGGTGTGTATCGAGTAATCCCCTGGTTGCATCTATTCTTGGGGATTGGTTACTTGGGGAACCATGTATGAAATCTTTAGATATTATTGTGTTGGTTCAAATAATAACCTGATGTGAGACACCACTATAGCCTTGGCCTATTTTCCTCCTCTCTTCTCTACCCAAGCCTCTTGAGCTTTTCTAGTTGTCTCAAAATAATCATAAAATTACTCCTATGATTGAATAATTTCCCCTACAAAAATTTATCCTTGTGGTAGAATAAAAGGAATGGTTACTTGTTACTATCAAGAAATGAATGTTGTTCCCCTAAAGATTACTAGTTGAAGGGTTATATTAGAAGGAGAGAAAGGCAAGAGGCCACAAATAGGGGTGTGGGGAAATTGTGCCATAATGGATGTATTATGGTGATTAAAGACTTGTGAAAGTGAGATGATTGGTTATGTGGATGCAAATGGTGTGAGAAAGGTGATAGAATGGGAAATGGAGAGTGGCCTAATCCTAGTGTAAATTGTGGAGGGTGAAGAAAGAGTAAAAAATGAGGTAAAATTAGAAAAAAAGGGGTGAGATAAGTGTACCTTCTTCTATGAAGGCCCTAATATAGGATTGGATGTTTATGCCTTAGGATATCTATGCTAAGATAACCCCACCTCAAGATGCCCTAAAGAGACCTACTACTACTATGGGTCGATTGGATATAGATATAGAGGAGGCTAGGTAAAAAGACTCCAAACCACTGAATCTTCTTCCTCTTTATTTTTAGGGGTGCCCTCCTCTTCCTTTGAAGGGGTATCCTCCTCTTTTTCTTTTATTTATACTTCTTCTTCAACTAGAGCCTCTTCCTCATGGTTCCCATCTTAAAGGTTCTCAAATGTCTCATTAGAGTCTAGGTCCTCAAAATTGCACTCTTATTGGCCAATTTTTTTCCTATATTTCAATAGGAATATATCTTCTCATTTCCCCATCCCCTATAAATTATTTGTGTTACCAATCTCCTAGTAATTTTATTGATGGGGTAAAAATCTTTAACTACTTTATAAAAAGACTCCCATAGCGTATGAGTATTTGATGGGGTCTTAGACATATCCGCATAATAATTGATATCATCCTCTATCGATGACCTTCATTCCTTAATGTATGGTTAGGGATCATAATTGAATGGGGTGGTAGTCTTCAAGGTAGTTATGTGTCCAACCATATCATAGTTTCGTTGGTTGTTAATTTGGTTGAGGCTAAGCTCTACTAGCTTGAGCACAAGTAGGTGCTCTTATGACCTTTTCACCACCATGATGCCTCCTTTTGATAAGGGGACATCATAAAAGGCCTTATTTTTCTTTACACCATATATAAATTATACTACATCGAGTTTGAAAGACAACTCTAGTGCTAGGATCTAGTCCTGAAGTAGGTGTGGGAGCTAGAATAATTCCTCATTAAATCTGTGGACCTAGATGAATGTGAAATGGGCCCTAAAGAAACAATCAATTAAAATTCTATCATCAGTGAGCCATGATATCTAGTGATCCATCATTATAAAAGTGATGGGTTCTTGATTGGGATCAATGAGGACCAAAGATAGGAATCATTCTAAAAAATCATAGTAATCCTACATGGTCAATAAGATGTGGGTCCACACATAGATGTGGATCACTATGTTAATAAGGGTGCCCATTTTAATGGCAATGAAGGTGAATTAGGAGAGAAGAATTGTAAGTTCTCATATAATATTAGGTGGAGGAGGAAGGAGGAATACCTACATGTATTTTGTGTTGAGAATTTCTCTAGCTCATTATGATTAGCAGTGGTGACGGCATTTGAAAAGTCCATCTTGTAAGTTTTCTCCTTACTTACCATATTCAAAAGGAAGACTTCACCTAATTTTAAATCATGGATTTTATCATCTAAGCCCATCCTAAATATAAATACCAACATAAAAAGGCATATTTCATGTCTTGTGAAACAAAGCTTGAGAGAGTGATGGGCAGAGATAGTGCTTCCATGTAACTACTACAGATAAGTGAGTTAAGGAATTTGAAATTATGGACATGGGTGTCCCACAAATTCTATAAACTCTCCATTATATATATGTGTGTGAATTAGGTTCACTCAAGAGTTATAGCATCTCCCTTACTACATCGGCAATTAATATCCACCTTTAGGTGGTTGTTACCTGCAATAATTCCAATATTGGCATCATATATATATATATATATAAAAGGCAATAACCTCTGGTCATAGGTGAATAAGAAACACCATATATTATGCTAATGTATATCTCTAAATTCTATATCCAAATTACTTGAAGTCATTGTTTTAAAACTTTTCAATCATTCAAGCATGGTCACCCTCCCTCAAGATCTTTGGGTTCTTAGACAATTTGGGATCAAAGATCCCATTTGCATAATCAAGGGCTTGTGAGGTGTTCTTGTAAGTCCCCTTGGTGATGCTCTTGATATTTGGAAATTAGGAATTTGGCTATAGAAAGGTTGAATTATATGATTTAGTCATTGCATACTTTGGTGGAAGGTCCCCATGACCACTAGATCTATGAGTCCTTTACTTCCTAGCATGCCCTCCACTACTAGAATAGGATGCATAAGTTTCCATTTTACAACTATTTTCAAAAATTGTATTAGGAACACATGCTACCCTTTCTCATTACTTTTTTAGTATAATACTTGCTATGGTTGTATATGCTTTGTAAGTCATCTCGCAGGCATTTTGTTTTATCCCACATTCATGGGAAGTAGTAGTTACTTAGATTAATCTTAGTATATAAGTAAGTGTTGACACCAATGAAAGGATCCATGAATTTATTGTGTTGATCTTGCTCAAATGAGTTTACCCCCTCAAAGATGCTAGTAAACTTTCAATTCAACCATTATAATTCAATTCTGCTTACTTGAGTTAATATATTGCTAATTTTCATAGTTTATTTCATGTATTTGTAATTATCTTCTAACGTGTTTAGGAAGGATCATCTCATCTATTATTAGAGCACTTTTTAGGGCCATTTTTTTTTTAAAGTGTTTTTATGTTCTACTACATAATTCATTTAAGTATTTTTTTGTATCATAATAATCTATTCAGACTAGGGTAAAAACCTATCCGCATAACTATGGGAAGTGCTTGGGTGAAAGCCTTAAATCTTATTATTAGGAGTACCATAAGAATTTAAAGTAGCTGGCCCATTGAGAATACTTTTTAATGAAATGGACAATGGCCCCATCTTAATTGAGTAGTTCCCATCTATGAGTAAAACCAAGAGCTATTGTCTAGAGGTAAACCTATGGCAAAAAAATTTATAGAGTGGTACTCACTTAGATGGCTTTGGTGGCCAAAGAGATATATTTAAACCCTTAGGAAACCATTGAAACTTGGTGCCCATTTCTATCAGTTTTAGAATATTTCTAGTAGACTATCAAAAAAATCAACTAGTAGTAGAGTATCTAAAGATTAATAGAGAACTTGTAGCCAGACAATTGACAGAAACTAGAAACTAGAAAAACTTCATCATATTAGTTTTAGAAAATATCCACAGTATCAGATAGATCTTAGAGTACTTCCATCTATATCTCTTAACTTTTAGCCACGTTAGTCCTCAAACTTTATTTAGACACCTAAAATTCCATTCTCCACATTTTCTTCCTTGAGGTCCCATATCCTGATTCCACTCCTAATTCTTGTAAATCTTAATTTTCCCTTTTTTGGGTTTTGTCATAACTTATTTTTTTAATTTTTCCTAGAAAATTTTACATAGTATTTTTCTCCTTTTTATACTCCTTTATCCCTCTTTTATAAATTTTCTAGTTTTTTCCATTTTCACTCCTAAAATTTCCCTTGCCTTCATCAATCATACTGCCACTATGTAAAGAAATTAGTAAAATTACCTTTACCCCTTATGATTTCACCCAAATCACAATCTTCCCTTACTAATCATGTCTTAACTCTAGTTTTCCTAACCATTTCAAAAAAAAAAATCTCTTATTTGGGCCATGGTAGTAACCTAAACAAGAGCACAAACTATAGAAGATGAAATTACTACCCTCAAGACACACATCAAAGATCTTGATGAAAAAATTCTCAGCCTCAATCTTAAACATACCACCTTGAACAACAAATGACATCCAAAGTCCTCTTCTAATATTGAATTTTCTTTTTCAACAATTTTTGTGGGTCGAAGCTTGATTTTCCTCAATTCTATGGTGCAAATCTGACTAGATGGATCTATTAGGTAGAATAATATTTTAGTCTACATAGTACTTTTGATGCTAACAAGGTTCCACTTGCATCCTTTCACTTAAAATTTAAAGACCTTCAATGGTATCATTGGTATACCAAGGCTCATGATGAGCCAAGATGGATCAATTTTTGAACCCTCATTTTACAATGGTTTGGCCTTAGGGCTTTTGATGACTTCACTAGATCACTCACTAAATTTTGCCAAATAAGAACTATGAGAGAATATCAATCAAAATTTGAAAAACTGGCCAATCACATAGAGGGATTGTCTGATGAATTCTTTAGGAGTTTTTTTGTTTGTTGACTAAAGGATATAATTTGATCTGAGGTCAAAATATTCCATCCCAACATGATAATGGAAGCCTTAGGATTGGCTAAGTTGGTATAGGACAAGATCATAGCTCAATAATGATTCAAATCCATTTTTTCTCCATTAAAATATACAAATCCATAATGATCTCTAATAATTCCAGCCCCTAGAACCACTCTTATCAAGCATTTGATTGAAGCAGATATGCTAGCTCATAGAGGAAAAGGATTATGTTATAATTTTGATGATAGATTTACTTAGGGACATCGATGTGTTGAGTAAAATCTCTAGCTATTAAATTTTAACTCTCTACCTAAAACTAAAGATTGTGAATATGTTTAAGATACAATAGATGAACTAGAAGAAGCTCAGTTAATTATGGAACCTGCTTCTCAGGAAGACCAACAATAGATCTCTCTCCATGCCTAAGTAAGAGCAACCACCCCATAAACCATGTAATTTAAGGGTTACTTCAAGAATTTCCCTCTCATAATAATCATTGACTTTGGTAGCACTCATAAGTTCATTGACCCTTAGATCACTAAACGTGCTAGTTGGTTCATCTATCATTGCTCCAACATTGAAGTCATGATTACCAATGGGGGCACATTACCTTGTAAATGGAAGTGTCACAACATGCATATCTCTATTGGATATTATAACTCATTCTCTAACATATTTGCCTTACCCTTAGGTGGATGTGATGTTTTGGGATCCCAATGCTTATACACACTTGAACCCATATTATGGGATTTTACTTAAATCTAGATGTAATTTTTAGATAATGAGAAAAAACACAAATTGAAAGGTTTACAACTAGGGTCACTTAGCATCATCAATTCCTATCACATGGAAAATATTATTGAGAAAAAATCACATAGATTCATTGACTAGCTCCATTCCATTCAAATGTAACCATTAATAGTATCCACTCCTCTTTATGATCTACAAATTGTTCTACATAGGTATGCATGTGTTTTTTTTGAACCAATTGGATTACCACCTTCATGAGTAAAATACCACCATATTTATCTCCTTCTTATAAGTGTTCCTCCCAAAATCAATCCCTACCACTACCCATTAAATTAAAAGAGTGAGATCGATATGTTAATTTGAGACTTATTGAAGCAAGGCATTATTTACCCCAATACCAGCCTATATTCTTCCCTAGTTCTCTTTGTTTGGAAAAAATGTGGGTCATGGTGCCTCTACATTAACTTCTATCTCTTAATCACATCATAATCAAGCATATGTTCCTAATCCTTGTTATGATGAGCTTCTTAATGAGATTTATGGTGCTCATTTTTCTCCAAGTTGTTATCCACTTTGGATATCACTAGATCCAACTTCATGAGGATGATATCCCTAAGATAAATTTTCACACACATGATGGCCACTATGAGTTTTTGGTCATGCCCTTAGCATCACTAATGATCTTTCAACATTCTAGGCATTGATGAATAAAATATTTTGGCCTTACTTACAAAATTTCATTTTGGTCTTCTTCAATGACATCCTCATCTATAGAAAAACATGGTCTCATCATCTCCAACATCTAGAGCTCACACTGCAACTTCTCTCTGACCATCATCTTTGTGTAAAATTATCCAAATGTACTTTTGGGTAGGATGAAGTGGAGTATCTCGGGCATATTATTTTATCCCAAGGGGTTTGAGTGGATCCTAAAAAAATAGATGCCATGACAAATTAACCTCATCCTTACACACTCAAGAGCCTCCATGGGTTTTTAGGGTTGACTAGATACGATCATAAGTTTGCCATGGATTCTAAGAATATTATAACTCTACTAATAATTATGTTCAAAAAAGATACTTTTACATGGACACAATCTATTGAGTGTGTATTTAAAGAATTGAAATAAGCTATGTGCTACACCTATTCTAGTTATGCCAACTTTTGCCAAGACCTTCACTATTGAGAGTGATGCTTGTGGCAATAGACTTGGTGTTTTTCTCCTCCAAGAAGGATTCCCTATTGCATTCACTATAAAATGTCTTTTTGTCAAGAATTTAGTACTCTTTACATATGCAAAGGAAATGATGGCCATTTTTCATGTTATTGGGGAATCATTTTTGCATAAAAAATGATCACTAGAGTTTGAAATATTTACTGGAACAATGGGTCTCCACCCCATAATAATATAAATGGGTCATCAAACTCATGGGTTATGATTACGAGATCACTTAAAAATAGGGTTAGGATAATATTATTGTTGATTCTCTATCTCACACATTTATGGATGAAGCTTCCCCTTAGAATAACAACATCAATGGGAAAAGTGGCTCCCCCTCACTAAATGGTGGTACAATACCTCCTATCACACTTCAACTAAATTGACTCCATATGAAGCAATCTATGGCTAAGCACCACTAGTGATCCTTATGTACACACTTAGTAGTTCATTAGTTCAAATGGTTGACATAATTCTCTAAACCCAAGATCAAATTTTCAAAACCTTATAAGACAATCTTCATAAGGCACATAATTGAATGAAACAACAAGTTGATCAACACCATTTTAAACACACTTTTCAATATTCCCTAAAACTTAAAGGGTATCATAAGATGTCTCCCAAGTTCTATGGACCCTATAAGGTTCTCAAAAAGATTAGATTGTTGCTTATAAGTTGGATCTCCCACCTTCATGAGTTCACCCAGTATTTCATGTCTCTTGTCTAAAAAAATTCTTAATATAACATTAGAATGTAGACTATTTTACCAGAGCTTGATAATAAAATATCCATCCTTATTAAGCTAAAGACAATCTTGGACAAGTGCACATGCCAACTTCACTCCCACTCCATCACAAAGGTTTTAATTTAGTGGCACAAAATACAACCAGAGGATGCCACATGGGAACCACTATTTTAGATTCAACGCCAATTCCCACATCTAAATATTTGAGGACAAAGTTATATATAAGAGGGTAAGGATGTTAAGAACCCATGTTACCCCTTCTCTTTACTTTGTTAGTATAATAGTTTTAATGGATGCATATGCTTTATATGTTGTCTTATGAGAATTTTGTTTTATCCCACATTCATGGGAAGTAGTAGTTCCTTATATTAGACTTCGTATATAATTAAGTGTTGATTCCAATGAAGGTATCCATGAATTTATTATATTGATCTTTCTCGAAGGAGGTTGACCCCTTGAAGAGGCTAGTGATTCTAAAATTTAGCCATTGTAATTCAATTTTACTTGAGTTAATATATTGCTATTTTTTATAGTTTATTTCATGTATTTGTAATGATCTGCTAGCTCGTTCAAAAAAGATCCTCTCAAATTCACTCTGATATAAATAAAACATTAGAATCAACTTTTTAATCACAAATCTTCATAATTTTTTTGCTCAATTCTTTTGGCTCAAGGTGATCTGATTAACTTATGAATTATTCACTCAATTCTCTTGGAAACTCTTAGGCATTTAAGTTTTTGGCTTGATTGAGAGAGGTATTTATAAGCCAAAAATTCTTAGCGCAATCATCATGCAAATTTTTTATTTGAGTTCCCCATAAATTTTAAGGGAAATATACACACTTAAAGAACATCTCACAAGAGATTTACAGTGATCCTCATGGGGGATCATGTAATATAGAGCATCTAATATTAATAACAAGGAGAGAGGGGTAGATATCCATCTATCATTAGATGATTCAAAATTAAGGGAGCCAAGGCATGGACACATGGAAATTAGATGGACAAATTGTGCCAAAAACACTTATTTTTAAGGGAAATAACAACAAATAAAGGGAAACAAGCTAACAAAAAGGTAAATAAATAACTATATACAAGGAGGGACCAATAAATTAGTTGAAGTGTTTTAAGTGGATTCTATTAATTAGAATTTCTAAGGAATTTCCTTATTTATTCTCCAACTTGAATACATTACCATACCTATTAATAATGATGTGAAAGGGTCTTCTCTAGAGGGAATCATATTTCACATGTTGGCATGGCTTTATATCCCCTTTTGTCATACTTTAAAACCAAATCTCCCAGCTTGAAGCTTAGGTTAGACACTTTATTATCAAACCATCACTTGACAACCTACTATCAAGTGACCTTAGTATTTTTGTCTTTCCCTCTCACTTCTTGGATCTTGAGAAAGTCTTCTAATCTAACCTCCATCACTCCATTCTCCACTATTCTGATAGTTTTTAAACACTATAAAGTAAGAATCTTTGTTGATATGGGTAGGACTAATTCTTTCCTAGATACTATTTCATATGGGGATGTCTTTCAAATTTGATTAAGAGTAACTTAGTTAGACCATAGAGCAATTTTGAGACGTATATGCCATTCTTGATGTCAATCTACACCTATCCTCTTAATCAACCTTATGAGATTCTTAGTGGTTGATTTGACCAACCCATTCCCTTATGGGTAATAGTTGGATGAAGTCTTAAGGAAAATACCATTTTAGAGTGAAAATTAAGAAATATTAGATCTAAGGAAGGCCTTTGTATTATCATAAATAGGAGGGTTAAATCTTACTACCAATTCCTCTAAGAAGTTGAGGATCATATTATTAATTACCCCTTTTATCAGGGTTACTTCAATCCACCTTGTAAATTAATCTATTATTGTGAGTATCATTTTTTGCTCTATGTTTGATATAAAATTTATCATCCCAATAAAATCTAAGACCCACTATGTGAAAGGATAATTTTCCACAATAAAATTCAATGGCATGGCTAAATTATTTTGCTTGCCTATAAAGAATTGACATTACTGGCATTTTTTGACTTCTTGATGGTAATCAAAGAACATGGTCTATCAATAATATCTTGTGTGCATGATTTTAGTTACAATCATATTTGTAGAGAAATGCCTACCTAGAGGGGTGAAATACATATCTTGTAGGATCTTATTGGCCTAGTGATCATCAACACACCAGAGTAGCTCTCTATCAAAGTTTCTTTTAAAAAGGACCCCCTAGACCAACATGTAATTGGATCCTTGTAGCTTGTAGAATCTCTTCTTATAAATAGGGAGGTCATTTGGATATCAACTAGTTCATATAAAATGGGTCCTATCAACAACACAAGACCCATCAATTTCATATTGATTCACTAGAACCATTTCTGATGTATTTTGTTCTTCTATCAAGGCATCTGTGCATTGGGCTAGATACTCACAATGCCTTCTTCCTCATATCACCTTGGTTGTTTTGACCTCAATGTCATATCATAGGATCTGAGTGAGCCATTTAACCCCTTTTTTATGATTTATCTTTCCATTATATATTATTTGACATTAAAATACACCATAAATACCATTATTTTATTTTCCACCACCAGGTGTCTAAACTTCTTGAGACTCTTGATGAAGTCAAAAGCTTGATTCTCCATGAAGTTATAATTGGTATCATAAAAGTGAAAGGTTATTAAATATAAAATACTTAGGTGCTCACCTCTCCCTTAATATTCATTTTACATTAACATAGCCACTAAATTATGTTCACTCCTGTAAACATACATGATGAAGTCTTTAGAGAAATCAAGATTGATTAGCATAGGGGAAGTGGAAATTTCATTCTTGATCTTATCAAATGTTGTTCTTCCTTTTAGGGTATATTTAAAAGTTTTATACTTTGTCAACATCAATGTGATTGGTCTCACCAGCCCTAAAAAGTTGGATATGAATCGGCTAATAAAATTTATCTTTCTTAAGAAAGATTGGACTCCTTTCTTCTCGACTAATAAGGTAAAATCCCTAATGGACTTTACTCTATTTAGGTTGATATAGATGCCTTATTTAGATACTACATATCCCAGTATTTTTGACTTTTGGGATGCTGAAGACACATTTCTTGGGGTTGAGAGATACCCTAAATAATTGACACTTTTGAAAAAAAATCTTCAAATGATTGAAGTGATCTTCCCTTTTCTTGGAGAATACAATAAAATTATCCAAATAAATAAGGATGATTTTGTTAATTAGGCCATAGAAGGCTATGTCTATGGATCATTAAAATGTATACCTTGCATTAGAGAGGCTAAAAGGCATATCTACATATGCCAAAGTCCCCCACTTTATGGTGAAGGTAGTCTCATGTTGGTCTTCTTCATTAATCCACACCTAATTGTATCCTGAGAACCCATCTAGAAGAGAGAAAATTTATGCACCTACCATTATTTAAAGTATTTATTACATAAAAGGAAAGGGTTAATGATCCTTTAGAGATGCTTTGTTCAAGTCCCCAAAGTCCATGCATAGATTAATCTCTCTATTATTTTTCCTCACTAGGACCAGGTTAGATACCCAAGTTGAATGCTTGATTGGGTATATGATCCTTGAGTCGATAAATTTTCTTAGTTATTGAGCCATAAGAGACTTAATTTTTGGGTTTACCATTATTTAAATTTTTTAAATAGGCTTGGAGACTTTAATTAGGTTAATGGTGTAATGGATGATCTCATAGTCATATCCTTTCAAATAATCATATGTCCAAGCTATAACCCCTTCATAGTCATTGCAGAAGGATATCAATCACTCCTTATCCTTTTGGGAAACTTCTTTCCTTACTTTTATTTTCCTTCCTTCTCTGACATTGAGCTTAGAGTAGTCACTTTTATTTGTAATAAACTTTTGCTTGTCATTCCAGGCATCATTAGAGTCAAATAGATTCTCTAGGGTGATAAACCCTTTAGGAAGTTTCTTAGATTTTAATTATATGATTTGATCTCCATAGGCCTCTTTGATCTTCAATTGTAATTGTTCCAAAAATTTGTATGACTATTAGATAAATATGGAAATTTGTGAATCACTTTAAAATACTTTCTAGTTTTGACCTTTGTTTAGGATGGAGGGTCTGATAATTGCCTACACCATTTGTTTATTGGTGAATAAAATGGTCACTAAATCAAATAGGGAGCCAATTACCACCATTTCGTCTACCTTTACATTCATGGTCTAGGTATGATTTGGATATTGAATTATTATAATGCTTCAATCAAATCCCATATCCAATGGTGATAAGATATCATGTAGACATTATTCATAGTTATGACCCCTCTCACCTATCTCACCATTAATTTGGAGTCATCAAACACTTTTAGCTACTTTTTTCTCATGCACTCAGAGAGGTTGAGGCCATAGACTAGTGATTCATATTTATCTTCATTATCGGTGCAAACAAACTAGAACTAGAAGGCTTGTAGGATATATTTTTTATGTGGAGATACTAATTAGATGCCTACTCTGGAGTTGTTTTTGAATTTCATAGCATCAAAGTGTAGAGCCCAAAAATTGAATCAATTTTTGGATTCCTTTTTTGTTCCTCCTCTTTCTTCATGACCTTAGGGATAGCCTGATATTAATCAAGAATTACATAAGTCTTGAGGCTATTGGCATCAAAGTTTATGAATTGATCATTCTCAAGGAACTCTTTAATGAGGACTTCCTCTTCTAAGATTCTATTATCTACCACCCTTTCTTCCTTGAGTTTTTCTGCATGATACATCTCTTTCTTAGAGAATAAGTGTGCATTGATTTGAAATTCATCATATCATCATTTCATATGTGCTCTAAATGCATTAATTTATAAAACACTTTCAAATTTAGACCATATTTGGTCCTTAGAATCAAGTGGGACCAATCCAAAGATAAGTACCCACCTATTTTGGTAGTTAAATTTCTTGACAGACATAGATTGAAGACTAGTGGGATGTCTATTACCATAAATTCTTGGGTTAATATGATATTATGATAAGAATAAAAGGTTAGGGTAAGATCCTTAATAATACCCATGGTCTTAACTTTCTTCCCATCTAATTGTATCACCCTTTTATCTAAAGGTTCATAATAAAGTTGTAGTGTATCTATGATATTCTTAGGCATCACTAAGGTGCTACCAGTAGAATCAATCATATAATTATGTATTAGTTTGTTTCCCATAATGAGGGTTAGATATAATGGGATGGGATTTTTACTTACCCCCATAAATGGTGTATAAATTCGAAGGGTGCATGAGGCTATGCACTCATTCTAGCTTCCTTTCCCTTCTTTTGTGTGGGATCTATAGTCAAGATATATTTCACAGGTTTCTCTTAGTCTCCTAATGCTTCTCATAATAGATTTTTTTTCTCAAGGATAGATAAGACATCCTAAAGAGACATATTGGTTGGTGCCTTCTTTATCTACTCTACCACATTAAATGGTCCTTGTGGTCAGACGTTGGGGTCTTTTGACCTATTTTGTGTTATTTTTCTCTATTTTTTATAAACTAAAGGTGGTGGTTGGGGTCCCAAACTATTTTCAAAAGTCACTTTAGGCCTCATGAAGGCTTCTTGGGTCTCTAATGGTCTCTTCTTGGATTAGGTATAATAGTCTGATTAGACTCACAAGGCCTTCAACATTAGGATCTCACTTACATAAACCACATCTTCACCCTCTACCCAATAAAAAATCATGTGTTTTGGGGTTATCTCCTCTTCTTCCTCTAAATACATCCCTTGCAAATGGGCCATGAGGATAATATTTTCAACACCTAGGGACTAATATCCATAAAGAGATGAGTCAAGGACATTCTTTTATCTTCATTACATGGTAAATTTTTATTGTGGGTTGTCTCTTGGGTAGTTTTGAGGCATATTCATGTCATTATATGGGAAGAACCATGAATTGGAATCATCCACCAAGTTGTTTTGGCCAATGACCAAATATTTGTTCAAAATTGGTAATACTAATTGCAAGGGATCAAGAACTAAAATAATTTTTTTTGCAATTTATAGTTGATAATTTGGTGCTTAATGATTTGGCATTTGATGATTTAGTCTCTACCATTATTGGTATTGGTTCTGATGATATGGTGTCCTCCTATTCTGGTAGTTTTGGTTAGGGGGATTTAGAGGCATGGCTTGCTACCTTTTGATATTTATGATCTTATTAGAGAAGTTATACAAAATGATCTTCATGTCATTCATCTTCATGACTAACGAAGATGAAGAGGATGTTCTTATTTGAGTAAGTGGGTATATATACATGGATGGAGGCACTTATGAGGTTCTTGGGACCTATTCATGTGATGACATGGATATCTCAGGGAATATTGGTATGGGTGGTTGAGGGGGAAGCTTATCAACATCTATTAGATTATTCTTTGCTATAACTACCAAGTCATATAAATTCAATAGTGTTTGGCCTCCTAGGGACTGAATAATAACCACTATGTCCAAGTTAAAGGAAGTAAGGTAGAAGACAGTGGCCATACCTAGGGGAAGTCAACCCACTACAGGGATCCTTTTCTAGGTCTTATCGAACCTAGTATTAAAATCTATAATTGCCTCTTATGGGGCCCTTTTTATGGTGATTAGCTATTGTAGGAGAGATGATCAGTCTACTTTCTCATTAAATCATTTTAAAGAATCTATCACCCAGGTCATCTTAAGTGGTAATAGAATTAGGTGGCAAGGACTGATACTAGTCAAGAGTTCACCATTTGAAATAGGTGTCTAATAGCCTTAAGGATATGTTTTATTGTGTGATATAGTGTACAATACGAATATTGGTGACATCTTGAAGGTGTTCTACTAAACTTTTGAAATCCTTCGCTAAATATTTAGGGAGTGCCTTTAAGGCATTAGAAGGAATATTATCCCATGTAACTAGGGATATTAGAAGGATTGGTGGGCTATCACTATTCCATGATATAAAGTTTCTTAGTGTTTCTAGGATAGAAATTATTCATGGTCATTGTATTGCACTTGACCCTGTAGCTCTTTGGTGAGTTGTAACTACCATATGTGGTAGTAACAAGATGGGATTATTAGTTGTTTATGACCTTGTAATAGGCCTATGTCTCATAAAATTTGACTTCTAATTAAGAAATAGTGGGTTTGGGTCCCATTGAGCATGCCAAAAAAATTAATTACACATAAAACTCTCACTCTTAGTAAATAGTCCTCCTATGGGAAGATTTACATATGTGGGATGAATTCATGGTCTATAAAGCAACCTATAGGATTTTAGAAGATGGCTCTTAAAACTAATTAGGGATGAAAAGGGGGGAAGAAAGAGATGCAAATAAATTAAAATAAACTAACTAAGGTGATGCATCAATATTTTAATGTATCTAACTAATATTGCAAAAAATATCTTGATCCATTTCAAACATCATAGACTATTAAAGGAGCATATACATGAATTAAAGTCTGTAACATAAAAAAGAATCAATACTATAAAATCATAAAAAAGAAATAATAGAAAATAATAGATTTCCACTTAGTTTGACATAGAACATCACATACTCTTCATTTTTGGGTGGAAAAGACCATATAGAAGGCTAAAGGCACATTATACAGTATAATCCTTCCCATGAGGAGAACCTACTAAGGTCTTAGAACAAAAAAACCAAAACTAATTTTACTTTTATTCAAGAACTAATTATTACAATGGTTTCTAAAGTAGTAAATAATTATCTAAAATTTCCATACCTTTACAAAATAAAAGAGATCTACTTATATAGGCATAGTGGCCTTTTGAAGAAGCGAAACTTAGAACTAGGCACTTGTGCTCATGATAAGGCCATTAAAATTGACTAGGGAACTCCAACTTATGAATTTAGTCAATCTTCAAAATCTTAGATATGGTATTCCTAAATTTCCTTATGATTCCCATGATGCTTTAGAAGAATCATAGTGGTGACATGTGTCTACTTCTAGGATTGATTTTATAATGCATGTTATGAAGGAGGGTCCCACTTTTATGTCCAATGGCTCTACTAGAAGGTATGATAGGGGAATTTTTTCTTTAAATCATTGCCATGATGCCATGTGGAAGAATCACTTCCTCTTTTTTGTAACTATACAATGGGTCTCATTCTTAATTTCATCATATAATGGTATAATCTAGAGTCTTGACAAAAAAAACCTTTGATCTTGAGGAGCATCATAAAGCCACATGGTGAGCTCGCACTACTCTTAGAGAAGTTGAGCTTTATTTTGGAAAACTGAGTGTGGGGGTGCCACATGGAAAGTTCATGTCCCTATCTATTATAACTATACCATGGGTCCCATTCCTAATTTCATTAGCTAATAGTGAAATCCAAAGTCTTGACAAAAGAAACCTTTACTACTAGGGATCATCATGAAGCCATGTGACATGATGGTGCTACTCTTGGAGAAGTTGATCATTCCTTTTAAAAAATAAGCATAGGGGCACAACATGAAAAATTCACATACCTCTTTAGTGTAACTACACCATGGGTCCCATTCCTAACTTAGTTTCCCAATGGTGTAACTTGAAGGTCTATCAAAAAGGAGCCTATCTTGGATAAGCACAATGATGCCACATGTTGAGTTGGCACTTCTCCTAGGGAGGCCAAGAAATTCTTCATGTTAAATGAGCACTAGGTTGACACATGGCATTAGTAAAAATAAGTTTAAACTTAGCCAAAATACAAAAGGGACTCAGGGAAGAAGACGAGGCTAAAACACAAAATGCCAAAATTTCCAAGCTTGCCCTTGACAAAAAGATATCTACTCTAAAAAACAAAATGTGGATTATGATCCATAATCCTATCTAAAGATAATTTTTTATTCTTTCACCATTCCATTTTGGTAATTTAATTTCGAGGCCTACCATATACTTTTAGAATTTTAGGTAATTTGGCTATATGAAATGTATTTCCAAGTTTATATTCCCTAAGGTAATTATTTTAATCAATGAAATGATTAGATATTTCAAATGGAAATGTAGATGATGTGGATGCAAGAGTGCTTAGGTCCACCTAATTATATTTTAGTGACTGGTCAATTAATTATTTAATCTTTTTGGGAACAATATCTATGTCAAAATGAGAGTTATATATTTCATATTATGCCTATAAATATTTACAGAACTAATATGGTTGTAGGTCACTAGTAATTGTGACTTATAACCTAGAATGGGAGAACTTAATGCATTGGTGAAGGGTAGATGACATGGCACACACTTCATGGATCCATAGTTACCTAAGGAGAAAATTATATGATATTTCTAGGTCTAGAACATGGCACAATGTATCATGTGTTAAACACCGAATGACAATTAGTAAATAAATGTTACCTTGTGATTTATGATCCTCATTATCATATAATTTTATGGTAATGGTGCATGGATCAATATCATTGGCCATGTATCCTAAATTTTTGACCATTTTTGAGGTTACAATGTTGAACCCTGAACCACTATCTATGAGGACTCACTTGATCTTGTGATGAGTAATTACAGCCTCTGTGTATAGTGGGTTATTATGCAAAGATCTAGGGGTGACATGCCTATTTGATCAAAGGTAAGTTGTTGTATAAGAGCCAAATGACTTATAAGAGTATATTATGGCTATTAAATGGTTCAAAAATGTATTTAATATGTTCTTGTGGATGTAAAACAAATGCAAGAGATCTAAAATAGAAATATGTGTAAGCATTTAATGTAACTTTTCCATAATATCATAGGGTTTATCATTAACGGGGGCACTTGGATTAGATTTCTAAGGTGGAGGAAATTGAATAGGATTATTAGAAGAAGAAGATATAGGACCCTAAATGGTAACCTTGGCATTTCAAGATGTGAATGCATACCTCAATTTGGTGGATGGTTACTGTAATTAGATGAAGGTGGATAAGAACTTAGTTTGGTAAATCTTGGTTGTTGATTAACATTGGGACCATTATGAACCAAAGTAGGGTTACAAAAAAAAGGAGGTGGTGGTCCTAAAATGGACAAAATAGGTCTATGGGTATTTTTATTAGGTGGTTTGATATTAATGGTAGTTACACATCCACTTATAATATGACCTAAAACATTATAGTCATAAATGATGCTATTTTAGTTGACTTGGGTATCATGACCTTGATTCCATTTTTATTGTTTTTGATTATATATTTAATACTCATTGTTTAGTATCATGTTCTAATTATATTTATTATCTTAATGATGATTTTGATTTTGATTGTCAGAGTTATGTTACAAAAAGGGGTTTTGATATATACCTAGATTTTGATTAGATGTTATAGAAAAATTATCCAACTCTATTTATCCATTTTCAAGTAGTTATTTAATGAGATGTTGAATCTAAATGCATCTATGAATAATATGTCCTTTAACACAATGATATTCATAAAAATCATTATCTATATACCTATCAGTCTTAGGTTGATTTGTAGGAAAAGGTCTCAGTATTGGCAAAAAGATCATGTTGGCTACAACTATTTTTTGAAATACTATGTCAATAGGTTCACCTAGATCACTAAAAGGTCTAAAAAAAGAGTGACTAATTCTCATAGGTGGCCTTTTTAAATTAATTTTTTGAGTAAGATGGTTTGTTTAGATAGGTGGTGATTGCACCATTTTCACATGTCTAGATTCAGTCACTCCATCTCCTACAACTTTTTTAATCCTGTTAAAGGGTCTCATCTTATCTAATGTACTCACATGTGCTTGTGTAGGAGCTTATACCTAATTTTTGTTATATGTTTAGTTATGAGAGTAAATTTTAATAATTCCCTTATTGATGAATGATTTATTTATTTGTATTCCTTTAGAAATGATTTATTTATAGGTGTTGGCACAATTGAGTTTAAAACTATGAGCCACATCAAATTAAAGATTAGCTATGAGTATTGCATTTAGTTATTTATTAGGGATATTATGTGGAATCTAACTGGTTAATTCATACCACCATTAAATATAATTGGCCAATCTTTCTCCTCCTCTTTGTTTATCTTGACATAAGTTAACCATAGTTAACTCATGCTCTATACTATAGGATAGATGTTGCATGCATTTGTCAGACAAGTCTTCAAATCTATTAACAAAATTTGGTAGAGTCAACAAACATTCTAATGCTTACCCCACCAAAATATGGGTAAACATGCAAAGTAAGTATATGTTTCTATAAACAAACTCTTGACATGTGATGAAAAACTCTTTTAAATTCTCCTTTAGATCACCTTTCCCTTTGTGTTTATCAAACTTGGATATCTCAAAGTGATGTAGGAGAGGTAATTTAAGGTATCTCATGTCAAATTGATAATAACATATATAATTAAGATTGAATTTATTACTCTGATTACATGTTTGATTGGCCAAAATTATGTCTTTAACCTCCTAAAAATCTTGGAAGGTAGGCCGAGAATGAGATGGAGTAGGCACATTTTTTATTAATGTTAAAGGGTTTTTTTTTAACTAGGGTCCCCAAAACCTAGGATAATAACAAAAAAAATAAACAAAGGTCTACCAAAGACCAAAGGAAATACATATACAAAATAGGGCCAAAAGGAACTAAAACACAACCTAGATATAGCTGAGATACATCATGAAAACAACATAAAAAGGATCAAAATCCATATCCATGTCAAGATTTCCTAAGATGTCCTCCCAATATATTTTCATATTTTTGAGATTAGAATATTTTTACAATAACTTATCCTTGTCTAAATCTTTAAGGAAACTACTACACTGAACCCATCTACCTTTTACTTTGCCAACAACCTTTATGTTAAATAGATCTCCCAATTGAGCTCTAAGATTATCAAATTTTTTAATCCCATCATTCATGGTAGCCTTGTTGTAATTCACTAAGAAAATGATTTTTTTTTTGAGATTATCATTCTCATTATCTATCATGTCAACTCTAAACTCTAAACTCTCTATCTATTGATTGTCTTCCTCTTCATTGATTTGGTTCAATCTATCATTCACCTATTGTAATAACTTAACCTTCCCTTTGAGGTCGGTTAACTCCCTCATAAATTATCACATGATGAACTTTTCAAGGTTCACTTCTTCAACAATCTTATCAACATTTTCCTTAACTTTCAAATAATTAACTAAACTATTAAATTCTCATTAAAATATTGATGTAGATGATTAGAAGGGTTTATACCATTATCCTTAACATCATCTCTAGTCTTCATTTTTTAAAATTGAAAAATCTTAGGCTAAGAAGTCTGAGCCAGATCTTCTTTTTGAATAGTTTTTTTAGGACCAACCCTATCTTTTTTAACTAAGATGGAATCACCCATAGTTTACCCTGAATACCATTCTTTTCTAGTGAATTCATGGGCACATTAAGAGTCTTGGTTTCACTCCTCAATATTTTATTAATATTATATTGAGTCTTATAAGATTTAACCTCTGCACCTTTAGTCCCTTTAACAACTAGGCTCATATAAGATTTATCCTCGATATTTTTATGAACACTACCAATTGGGATCTTAGAAGATTTATCCTTGGCATTCTTGGGAATATTGTTAGGGTACTTGATACAAACCTTTTAAATTTTCCTAATGTCCACAAATTTATCCTCAAAAATTTTCTTCTCAGGTTGAGAAATATCAAGATTCAACTGATTCATACCCTTGAAGTATTTATGAATTAAAAAAACCCTTCATGTATTATAACAAGGTACTTTCCATCCTTGTATTTCAAAATGGAAGCTTATAATGAGTGAAGAATGTATAAGGTAAGGCTTAACAAAACAAAATGCCTAAAATAGTTAAGAAAAATGTATAGAGATCATCTGATAATATTAGATTTACCTTCAAGTGTGATGTATTGCATTAGATGAAAATTAGCTTCTCCAAATGGCCTAGATAGAGATTCATGATAAAATCCATTATGAAGAGTCTCCAAGGTTTACCCTTCCTAAAAAAAATCCTCCTCTCTTTTATAATCTTTAGAAAAAATTTATATTTTTGTTTCCTCTATTACTAAGCATGTTACATGAGTGATCACCTCCTCTATGATTTCTATAGTGACCCCATTAATTTTAAATGTTATTTATTCTCAAGAATTATAAAAGAGAGTTGAAATATGCTTATCATGACCTTCAATTTTTTCCATGAACCTTGTGAAATACCCAACTTGTAAGGCCTCCCAAATTCTTTCATTATTCTTTACTTCTTTAGGTAATTTGGGTTTAATCCTATTTGATAACCCCATAGTGATTACATAGACTCTAGAATAAGGAAAATAAAGTCTTTCCCAATTCCAATAGTTCAAAGAACTAATAAGCCATAGAGCTATCTTTTTTCTACCTTTGATAACAAAATATAAAACTATAAGGAAAAAAATTGGATCTAGAAGCTTCTCTAAGAGTCTGAAAAAGGATGAAAAAACATATAAAGGTGTAAGACTATAATTTAGTCTAAGATTCCTGTCTCCTCCACCTATCCTTAGGTAAGTTCCCCATTCCCTCAAATAATATGCACATTAGATGACATTTCAGCCTTTCTCCTTTAGATGATGTCCCTATGAAGATATTCAGTGTCTATCCAAGTGACCTAACCTAATAGGGATATACCCCTATTTTAAAACCAATCTAAAATATTATTCCCTTCATGAAATATGTGTTGGATTATAACCTATTTCTTGGAGTCTAGAATAGAGAATGATTAATCTATCACTTGTTTAATAGTCTAGTTAATGGCATTTTTCTTAGATAGATAATTCAATATATTAAGAGAATATCCATATATTATAAGCAATTTCACCCCCAATTTTTGATCCAAATTAAGACCCCACAAGGCAACAATAAATTCATCTCAATGATTGGAATTAACCCCTATATCTCTAGCATATACTACCACAAAGTTTACCAGGTGGTCTCTTAGAATACCGCCACCTCTAGCTAGGCTTGAGTTCCCTTTGGAAGATCCATCAAAGTTGAGTTTTAACTAGCCCAATAGATGGGGTTTCCATTTAGTTCTTTTTATAATCTCATCTTTAGGATCAATTTTTTTGAGACTATAAGTATCAATTTGCCAGTTTAGAGTTGGAATTTGTTCATACTAAAGTAGGATCTTACCTTTGTTATTAGGATCAATGTTATAGTTCTCTAAGATGGCCTCAAATATCCTTTTGGATATAAATTTGTTGATACATTTATTCTCTCTATAAATATTGTTATTATGATCTCCCCAAATGTCCCAAATTATATGAGGCAAAGAGAGATTCCATATTTTCTTAAGCTAAACATTTTAATAGGGACACTCCCATGACTTCCATACTTCTATTAGAGAACGTGCATGTACCCAAACAACATTCAATTTAATGGAGTAGGCACATTTTTTTGAGAGGTCAAAGGTGGATTACCTTAACATTGGAAAGGAGGTAACACTAACTATTAGTAAATTTTAATGTGATTATCTCTACTAGGAATTGTCACTCTTTGATTAGAGGTGTATTGATGATATGGTACTTATTATTGGTACGGTACATGTTGGGAATTTTTTTGATTTGGGTGGAATTGAGGATTGAATGGAGGAATGTTTTATTGAATATTTAATAGTACTTATTGGAATTAGAAAGGGATGTTTTGTTGATTGGTAGGAACTCACCATATAGGAGGAACAAGTTGTTGACTTGAAAAAGCCCCTTACTGAATGAAATAATTAATTGGTTAGCTATTAGGAATGCATCATGTATTAGACAATGTTGGTTTTGGATTGGTCGGCACTTATTTTAATGGAATGTTGGTTTCCACTTATTGAGGTGGGGGATTATTTGGCACTTGTAAAATAATGTTTGTTTTCACTCGTTGAGGTGGGTGATTATTTAGCACTTGTTGGAGTGGAGAGTTAGTTATCCACTGCGGAGGTGAGGTACTAGTTTCCACTTGATGGGGCTTAGTACTTGGAATTTGTTATTGTGGATCATATGTGTTAGTAACTTATTGTGGAAAGGTACTTAGAGCATTATAAGAAGGAACTCATAGGGAATATGGAACAATATTTTTTTGTGTTCTAGATAATAGTTAATGTGGGTTAAAATAGGCCATTTCAACATTATCCACCACATTTTGGGTGGAGTCTACAAGGACCTCTAAATTGAGACTATTTATTAGGTTGGTTTCAACTGTAGGTGTACTAAACATGTTTGTAACTAATGTATTTTGAGCAAAGGGATCCAGTTTGTACATTGGATAGTTTTATAAATCTAATAGTTATTAGATTGGTAGACTACTTTCTAACAATGTGAGATTATTAAAGGAGTTTACTAAAGTATCCAAGGCATGATTATCCTATTATATTTTTGAAGTAATAAGTTGGATTTATGAAATAGTATTAACTAGTTGATTTTTTCCTTTATTTAACACTACCAAGGTTTGGTTAAAAGTGGGATCTTGGCTAGTAGTTTCTTGATTATATAGTAATGCAAGAGGTGATTCTTTGGGTTCTCTAACTAAATATTGTAATTTTTCCATGGGAAAATATGGAGGAAATTTTTCACCCATTTCAAATGACCTAACAAGATGTTCATCTTTGTTGTCAAATAGTTTTCTAGATAATTTATCTTTATTATATTCATCATTAGGTGATATTTTTACAAGGTATATTAGATTTAGTATATGTTCAATATCAAATAGCACATGTTGGAGGTACTATTAGACTTGCTCAGTATGGGTTGGTACACTTGGAAGATCTTGTTGGTATTGTTAACCTTATTCGGTAGTAGTTGGTGTAATTGGAAGAAATGGATTATGTGGTTCAAATTCAATATTGTATGACACATTAGTAATATATGGTTGATTGTCTTCATCTTCAACATAATTTTAATATCCATAGGGGTTAAAAACCACTTCATCATCAAATGATGGGTTATAGATAGTTTCACTATGCATGTACCCAAGCATGGTTAAGTTTATGATATTTTTTTGACAGGAGGTTTGAACACCTTAAAACTTAGATAGAATTAGTAAAAATCACTTGTAAATTGGTCAAAGGTAAAGTGTCTTAATTATTTTCAACACACTAATCAAAGGATATATCAAAATCAATGATTTAAATAAGTAAAGGAAATATATTCTAAGAGATTGTGTCCACAAATTTGAGGTTCAAAGGTTTTTAATGCAAAATTCTCAATGGGTAAGACGTTGGAAAAATTTTAGTTTGAGGAACTTATAATGCATAAAGTATTGGTAAAAGAATTGAAAACTTGACCTTGAAATGTTGAATCAATATCCAAACTTGGTTTAGAACTTAATCTTATGAAATGGGTTGACCTTGGCATAAATTGAGCTAGAATTGGAACTTGGATTTGAACCTAGAACTTTAAAGTTTTCAACTAGAACTTTATAAGGAAAATTGGGATCATCACTTGGTTGTGAACTTAATCAAATGATTTGATGACACACTTTTGATAATAAATTGAGCACTTGAACTTAAGAACTTTTTTGTTTTAAAATTTGAAACAAAAACACATTAGAATGGGCACTTGAACTTGAGCTTAGGTAAATATCTTAAATAAAATGGAAAGTCAATACAAGTAACGCAATCTAAATACAAAGAGTAAACCATTTAAGCCCAAGTGATAGGTAAGACTCAAGTATAAACTAATTGTATTTAGAATAAAACTTTAAAGTGGGATTAAAACTTGGTTTAAGAGGTATTTGGAATTATTTATTTGTGTGAAATAGTTTTAAACTCAAGAAAGTACATGTAGAACACACTCATATCTTAATAATTGACACAAAATTTTCATCATAACCACCAAATTCCATTGGTATACCGGCTATTTTAAGGAATTATGTGTTAATACAATAAATAAAAGTGTATGAAGGTAGAGTGTTTAGCCTCCTCTATCTCTCAATAACTTTTATGTGGCTTGGAACTTAGAGAACCAAATAAAATAAGAATTGGTAAGATAATACATGGTAAGTATGGTATTTTAGTCTAAGATTTTTACATTGGATTATTGGATGGTCCATAACTATCAAAGGATATTTGGGTGAAATAAAATATGCATTAATTAGATGACAAACCATTTATATTGTTATGAAAGGGTTTATATTTTTCTCAACTACTTCATCCATCAGTTTCTTAGTGAAGTGGAATGTTTAGAATGTATATGCTCCAGGGATCCATTCTACTTGTCAAGTTAACCACTTAACCATTATCTAATTAATGGCACACCTAATTTTTATACTCCAATAGACAATTTGGGTAGGTAATATGTTGGGAGATGAAACCCCAAGTCAGTGCACCCCTAGATGATTTGCAAGGAGACTATGAACTCTTACTCATGAAGTCAAACAAAAAATGAAGGGTCTTTTTTGAGTGATCCAAGTTCCTAGGAATGAGGAGGGAGCATACATTATTTTATTTGGGTTCAACTCAAAAACAAGAAAATGAGGTAAAATTACATTTCTAATTCATTCTATGAAAGGGGAGATTATACATGAAATTTTACCAAGATAAAAAAAACTACTCGAGCAAGAAACACAAAAAATTTGCATAAAATGAAATAATATCAAAATGAACAATATTTTAAAATCACCAATTTCAAAATGTGTACAAGTTTTAGAGATCCAAATTTCAAATTTGAATGATTTAATTTTTATTTGAGATGTAAATTAGTTTCTCCTCGCTTAATAAAACATGAAAGAACTCATTAGAAATTTGATTAGACCAAGAGAGTAAAGGAAACTTGCAAAGTTATCTTGAAAATCATGAGACTTGTACTCTCTAGAATGATTTCACAATTGAATAGACAAGGCAAACTACAAAATTATTTGGAAATTAAAAAAATAGAAAAATAATATGAAACATAGGAAGACTTATAGTGATGATTTCATAATTTTGTAGTGATTTTTTAGTTCTATTTCAAATTTCATATTTCTGACTATGAATGATTTCACAACTTTACTCTATGAATTTGCATCTTTATTTGTTGAATCTGTAACTATGATCTATGAATTTTTAACACAAATCAATGATTTCATTAATGTTGTTTCCAAATTATCAACTATCAAATCTACATAAGAAAAACATAGTAACATAAGAAAAATGATTTGTGATGCTCTTGAACAATTTCACAGTTAAACATTACAAATTCATGATTATGTAGAAACCCCTGAAAACACTAAAAATTGTAGAATGATTTCACAAATACCCTAAAATATTTCACTAAACAAGTCTTCAAATTCATAGTTTTGTAGTGGAAAGCTAAAATAGGGGTGATTTTACAATTTTCTATGATGATTTCACAAATTCTAATAATTATTTCATTATTTTTTCTTTCAAATTGATAATTACGTAGTGAACATTTTCACAGTTTGGTTTCAAATGGATTTTGATGGATTTTTATAAGAAAAGAGAAATAATTATCTTATTAAAAGACCAATTCTAGTGATTGGAAGAAGGGAAATGATCTAGGATAGTTTGTGGGGTACATCTAATCCTTGGGATCCCACTATGTAGATTAGAAATCCAAGAGGGAGTTAGTAAATTATAAATGGAAAAATTGAAAAAATTCTATAGACATAAAAAAATTCTAGTGAGCTATGAGAGTAAAAAGTAAAGAATTTAGCTAGAAGGATAAATAAAACATTTTTACCTCCCTTGAAGACTTACTTGATGATCAATATGTGGATGTTGAGTTTGGATTATGAGCTAGGAGTATTTGATAATGCTAATGATTCATGGGAAGCATCTCTTCTTAATAAATTTTGGTTTGGATTGAAACATGAGATGATAAGGTGAAGCTTTAATATAGAAAAAATAGGCCAAATTTCTAAAGGCCATAACTTTTGACTCATAGCTCTATTTGAGCTCTTCCACATGCTAAAACAACCATATCAAAAATCTCATAGCTACCCGAAGTGGAGATACTAAATTAAAGGCATTTTAGATATTTTTTGGAGGCTAAAAGTGACCATTTAAGGGTTTAAAATTATAGTTTATTGATTTTTTCCAAATTTTTCTTTTTTTAGAAATTGTATATTTTTATGACTAGATGTGAACTTTAGTTGAAATTCATCCAATAGGCTAATGTTAGCATTTATATGATTTTGGTTCCATTATATATATTAGATCAAGTTTAAATCTTGGGGGAGTAAGAAATGGTGAGAGGATGAGGAACTATTGCATAAATGAACTAGACTATACAAGAGCTACAAAGGTAAGTACAATAATTAATAGAGGTTATCACCAATCAGAGAAGAATACAATGTGGTGATGGAGTAGATGAAGACATATATCATGATGAACAAATTTAGCAATAATAATAGCAAGATCATCCACTATCAATGGAAGATAGGATGGTCTGGGATTTATAAAGAAGAAATGAGGGAATCAAAGTTGATGTTTTAGATTATGGAGGTAGTTTAAAACCAGAGGAGTTGATATATTGGATGAATAGCATGGAAATTTCTTAGAATAGAAGACTATGAGAGAAGAAAATAAGGTAATGTTTTTATGCACAAACTTGAAAGGTCATGTAATGATTTGGTGGGATCACCTATAGAAAGAGATAGAAAAGGTAAAGAGAAGATTAATTAATGGAAAAATATGGAGAAGAAGATGAGGGATAAATTTCTTCCTATGGATTATGTACAAACCATATATATAATATTTCAAAATTTGAGGCAAAAATATCATAGTACACAAGAGTATAAAGATGAATCTTATAAGCTTTCCATACTAGTGAAGCATGATGAAATATAAGATTAGATGGTTGAAAGGTATGTAAATGGTTTGAAATTTATTATTCAAGATGAATTAAGCATGCTAGAGTACTTTTCATGGAGGAGGCTTATCAATTAGATTTGAAGGTAAAAGAAAAACAAAATAGAGAGAATTTTAGAAGAACATTTCTTGGTCCAAAAAGAGGTAGATCCCCTCCAAATAAGGGATAAGATGGGTTTGATACCAATAGAGGTGGGTCTAATACCAATAGAGGTGAATCATCATGTGGTGTAGAAAGGCAAGATGACAATAGGCATGGGTTTCAATAATAAATAGGAAGAGGGTTTTAGAGAGGACAAGGTTATAGTGCTGCTAGAAGATAGTTTTTGAATCAACAAAAATATTATGTTTGTTATAGATGTGGAGAAGGACATAGAGTATTTGAGTGTCCACACTATCAAGATCAATAAAGGAGGCAAGAAGATTTCCCAATAGTAAATCTAGTTGAGACTGAAGTAGAATAGCAAAATATTGATGTTGTACCTATAGATGTTGGAGATAATCTCATAATGAGAAGAACAATGACCGCTCCAAAGAAAGAACAAGTTTAAAATAAAGAAGGTGGTGATGCATGGCTAAAATAAAATATTTTTCAAACATGATGTCCTTTAGGTGGAAAGGTAGGCAAAGTAATTATAGATGGTGGTAGTTATGAAAATATGTTTTATAAAGAAATGGTAGAGAAACTACATCTACAATGTGAAAACCATCCTAATTTTTATCAGATTTCATGGTTTAAGAAAGGAAATGAGGTTACAGTATATTAAAGGTGTTTAATAAAGTTATCTATAGGAAAAAGTTATAATGATGAAATATGGTGTGATTTTATTTTGATGGATGCATGCCATTTATTTTTGGGGAGACTATGGCAATTTGATAGGAAAGTAATTCATGATGGACCAAAGAACACATACACTTTTTGGAAACGTGGTATAAAGCTATTTTTTTTACATCTTAAAGAGTAAGAGAAAGTAGAAAACATGCTCTCTACTAAATAATTTATCCAAGATATGAAGGTGTTAGATTGTTTTTATGTATTAGTAACAAAGAATGAAGACATAGAAATGGTGAAAATACCAACAAAATCAATAAGAGTGTTGAAATAATATGTAGTAGTTATGCCTGATGAATTAACTAATTGTTTACCATCAAAGAGAGATATTCAACATCATATTGATTTGATTATAGGATCATCTCTACCCAATCAATAAACTTATAGCATGAGTCCAATCGAACATGTATAACTAAATAAAAAAGTTACTAAATTGATAATAAATAAGGTGATAAGGGAGAGTATCAATCCATGTGCAAAACCAACATTTCTAACTCCAATGAGAGATGGAAGGTGGAGAATATGTATTGATAATAGAGAAATTAATAAATTAGAATAGATTATAGATTTATTATACCTCATTTAGATGATATGATGGATGTGCTTGTAGGAGAAAAATATTTTACCAAGATTAATCTAAGAAGTGGTTATTATCAGATTTGAATTCATGAAGGAGATGAGTGGAAACCTAAATTTAAGACTAGGGATGTCTTATATGAGTGGTTGGTGATTCCCTTTGGATTATCTAATGCACCTAGCACATTTATGAGGATGATGAATATGGTGATACGAGAATATATTGGTAAGTTTATGGTTCTTTATTTTGATGATACTTTGATATTCAGTAAAACTAAAGAAGAACACTTACAACATTTGAGAATGGTATTGGATTTGTTAAGAAAGGAGTTGTATGAAAATTTGAAAAAGTGCAGGTTTATGCAAAATAGTTTGGAATTTTTGAGATTTGTAGTTTTAACAAATGGTGTGAGAATGGATGAAGAAAAGATAATTTCAATTATTGAGTGGACTATTATAAAAATCATTATAGAGGTAAGAAGTTTCCATGATTTATCAACTTTTTACAAAAAAATATTCAAAAATTTTAGTAGTATTGTGGCAACAATAATAGATTACACGAGAGGGAAAGGATTTACATGGACTAGAGTAGCCATAGAAAGATTTGAATTTTTAAAGAAGAAGATTAAAAAAGGAACAATTTTAGCATTATCAAATTTTAACAAAGTTTTTGAGGTTGATTGTGACACGTCATTTATGGGAATTGGTATTGTGTTGAGTTAAGAAGGAAAGCTAATACTATATTTTAGTGAGAAATTGAATGAGGTAAGAAAAAAGTATTCTACCTATGATGTTGAACTTTATGCAATTTTAAAAGCATTAAGGCATTGGAAGCATTACCTAGTGCCTAAAGAGTTTATTCTATTTATAGATCATGAGGCTTTGAAATATGTGAATACACAAAAGAAGTTGAATAGTAGGCATGTAAAGTGGATATATTTATTGTAAGGGTATAATTTTATGTTTAAACATAAATTAAGAAAATAGAATTAGGTAGCTAATGCATTGAGTAGGTGAGTAGCATTATTAAATACTATGGTGAGTGAAGTAGTTGGATTTAAAGCTATCAAATAATTATATGATAACAATCCATATTTTGGAAAGATAGTTAAATAGTGCAAAAATCCATTAACAAATGAGACATATACTATTCATGGTGAATATATTATACAAGAAGGTTATCTCTTCAAAGAAAAATAATTATGCATTCCAGTTGGGTCTTTATGAGATAAAATAATAAGATAATTACATAGTGATGGTTTGGATGGACATTTTGGTCAGAATAAGCAAATAAATTTGGAGGAAAAGTATTTTTGGCCAAATATGAAGAGATATGTGACAAGGTATGTTTCAAGGTGCATGATATGTTAGGTGGCTAAAATACATGCACAAAATACTAGATTATACATGCCATTAGTGGTTCCAAGAGGACCATGGACATATTTAAGTATGGATTTTATGTTGGGATTGCCAAACACATAGAGAAGTAATGATTCAATTGTTTTTGTTGTAGATAGATTTTATTAAATGATTCATTTCATTACATGTAAGAAAACTAATTATGCCACTAAATTTACATAATTATTTTTTAAGGATATCGTGAGATTGCATGGTGTTTCAAAAAATATTACTTCAAATAGGGACACAAAATTTCTAAGTTATTTTTAGAGGACTTTGTGGAAGAAGATGGGTACTAATTAAAAATTTAGTAGTGCATATCACCCACAAACAAATGGAAAAATAGAATTTGTGAATAGGAGCTTGGGAAATTTATTGAGATATATAGTGGGAGAGAAGCCCAAGCAATGGAACTTAACTTTACCACAAGTTGAGTTTGCATATAATAGTTTACTAATTAGATCAATAGGAAAATCACCATTTAAAATTTTTTATGGGATAAATCTTATGGTTATTTTATATTTGGTATAATTACGAATTGTAGATTGAATTAGTGATGATGTAGAAGCATTTTTAGAGCATATACAACAATTGTATGGAGTAAGAAAAAATTTACAAGAAAGTAATGAGAAATATAAAGCATCAATACATGTCAGAAGAAGACTCAATGTATTTGAAGAAAGAGAGTTTGTAATGGTCTAATTGAGGAAATAAATATTTCCAAAATGCACGTACAATAAGTTGAAGTAAAAGAGAATGGGTCCATGCATAATTATGAATAAATTCAATAACAATGATTATGAGGAGAGTTTACCATATAATTTTGATATCTCTCTAGTATTTAATGTTTAAAATTTATATGAACTCTATGGATAATTGGTAAATGTGATGAATATGAAGAAGTAAATTGGGAGAAACATGTTCCAAATAAGGATAAAGAAAAGATAGTGCATGTTTTGGATATGAATACAATGAACACGAGGCAAGGGAATTATAATAGGTATTAGGTCCAGTGGGAAGGATTATAGAAATAAGACAACACTTGGATTATAGAATGAGAGATAAATAATATTGACAAAGACAAATTACAATAATATAATTAGGGAAACTCGTAGGATTTGAGTTATTTTCAACTAAAGGAGAATGATGCAAAACAAATAGGCTAAACGTCTAGAGGCCATAACTTTTAACCTGTAGCTCTGTTTGAGCTCTTCCACATGCCAAAATGACCATATTAAAAAATAATTGCTTCCATAACTGTAAATTTCCACTTAGTGTTTTATATATTTTTTGGAGGCCAAATTTGACCATCTAAGGGTCTAAAATTGTAGTTTATTGATTTTTTATAGATTTTTCTATTTTTAGAAATTGTATATTTTTATGATCCGATGTGAAATTTAGTTTAAATTCATCTAATATGATAATTTTAGTGTTTATATTATTTGTGTTCCATTAATATTCTTTCTATATTTTTACATAATAACACTACACTTAAATAACCAATCTATAATGGTCATTCAACCTTGCTTTAATAGACTTTTAAGATGATTATGGACCATTGAATCAAGATCAAGATCAATGGTGGAGGATGATTCATCACATTCATCATTTCACACTTGGAGTGTGTAAGATATTCCATTTAAGGGTGTATTTTTAATAACTTAGATCACTAGCTATATAGTTTAATTGGTTGCCCTTGAATTCAACCTCAAATACCCTACTCCTCATTGCTCAACTTCAATTGAACTAAAGTTATAATCACCAATGGATGGCTAAATATTCCCAAAATAATAAATATATTATATATATATTCAAGTCAAAATGTGTTGGGATGCCCATATACATATATCTGCACTCAACTAGACCAACTAGACTTTTATAGATAATAGAATTGAGTATTTTATGTTGGAGTGTGGAAGGAAAAATGGAAAAAAGTGCAGTCATGACCTCTTGGAGTGTGTAAGAGAGGTGTAAGAGGAAGAGTGTTTAAGATAAGTGTAATAATTTTATTTCATTCTTATTCTTTCTCATTGACTTTGTTGAATGACATCACTTATGTGAGGTAATAAAGCATTTTTTATTATAGGAAAACAAGTTAATTCCAAAAATTCAGGAAATTTACTATTAAACTAAGACTTGGATAATTAATCAAAGATTAATTAGAAATAATAATAATGGGACCTTTATAATGTTATTTTATCCATCAAATATTCATTAATTGGATTGTAATAACATTTGTAAAAGTTATAAATGACATTGGATGTATTTGATTAGATTAATACTGAAAGACAATCCATTACCCTAATTAGGGATGTCTCATTGTGATTTTAGATTAAAATTATAGTTATGTAGGTAAATTATGTTTAATACTAATTTCCAATCGAATGTGTGTGTGATTTTATAAAATCAATCTAAAATGTAGTTTAGACACTGAAGTGGTTAAAATGAGGTGTATACAATTTCCATGTTCATAACTCAACATCAAATAAATTTGGTTGTAATTCCACATGTGTTTCTTTAGATATTCTTCAAAACTCTCTAGTTACCTCACGTATTAATCAAAAACATCTAGAATAAATAGGTTTTGAAGGCACCACATGATCAATCATTTTTATTGTATCATATTGAGGTAGCATGCCATCCAATATATCATGATGGGGTCTCTCAACTATTGATAACCATCTATCATCCTTTTTTACAACATCTAAAAAGTGAAAACCAAATCTACATTATATCTCACATGTATATCTCCAAAATACATGTGTGTGTGTGTGTGTGTGTGTGTGTGTGTGTGTGTGTGTGTGTGTGTGTGTGTGTGTGTGTGTGTGTGTGTGTGTGTGTGTGTGTGTGTGTGTGTGTGTGTGTGTGTGTATTATCACAATTTAAGAAAAGTAAAATTTACTTATAATTAATAGCCTCATCTATTCAACCACCAAGTACCTCATGTGAAACATAGATTCATGATGGTGAAAAAATTATATAACACCCAGGATTAATAACACAAGTGTGATACATTCCACTACAATTTCATGTCATAATGGATTAACCAACTTAGTGTATGATGAGTTATTAAATCTCCTTGTGGGGTGACTATGGTAGTGGATGTGAATACATATGTGATTACACTAGAGCCTACCTTTGTCTCTATCACTATTATGGATTTTTTAATATCTACTACTATTGAATAATAACTACATATCCTCCTATAGCCACTGCTATATCCCCTATTGATGGCATTATCTCCACACAAACTTTGAATGTAGAGACCATATGATAGGAACATTTTTTGGTAATCTTATACCTCCCATACCATGACACTCCATTACATGTGCCCAAAATGACAAAAATAATGTAGGATATTCTAGGTTTGGTATCTAAATTATCCTGGTGAGCAAGGCATTAGATATGACTAAACCCATCAAGGATAGTGCCCTATGATCTCACATGAACTATGCATGAAAGGTACTTGGCTATGAAGACCAAACATCCATTTTTCCCTAATATAAATACCAAATAATATCTCCTCATGTGACCATATGAAATTTTATGGCATGTGTTATAACATATAACAAATGATCATATGTCTATCACTACACATGTGACATGAAAGCATTTACCACATGTGATAATCCCATAGGTTGATACATCAAAAGTATCTCATAAATATTACAACTCAATAAAATAATGTATCTCATATCTAAATTCCATTGTGATAGAATACCATAAAAATCATGCACTAAATGCACACAAATCATAGATCTCAAGTCATGCATTGTGTCCTACTCTAACATAGAATAACATAGTGAAAAAATATATAATGGGACCTTCCCATACACCTTATGATAGATCAGATGAGCTGTCATAAGTCCAATGATGTCCTTCCAAATATATGAAATGGATGACACATATACATCAAACATGCACACTCATAATTCAACTTGAGTATATCTCTTAGATCCAGTCACCCATAAGGCTAAGGCTCATCTCTCTACATCTATGTATAGTGTATCACACACTATATACATGTCTATAATTATAATTCCCAATAATACATGGACATATTCTAGGGTGATACCCACCTCAATGGCATCCCCATCTACCACCCACCTAAAATTGTTACTTAGTTACTCCCATGTTCTTAAAAACATGGTGACTAATTTCACACTAAGTGAAATCCACTACATCTCCATAATACCACCAAAACCCAATTTAGTCAACTACACTTGATATTCCATAGGTAATATCTTAATTAAAATAGGTAACCAAATTGTATTTACTAATTTTTAGTTTCACTATCACTTCTACAAAATATCAAACAAAAAATCACATATCAGCTCTCTTTCCCAAATAATGATCCAATGTAGTTTAAAAACTCAAAAATACAAGATTAGGTCAACCTATTTTTATACTAAGTCAGCCATAGCTGAAGGTGTAAGTCAATTTGATAGTGAGATTAGGTTGTTGAGTGGTATGGATAGAGACATTATGAAGTGATTTGATAGGTGTCGTTATTACCCCTTCTTTTAACCAACTTATGTTGCTATCTATTCTTACTAGAGTGGTGCCTAAATATATTTTTAGTAAGATACTCTATTAATTTTAGGTTAAAAATACTTGTTTTTTTAGTGTTTTGGATGTTATGCTAATCTTTATCCACTTCTAACTTCTAATTTACTACTTGGAAAGAAACACTTTTTGTAGAAAACATAAACAACCCAATCTAATCTAATTTGTAGAATCTAGAAATGCTTCACACAACTACAAAACAAACCTATTAAAATCACTTTTATATAATTAAAATAATATCAAATCCTCAATTAATAACTAAAATCAATCATAAATCTATATTTTTAGAATCTGTAAGAATGAAATAAATTCTTATGCTGGAAATAACAAATTAACTATTCAATCTACCCTATAGGTTTCCAATCTTAATTATACAAACACATATCTATATTAATTTTTAATTGAAATAAATAAATACAACTTATAAATACCAAATAAATATTCTATCTCCTTGGGTATTGGGTCCTTGCTCTCCCTCAGATCTAGGTTCAAATTAACTCAGCTCTAAGATGTTTCTTCAACACATAGATTGAGAAAAGAAACTACTTTAATACTTTATATTTTAGAAAATAACAAAAATTACAATATCTCTATATGTAGGCATAAAATTTATAGACCCAACCATGGATATATCTATTTATTCTATACCTAGAAACTATTTATCCCTACATCTTAGGTAACATTTTAACTTATTTGAAATAGGAAGATATTCTAGATATATTGGGTGATATACTTTAGAATGGAAAGTTGTTGCAATGAGATATTTAAGGAGTAAAAGAATATATAGATAGAAATTTACACACCTAACTATATCAACCAAATATTTACATATATTTATACTCATATCTTTTATCTTCATCATTGTAACCTAGAGTAACAATTCCTAAAAATGGAAGACCAAAAAAAAATAGACAACTATTTATATACATGCACATAAATGGAAATGTCAAAAAGGGTCTTCCAAATTATCATGAAGAAGTTAGAGAAGCTATATGATCCCTTTATAATGTACTATGATCAATTATAGAGAAAACTAGGTCAATCCATAGCAAAACTGGAATAGTCCACAACTTATTGTCAAAATCTGTAGTTAATTTGTTGAGATCCATAGCTAACTATTAAAATCTACAACTATCTGTCAAAATATATAGTGAACTATAAAAATATATAGCAAGCTTTAGAATACATAGTGATAGAATATGCAGAGCAAAATGCTTGAATGTTGTGATGTATTATTGAATATGAAGAGACAAATATCTACAAGGTAAAAGTGGCTAAGAAAATTGTACATATATAACTACTATATAAATACTCTTGCTTTGATTTCCAGCTAATATCTAAACTTCCATCTACTAAAATAAAAAATTACATTAATCAAATAATGTAATATAGCAAGATTCACCAACATTCCCCGCTTTATTAAATTGTTTCTACAAATACCATATTTCCAAATAGTGGTCCCCCCTTTATTATAAACACAGTAAAAATATTTACACTCTCCACATAGCCTTCTCACTTTATAAGGTGGCATGCCATATTTTTGGCTTTAAGGTTTTGGTGAAACCTTCATTTTTCCTTATAGTATTACCAAAATCTTGGAAGTGTCAAGAACACTTCTCTCTACTAACCACAAACGTAGAGGGTTGCAGTAGGTTTCTACTGCACTTCAGTGGTTTCTAAAATTACCATAAACCATTTTCCAAGAACCAAGTGCTACTTTAGTGATTTTTTCCCCCAAAACATTATTTTTTAGGAGGTACCAAATTGGAGAATCATGTTTAGTACTTTATTTAAAAATAAATTACAAAACATAAAAAATAAACACACCAAAATTTGTCACCATAATAATGGTGTGACCTTATCATAGGCAACTTATGGGAGGATGCTAGTTGTCCTCTAACCTCTATGTATCCTCCAACCTCTAGTAAATGAAGTTACTTCACTCAGTTGATATCTTGATGAAGCTCATATGCATTTTGTTTAGACTAAAATGAGATCCCCTTATAATACTCACATGCTCATCGGATGTTGGGTATGCTCAAAAATTCATTTATTTACATTTGACCCAATATTTTATTTTTTAAACTTGAAATAAAAAATATTTTATAAAAATAACTTTTAAAAATAAAAAATGACTCTTATAAAAGATGAATCAACTTTTAATATTTTGATATTACTAAACTTTTAACAAACCTATAAAAAGACTTTTGATAAGGATAACTCAACTATTAATTCAAAACCTTTTACTCACAACTCATTCTTGATTTTGACAATAATAATATTTATTAAACCTAAAACTAATATACCAAAAATAAATGACCCAAAAGACTCTTATTATAAAAGAATGTCATGATAGGTAACACTAAAGAGGCTTAGAGCACATAACAAAACTTGAACCTAAATCTAGATGAAGTATAAATAACATGACTATAAAAGGAGACTCAAATAAATCAAACTTGTAGCGACCTTCACTCCTATCTGAGTTGAAGCTAATACTAATGGATCAAATGAATGTAAATACAAATATTTAACATTGTGTTGGAGATGGTAATGGTGGTGGAAACCACAAAATATAAGATGGACTAATGGTTCACCATCACATATGATCCTCCACCCATAATGAATTAGGGAGTTCTATACTATAACATTCCCAGCCAGGGGATAGTGGTGATAGCAATGTAACATAATAAATAGTAGGCAATGGCATATAGAAGTGACATGTGGAACAACTACAAAAAGATGAAGGCATCGATCCTGGCATAATATATTAACCACAACTTGATAAATATTAGAGACTTTAATCAAACTAGATCTACACATGAATACTTTGGTGATATATGCTTGTAATAGGAAATTGATGTAAATAAACTTCTCTAGAGGGTGCAATATAACAAGTTAGATCAAATACAAAACAAGATTCAAATCTCCAAGGATTCAAATTGAACTATCCCAAATAGAAATTATGCAAATTACCCTAATCTATGTTATGAATATCAATGTTAAGTGCTTCTAACATTATTCTTTTTCTCATCAGGTGGGGCAATGAAGAATAATGCTCACCCCTGTAAATAACTTACTTTCTCATCATAAATCAGGATTGGTAGTGCTCTAATACCAATGATAGAATATGTAGAGAAAAATGTTTGAATGTTGTGATGTATTAGTGAATATGAAGAGAAAAATATATACAAGGGAAAAGTGGTTAACAAAATTATACCTATATAACTGCTATATAACCACTCTTGCTTTGATTACCACCTAATATCTAAACTACCATCTACCAAACTGCATAATTACATTAACAAAATAATGTAATATAACAAGATTCACCAACACATAGATGTATCTTAGATGGTTCATTCTTTTTCTTCGATCCTCTTTGTCTTCATGAAATATTGTCAAAACTCATATTAATACTACTATTGCCTATACATGTCAAAATGTGGAGCCTAAAACATGCAAATGTTAGAATAAAGATTAAATAAGATATACTTAGACTTTACATGAGTTTATATACATAAAAGTATTTATTTCCTACCTTATGTTGGTTCTAAATATATATATTACATATAATGCTCAACCATTTTACATATTTAAGGCCATAAACTATAGTAATAATGAGTCATTTTATGGACTCATCATCTCACCCACACCTTATCTTTTGCAAGTCCCTTTTGCAAAATATATCTTCAGTCTCCATAATGATGAATTATCTATTGCATCTTAAGACTCAAATCATAAATGGAATATAGATATTTTTGAAGTGTCCTTTAATGATGAGGATTGCAACCCATATCCCTTTGCACAAAATGAAGCCAAATTTCAAACTTTTCCTCAGATTGAGGTCTTGTATTCTGCCATAAGGACATAGGAGAATGTATCAAGGGAGGTCTAAACCTCATTCCTATCCATGGATTTCTTCTATCCCTTTGTAAAAAATATAAATCTATATGCACAATGACTTTAGATCTTCTTAAAGACCATTTAATGGTAGTGGTTGACAACACTTCTCTTTATTTTAATGGAACTGGTAGCATATTATAGAATTATCTATAGGCCAACACTACATCATCAAAATTATACTAAACAATAAACTCAAAGTTGAGAAGGCCATCCTATAAGGTAGAAAGATAATGATTAAAAACTCTTGGAAATTGTTAAACCTATGAAATTTTTCTAATATATATTGTGCATTACCAAATTGAGGCCTAATGCATAAACCAACATCTTGTGCAATATTACTGTGATCATCATATCTTTTCTACCAAGAAATCTAATTTATATATGTTTATAAAAGAGTTCTCATCTAAAGTTCACCCATAAATAAATTTACCAATAAATCATTTGTATCACCTATAATAATATCACAAAAATAAAACTCATCAAGTAGATCTTCCCTGTCAAGATTACTATTTTAAAATATTGTCATGAAGTCATCACTAGTGTTTATCTCATGTGGTAAATCATAAGATATCTATAATAATTGTTATTTGAAGAACTGTTCATGTAAAAATAGGCTATATGTAGAAGGGGCTCTATAGGATAATAAATTTTTACTTAATTGATAGGTAAACTAAAGAGTTTATTTAACCTATTCTTATTTTTGTTGAACTTGAGTTAGTTCTTGCATTTTATATTTCTCTTTCTTAAGAAGATGATTTTCCTTCTTAATTAGATGATTTTGTCTCTTCATTTCTTCATGTTTTGAATAGACTTGGTTCCATTAGTTTTTTATTTCTAAAATAGACAAAATATTCTAATAGCCTTATTCTACCATGGCCCTAACAGAAACATTAGAAGAGCTAAAAACTACTGGACTTCTTAGCCTAGCATTTTCCATTTCAATTTTTATAAGATTCCTCTTTAAATAAATGTTCTCTTCCTCAAGTGATTTGGTATGGTTATACACATCAATAATTTTATCTTATATCTCATCCACTTTCTTCAGGGATTGTATTTCCAAATTTTCAATTTATTTCATTAAATGAATAATCACAAAATCTTTGTTTTGAGATGCAACAATTAGCTCAATAATATCCTTTGCATTTTGTTTAATAGTGGCTTCTTACTGGGATAAAGCTAGAGCATGTTGTAATTCAACACCATCTACCTCATTTAAAGGTTATCCCTCCTCTTCATTCATGGGGGCTTTTCCTTTATCCCTCATCTACTATGTAGGAGGAATAAGACTCTCATCAGGAATTGTCATCATCTAAATCTTCATGTGGAAAATGGGTTTCCTCTTACTTATTCTAGGCTTCACTAGTAGTTGTTGTGGGGTTTTGTCTCAAGTTGTCTAGTGTCTCTGCAATAATGGTCTCATCACTATCAACTTCTAGGATCAATCTTCTTCTTCACTTAAGAGGAGGAAGAGATTTTGTATGTAGGGTTTCTTGAGTTTTTATCTAGGAGGTAGGGTTTGTATAAGACTCTTCTTGAACAATCTAAATGTGTTTTTAGACATGAGCAGTTTGGAAAACATACTACTAGGTTATAGTAGAGGATTAGAGTCTCAATTTTTGACTCATTGACTTAAGAGGAAAGACTATATGAGGAGGAATTAAGGTTTGAAATAGAAAAGTCTTGGATATGGATCTTGTGTTGTAGGTGAATTTAGAGGTAATTTCTTTAGAAGAAAATTTTGGTGGGGTTTTTAAATAGGAGGCATGCATGTGTGTAGGAATCTCTTTTGTGAGTTTAGGGGGTTTATTTTTCTTTCCTTCACAGAAGGCATCACAAGCTTCCATTTCATTTTCTTAAAATAAAAATTGATGTTTAATAATGATTTGAATAAACCCATAATGGCATATGGTAGAGGGGTTTTTGGCATACCTCATGGCTATGACCTAAATAGATCCTAGGAGAAATGAGGGAAAATTTATTCTATGTTGAGGTTGTTGAGCACCATATCTTAAATGAATTAACATTATTAACACCATACAACTCAACACACTACACTATCCCTCACATGTTAAATATTTAATGATCTACAAGGAAACTGACCTCCATGGTTCATGTAGAGACTCTCTACTAACCCCTTTTATTCTTCCTTTGACACCTTCCATGAAAATTGGTATGGATTCTCCCTCACTACTAAATTTTTTGATGAGATCATTGAATGAAGATCTCCCTAATATTTTTCTCCTTAATCTAGAATCCCTGACAATTCATTGAGGACTTTCATGGAAAAGTGTATTTTAACACCTCAGATGGTGGAGCAAGTGAAGGAAAATTTTTATTACCAATGCCTCATTAAAAATCTAGAATTTTAGAAAGAATTTGAGCCATCTAGCTATAGCTAATATCTCTTTTAATGATATATTTTTCAATAGCTCACTTGCATTCTCTAGTTCTGATTTATTCTTCAACCCATTTTTAAACTATAGGTTTTCATAAAACACAATCAATTTTTCACCCTACTTTCAAAAGGAAACAAAAATATGCTTATAAAATGATTAGATGGTAATAATATTCCTTAAGGGTTTAGATTGTGGATATTACTCAAATCATGCTAAGTAATGATGACAATATCAATTAAAAGTAATGATAGCAAACTTTTTTTCTTTGAAATCATTCCATCATCAATTCCTTTTAACCGTCTACTTATTGTCTTTTTATAAATGACACATAATTATAATGATGTGTCATTATGAAACACTTTTCATGAATATATGGGGTATTATCCATAGCACATTCGTTGAAATTTCAAAATATGACATTTTGAAGTGATTTTTTGCTGACATCATGAATCATGACCTCCTTATATCACTATATGAGAAGATTTTTTATGAATGGGTTTGAGCACATGCATGCAATCTTAGACATCTAAAACTAACACTTATAAAAAAAACAAATAATTTACCTTAAAAATATTAGTATTGTTCTTATCAGTCTTCCTTATCCATTTTTCATTAAAAAATGCATGAACTAGTCTTTGAAAAATAGTACAATAGATAATAACATTAAATTTATTACTTTGAAATTCACTGAATTTCTAAACTGACTTTTCTATTTTTTTATTTTTTATTTACTTTATTTTTTTCCCCTTATCTAGATATTTGTTGGTTTACTAGTCAAGGCTCATTATTCAGTACATGAACAATTAACAAGCTAGATTTTTGAACATGACTGTCAATAATGTCCTGAAAGATTTTCATTATTGAATTTTTTTATTTTTTTTTATTTTTGAAAATTTTTAAAGAAGAGGGTGATCCTCTTTATTTAGGTCAATTTTGTCTTCAAATATCAATTACCATGTAAGACTTAAGTTCTTCCATAACACCAAACTCATTTTGTACTAATTGAATAAATTCTCTTTATTGGTAGGCTTATGATATAGTCTCAAATGATGTCCATTGACAAAAAGTGTTTTTTAATTTCCATCTTTAGGTAATAACTATACTAAACCATTATCAAAAATATTTATTATTTAAAATGGTCTTAGCCATCTAGTTCAGATCTTACCTTAGAAATGTTGATATTTGGAATCATATAAGAGTTCCCAATCTCCTTTGAATTGACTTTATTTGATATGCAAGCCATGCCATTATTTTCTTTGATATTTTGTCATTTTTGTCTACTGCAAGGCTTTTGTCCTCATCTCATCCATTTTATTCAACTGTAACATTATTTATTTTTGTGCTTCATCCAAATCAATCCCTACTTCTAATGCAATCCTCAAAGTTTGCCTTTCAAAATTAATTAAAAAAAGAGGTTTCTTACCATAGACCAACTCATATGATGAAAAAATAGTAGTGGTCTTCAATGTAGTGTTGTATGCCCAAAAAACTTCTAGGAGTTTGGCTACCCAATTCTTCTAACTGCTACTGACTATCTTGGTAAGGATGTTCTCCAATTCTCTATTAGTGACTTCTACTTATCCATTTTCTTGAGAATGTTATGGTGAAGATTTTTGTTGGTTGACTTGTTAGATCTCCATGAATGCTTGAATCATATTAGACATGAATTGTGGTCCCTAATCTAATATTATCTTCCTTGGTGCTCCAAAATGCTACATGATCTTAGAATAGAGGAAGTTTGTTACTACCTCTTCTCGTGTAGAATAAATAGCTTGAACTTAACCCATTTAGTTAAATATTTTGTATATACCAATAAGTATTATTTACCTTATGAAGGTGGATCTATGGGCCCAATAAAGTCCATATCCCACTTCTCAAAAGGTTCTATAAATACCTATGGATGAAGAGGCATATCAGATGATAATGTAGGTTTCCCCATTCTTTGACATGCATCAGATTGCTAAACATAAGTGTTTACCTATTTGTGAAGATTTGTCTAGAATATCTAGCTCTAAGGATTTTATATACCATCCTTTTCATTGAGTAGTATCATCTTCTAGGTTCATCATGACATGCATAAATGATATCATACATCTCATTCTCCTTCACACACCTATAGAAAAAATGATCAGCTCCAAGTTTAAATAATATACCATTAATCCATTTATAAGAAGAACTAATTCTAATTAAATGTTTATTTTCCTTTTTGGTACATGGAAAAGGAAACTTCAATATAACTAGAATATTTTATATATCCATAAAACAAGGTGTTTTTGATGAAACAACAAAAAAAAATTCATCTAAAAAGTTGTCGTCTACGGGTTCTTCTTCATCTTCATTATGAAATCTAGAAAGAAAATCAGCAACCACATTGAATTTGCTTGGTTTATCAACAATTTTTATGTCAAATTCCTATAACAATAATAATGATTTGATAACTCTTATTCTTAATAATGGATTATTCATAAAATACTGGAAAGTTACATGATTAGTAAATACAAATATTTTATAACTAGTAATATAGTAATTAAATTTGTTTATGGCATAAATCACAACAAGAATTTTTTTCTCAATGGTTGTATAATTTCTTTCAATTGAGGTTAATCTCTTGCTTATGTAATTTATATCATTCATATGTCCATTTTCATCTTTCTATCCTAAAATAGATCCCATATCATGATTAGATACATCAATATCAATATGAAAGGGCTATGACCAATTAGGTCCTCTTAAGAATGGTGCTGTACTAAGATTTTTTTTAATGGTTTCAAATTCTTGTTGATAGGATAGATTCTAGATAAATTCACTTTATTTTGTGAGCAGAGCAAACATTGGATCAAAAATCTTGCTAAAATATTCTATGAATCTTTTTTAATACCCTACATGTCCTAGAAAACTCTTAATGTTAGTTTGATTTTGAGGAATAGGCAAGTTTGAAATGACTTTAATTTTATTTGGATCTACTTGGATTCCTTTTATAGAAATATTGTCTTAAAACTATAAATTATTCTACCATAATCAAATATTTTTCATGACTTAGAAACAAATGCTGGTCCTCACATCTTTGTAATATTTTTTCAAGATTGCTTAAACTTTCATCAAAATATTCTCCATGAACATTAAAATCATCCATATAAACTTCTACACAGTCATTGGTCAAGTCTTAAAATATGGCTAGGATAGCTTATTGGAAAGTGGCAAGTGCATTGCATAAACCAAAAGGCAAAAACCTATAGGAAAATTTTCCCCATGGGTAGGTGAAATTTGTTTTATCTTGATCCTTAGATGCCACTTTTATTTGGTTATATCCACTAAAGCTATCTAGAAAAGAAAAGTATTTTTTTCTAGCCAAATTGTCAAGTACTACATCAATGAAGGATAAAGGGAAGTAGTCTCTCATTGTTGCTTTGGTTATCTCTTGGTAGTCCACATATACTCTCCATTTATCATTTTTCTTGGGAATAATTACCAAAGGAGAGACCCATTAGATATTAGAAATAGGATAAATAAATCTTACTTCTAGTAGCTTCTTAATTTAAGTTTTTATAATGTCTCTCAAGGAAAAATTAATTCTTATTTGAGGCTACCTTACTATAATAATTTTCTCTATGTAAATTTGGTGTTTACATAAACTTGGAATAATTCCTTTAATATCTTTATATTTCCATGAAAAAGCTTGAGTGTGATCTCTGAGTACATCAAAAACTTTCATTTCCTAATCATTTGTCAACCAACTATTTATGTTGATTTTCTTCCTTGGTGCTATTGTGATTTTTTTAGTGCCTAAATGGGAAGAGTATATTTATTTGAATTAACTCATCAATGAGTTGAGAGGACAAGGATGTGGGATTAATGCATGAAATGTAATAACATCTTTAACAAACTTTTCTCTTGTGGAAATGACTCTAACTAAAGGATAACATAATGCTATAAGAAATGAGTCTTGGCCTTCATATGCCCATTACATCACACTATTTTTAATGTCTCTATGATAATAAGAGGTGGAAGAGGATGAATGGTTATAAGAATAAGAAGTGTTATTTTGAAGGGGTCTTCTATTCAAATCTATAACTAGTTTCTTGTAATTCATAGTTAGTTTGTTGTAATCCATAGCTAGACTATCAAGATCTGTAGCTAGATTATCAAGATCCATAGCTAGACTATCAAGATCCATAGCTAGACTATCAAAATCCATAATTAGACTATCAATATCCATAGTAATTATAATACTTCTTAATAACTCATAGTCTACTTCCTCTACACGATCAGTGATTGTAACCATAGCTAGATAAGTGATGCTATCATGTTTTTCATCAAGTTGGTCAACCCATAATTATTTGATAGTATTGATTGATGGTTGAGTAGGTGGATATAGATAAATCCATTTTCATTTAAGACCATTTGATATGGTCATATCTCTTGATCTATAATCAATTAGTGTTACCATAGTTGCTAACCAAGGTCTTCCTAGAATCATTGGGTATCTAATATATTTGTTTTTAGGTTGGAGGATAATGAAGTAAACATGATACTCCCATGATTTTATAGTCAACATCATTTCTTCAATGAAACCTTCCATTTTGGTATTTGAATGATTTTCCATTTGTAGGATTGTGGTGGTTGGTTGAATGTCCTTCAAATAGATATTTTGAATGGTGTCCATAATCATCACATTAATAGTAAATCTTAAGTATACCAATACATTTGGTATCTCTTGCTATCCAATATTTAAAAAAATGATAGGACTTCCTAAGTCTCCATATTTATGAAAAAGTAACTTTCCTACTAATAAATCAGTAAGCTTACCATCAACCTATATGGTCTTAGGATATTTTCTTTTTCTACCAGGTGTCTTGATACATAGACTTTTGATCACCTGATTTATTTTTGGGATGTTTCTAATGGCTTTTAACAATGGAATCTCTATGTTTAGTTTTTTTGAGTTCTTGAATCAATTTAGATACCTTGTTGTTTTATACTTCCTTTAATCAATCTAGAAAAGGTACAAATGGAGGTGTTATGATAATTTCCTCTACTTTTCCAGTTTCCTCTTTGGATTCTTCTTATTTTTTAGTTGAATTTATAGAATTGTTTTTTTTTGGTAATTCTATGATAATAATCTAAGGTTTTTACACCATTATTTCTGATTTGAGATGAATGTCTGCACATTCAATGGCTCCTACCCCCATTATTTCACCCTGTTCATTTACAAAAACCTATTTATTTTTTAGATTTGCTACCGGTTGAGCAGGTAGTTGAGGTTGGTTTACTTATTCTATAGGGGTTTCTTGATTTCCTTGGGTAGATATTAATGTATGTTTTTGTTGTTGTTATTGTTGTGGATACCTTCTTTGGTGTTGCTTATTATATTTTGAACTAGAATTCTAGTGTTGATTTATCTATAGATGTTGATGACCTTGTGGCATCCATGTTTGTTGAAAAGGTTGAGGCATCATACACTTTTGTGGCATCCATTCCTAGCTACCCAATATTGGTACAACCCACATTTGTGGAGGTTCGTGCTAATGTTGACAAGGAATTCTTGAGCCAAACTATTAATTTTATTGAAAGGAATTTCATTGTCTTTGAACATAATTCATTCTTCTATGGCTTGTGAATTTTATTTGAACTAATTCTTAAGACTAACGAGGTGACTATAATTCTTTGTGTCATGATCTTTAGCATCAAATATTCCACAAATTTTAGTTTTATCCAAAGGATATTCTCTAAGTGCATGTTTCAATCTACATTTTGGGCATTAGATCTCCAATGGCTCAGTATTGGATTTGGTCTTAGCCTAGAATCCATCTAATTTTGAATTTAATTGGACTAGTATGTCTATTTTAAAGTTTGCTAATTCTTCCATGAGCTAGATTACATCACTAAACTTTGCCAATTTCCCTCTTCTACTATTAGGTTTTGTTCTAGAGTAGTTTGTGCATAACCATGTGATTTCTTGGAAATCTAGTTTAGTAATATGTCCTTTATCCATAAAATTCAAAGAATAACTAGAAGAGTAATCCAATCCTTTAAGGAAAATAGTTTTGATCGCTTCTTTAGGTAGATCATAACCACATCTATTGAGAGTAAAGGCAAATCAATCTAAGTAATTCTTAAGGTTTTCATCTTTAGTTTGTCTAATTTTGAAATATTCTTCTTTCCTATCGTTGACCCTAAAATAGTCTTGATATTTATCCAATAATATTGTTTCCATTTCTCTCGAAGTGTGAATAGAGTTTCCTCCTATCCCCATGAACCACCTCATTGCTCCTTCAAAGTAGAAGGAAAAATTTTTAGCTTTTGGTTTCCTGAGGTGTAATAATAAGTTTGATATAGAACCTTAAACTCAAAAAGAAATTGATTTGGGTCTTCAGTGGATAGACATCTAAAGGTAGGTAGATTGGCTAGAGAAATATTTTCCATTGTTGGTAGTTAATCATCTTCATATTCAATAGGATAAGAGAATTCCTCTTAGGAACATTCATATGAGGATTCTCCACCTAGCCTACATTTTACCCCATGTCAAATAAAGTTCTATTAAGAGGAGGAGGTTTTGGTGGTTCAGTATCTATAATTTTAGCTAGTGTAGGAGAGGATTCTTCTAGTCCTTTAGATATATTTTTTAAAGATTCTCTTATCTATTTTTTAAGTTGTCTATTTTGTTTATGACTATCTTGATTCTTTCTTGTAAAGGATCAGAATCTTTTAGAACAAATCTACCCTATGAATCATGTGGCCTACTCATATACTTGATTTTGACAAGAGTGATTTTATTCTTTTTTTGAATTTTTGTGTTTTATGGACTGTTAGCCTAAATTTTTACCTTACTAAAAATTGAAAGGGTCCCCAACAATGGTACTAAAAATGATGGGTGTTGTTATTTCCCCTTCATTTGGCCAACTTATGTAGGTTTCTGTTCTTACTAGGGTGGTGCCTAAAGCTATGTGTAGTAAGTTACTTTATTGATTTTAGGTTAAAAATACTTATTTTTGGGGGGTTTTGGATGTTATGTTAATATTTATCTACTTCTAACTTCTAATCTACTATTTGTAAATAAACACTCTTTGAAAAAAACATAAACAACCTAATCTAATATAATTTGTAGATTTTAGAAATGCTTCACACAACTACAAAACAAAATTATTCAAATCACTCTTATAAAATTAAAATAATATCAAATCCTCACTTAATGACTAAAATTAAACATAAATCTACATTTTTAGAATCTTTAAGAATGAAATAAATGCTTATGCCAAAAATAAAAAATTAACTATTCAATCTACCCTACAGGTTATCAATCTGAATTATACAAACATATATCTATATCAATATTTAATTGAAATATATAAATAAAAAATCAACTTATAAATACAAAATAGATATCCTATCTTCTTGGGGAGTGGACCCTTTCTCACCCTCAAATCTAGGTTCAAATCAACTCAGCTCTAAGCAATTTCTTTAACACAGATTAAAAAAGGAAATTGCTGCAATACTTTGAATTTCAAAAAATAACCAAAATTATAATATCTCTATATGTAGGCATAAAATTTATATGTCCAATAATGGATCTATCTATTTATTCTATACCAAGAAACTATTTATCCTTACATCTTAGGTAACAACTTAACTAATTCGAAACAAGAAGATATTCTAGATAGATTAGATGATATAATTAGAATAAAAAGTCATTACAATGAGATCTTTAAGGAGTCAAATAATCCATAGATAATAATTTACACACCTAACTATATTGACCAAATCTTTACATATATTGATACTCATATCTTCTATCTTCATCCTTGCCACCTAGAGTAGTAACTCCCAAAAATGGAAGACTAAATAGAAATAGACAACTATTTATATACATGCATAAAAATGGAAATGTCAAAAAGTGTCTTCCATATTATCATGAATAAATTGGAGAAGTTATCTAATCCCTTTGGAATTTACTATGTCAATTTTAGAGAAAACTAGGTCAATCTATAACAAAACTAGTACAATCTGTAGCTTGTTATTAAAATTTGTAACTAGTCTATTAAAATTTGTAGCTAATTATCAAACTCTATAACTGACTGTAGAAATAAATAGATACTTCAATCAATAAATCAATCAATTAATAATAAAAAAAGGTCCTATTCTAATGATACCTCCATCTAATATTTTTGGTTCACATAGAGCAACTTCACCATCAACACACACACACACACACACACACACACACACAAAAAAAAAAATTAAATCACCAATTAGGTCCATTGGTCCTTATTCATTGGGTGGTAGATTCTAGGAATAGTATGTGTCACATGCTCACATATGAAACCAGGTTTTATAAAGGGATATTTGACTAACAGTTGAGAACTGAACCCATTCAAAAAGTCTCCAAGGATTAAATATTTCAAATCATTGAATTTTCCATTAAAGGAAGTGAAAATTGAGTCTACATGTGAAAGATATGACATACAAATAATTCATAACTACCGCACCTATGAGTAACTATCAGAACAAAAGTTATCTCTCTTTGTTTTTGAGCTAATTTTTAATTTAAGGATAAAATATTACACATCATTGGATTTTTCATTTTAGGACCTTTGTAATACTTATAAAATAGAATTTAGATGTGAAATATATGTCCCAAACAAGAATTTGTATTTTTTACTTTACATTATGTGGAACCCAATGTACTTTCCACACCTTAGGCATCTCGCATACCCATGAGGTTGTGTCAACACACCTCTAAAGTTATGAATCTATAATAAGAAAAATATATGAATTTAGGTACTTTAATCCTTTATATAAATATATTCTTATTGGCCATTTTTGACCCACATATGAAGCTCTTACATGGTTCAATGAAGCAGTGGATGAAAAGCATAGAAATGAATCCAATAATGCAAATGGAGGGATCCAAGTAGATTATAATATGTTATGAGAACTAAAAATCATGGAATAGGTTGCACAAGAATTATAAAATCATCAACACCTTAAAATAATGATCAAAGGATGAATCATGCAAGTTTAAAGGCCATACCATCACTAAGATGTCATGCATAACTAGATTGGACCAACTTATTTGTGTATTTTTTTATCTTCACTTAGGAATCACATGCAATTAAAAATATTATAGGGCCATGGAGTTCTACATAATAGGATCATCTTCTCAAATTTTTATGCCCATGAAAATTTTTTGGCTCAAGTTATGAAGATTCAAAGTTGGACCTATAGAGTATGATGTCCACACAAACATTAAAATAAAACTAGAGAAAAACAAACCATTTTGAGCTTCAATTTAATTATTATTTGAATGTCAATGATAGTCATGTGAATTTCATTTTAAAAGAGCATAGATGTCAATTTTAAGCTTGTAAAGTAGCCATTGGGTTTCAAATAGTGGGTCCTAGTAAATCTAGTGGTCCACATTACATCATATATCCTGATCTAATGGTATGAGATGAGTCAAAAGGTCAATGATCTTGAGAGGCCACCATCTGGTGTAAGTGCATGAGTCCACATACTGATATTAGAATCCTATAACTAATGTGTGTTAGACATGTGACACAAGCTTGGATAGAGTTGACAAGTCAAGGGAAAGATCAATGGCTCTCACTCAATCCTATAGATAAAGATCGATGGCATGAACAAAGGTCAACATGTCAACAAGTTGATTCAGATATCAATAACTAATTAAAACAAAGGTGAGCCTAAGACTTTTGGTAGAATCTGAGGAACCATTTTTAACCAAGGAAAATAGGTCTTGCAGGATCATCTTATTACCATTAAAACTCAATCCAATAACATTAAAGGGACACAGTAATGTATCCAAGGTGATCAAGAACATATGGGACTACTATTAAGGCTAAATATAGACCTATGGTTCATAAATTTGTAGCATAAGGGGATATTTATGCAACTATGTTTACCATTCATAAAGAAAGACCTATGTATATAATGAATACTTAATCCCTATAGAGATACAACGGGTCTTTTTAGACCTATTATAATCTAAGAAAAGGGATATATAGCCTATAGGTCTATATCAATATTAAGTCTATAGGGAAACTAATAATCTTAGATTATTTTTTCATTTATAAAATGGACCCATGATCTAGACATTAAAATGAAAGAGATATACAATAAATGAAAAAGGGATCATCTATCGACATGGATCCATCATCACTAATATAGGTACTAACCACCATCCATAGCATGGTACTATCAGTTTCAAGATTTGAGGATTTGATCCTCATGAACATATCAAGTGGGCTTAGGGTCCTAATGTGGTGAACTAGTAATTAGAGAAGTGGTTAAGGGCATTGATTCTGATCAAATAAAATTTGTCACTATGTATAATAATCCCTTATCTTTTAGGGGGATTTCTCAACTAATGAGAGGATCTTGAGGATTATTGGGATAAAAGGAAGCCTACTTGTTGATCAAATCATGTATATAGAAAGTAATCAATGAGCTGCTATCTTACTTCTTGCTCTTGATGACTTTTCTCCAGCCTCCAATGCATTGTTCCAATATCTCTTTCTTTCTACTATATATAGAGTATTTTAAGCCAAAAAATGTATCCTCTTGATATCCCTCTACTCTACCTCTTGGGCATGACTAAACTCTACCAAGATGGAGCTTGTAACCTCTTGAGATGAATACAATACTATTTTAGATTTCATTATTATGGTATAGTATGTACATGTCAAATTGTATATGTGGTAGAAGTCTTTCCCTTGTCAATTCATGATTTCACCTAGTTACTAGTTCATATTGTTATATAGGTCATGTCTAGTGTTCTACATCTCTTGATTGAAGCTTGCATGTGGATATTATGACTAGTTAGTGTCTTGCATTAGACCTATCCATCATTTCCCTTAGATTTTGGTCATTTGGTGAACCTCTTCATGAAATAATAATGTATGACAGATGTTTTGAATCCTAGATCTAGCCTTGTGTTTTTTTTCATTAGTGTTTTAAATTTCAAGCAAAGTGGATCAACCATAATTTAGGTACATCATCATTATTAGCTTATTTTTCACTTTCAATTTTTTCTCTCTATTCTCTCTCTCTCTCTCTCTCCTTTTTCCATAGTCATTAATAGGTTTTAGTAGTGGGAATGAGCTAAAATGATGCATTAAAGGAGCTAGCCTTATTAAAAATCCTTGAGGTTTGACCCCATTATAGGATACCCATAGCTTAGGGTCAATCCCATGTTGAGTTAGATTTGGAATTAGGACCTAAACACTTTTTCTTCCAGCTAAGGTGCATTCTAAATCTCCAACTATTCCATGGGACAATATTTTTCAAATGCATCAAATGAGGACCAAAATAGAGTTTGGATATGTATTATATGGCAAAATAGAAAATTTATTCCTAAAACATCTAGTGTACCTATTGTTCCCAATTTATCTATTAGGTGCATGAAGCCTAGCTGCTTCACCTCTTAATTTCCATATCTTTGATATGAAAAATCTATGAAGTTTTATACTTTGATTCTTTTGTGAAAGATGATCCTTTTATAAAATATTTCTAATGCATCAAACAAGAACCAAAATAGAGTTTTGATGTGGAAGATATGAAAAATTGGCTTGCCCAATGTACCTATAGATGATATTTTATGATTGTGTAGTACCTTACTATTGTACACATGTCAAACTCAGAACTTAGTTGTTCCTCTTAATTATACATATGTCTTTCTACTTCAAGCCTCACATCTACTCCATCTTATGACCCTTGTCTTATCTCTTAATTCAAACAACCTTATATTGATGACACATACATCCCATCTTGCCCAAAATGCTTAAAAAGTACTTCTTTTACACATCTACAATTCTAATCCTATACCTATTTTTCTATTTCCTAGACACTAACATCTGGTGTAGACAATCATGCTGACATTACTATCCTACCCTGATATAAGTGTCTAGTTCCCTAAAATCATCTAATTTGAAAATGAAATGTATTAAAATGGTCAACCTAAGTGATTTAATGTGAGTTATATCCTGATAGGATTGGTATAAATACAATATCAACCCTCATTCATTCCTCACCTAAGAATTAGACCAAAAAGAGGATTTAAGAAGCATTCAAGTTATCAAAATATATCTTATTCTATCTTATTATAATATTAGTTAAAGGAACAACCAAACTACTAGTTTAAATTACTAAAGGATTAGTCATAAGGCCTTATTTTCTAAGTTACAAGTTAGGTCATGGTTGTACTTACTTTAAACACATTACATGATTCACACACAAGACAACATGTAAGGGAGAACTACATGATTATGAGTCCCTATTTTGGAGTATTGTCTATGTAAGTAGCCCCCCTTGATAACTAGGTCATTTTAGATTAGCTTGACATTATATGCCCACTAACTTATTTTTTCCCTAAAGTCACATTAAAAATGGAATGCTAGGGTTTTTTCATTTCATCAAGAGTGAAATTCCATGACCCAAATCTAAATACATTATAGTGAAGGAAAATCCAAACCTAGAATAATCTAGGTGGTTACATCTTGTTTTAGTAGATATTTTATACATGACACTAGAATCAAACCCATAAAATAGTATTGATGTAACTATCCCAGGCTGACATAACTATTTAAAGATCTAGAGGTATTAGATCCAAAATTTTATGACTATTCAAGATTATAATTCCTACCTAATTTTCACTTGTACCAGATCAAGATATGTATTATCATAAGAACCAATTAAGTACTATCTTATTTGTCATTTATATATCTAACATAGTTTTACTTTCCATTTATAACTTATCTTAGTTTAATAAATTCAACATATGGTACATCTGGGTTTAGAACATTAATCGACATATTATAGATCTAATATTCACCCTTGTGCCTTATTATTTTTATATCTTTAACACTATATAACAAAGTAGGAACCACATCTAGATTAGGATTAAACATTTGGTGAACTTGACCTATGTTTATTGGACCAAAACCCTAGTTTATATATTAGGGTTTTCACCTTCTTTAAAATTTCATTTCATATTTATAGATTTGATTTATGCTTATGTAGGTTTAGTTTAGGAATGTTAAATCTCCTTATTGATTTGGCCCTTATGGTTATCATTTTCAAAAATTTCTTAAAAATTCAACCCATTATGGACTTCTTAATTTATGGTAATCCAAGGGGCCCTCATTGAAAAAAGCCTCATCATTTGGATAGTTGGTTTAATGTGCCTAATGATCAATATAGTTAATATGAGGATCTTATGGAACATCAAAAATGATCTTAAACCCCTTATATTAATTATAATTATGATAATGAAATATCTAATGATGAAAATACAAATATAAATGACCAAGTTATTGATAATGACATTTATTTTTATGGAAATAAATATAATGACATTCCTCTTGGATATGTTTTTCCTAATTCTCCCACTCTTTTACTTTATAATGATGAAGAGTTTAAATATCCAAAAAACATGCAAAATTATATTCCTAATGTTGAAAATATAATTATTGTATTTCCACCTTCATTAGCTATCTCAACAACTGAGTGTGAGTTTCCAGTTTCTAGTGTTGAAAAAGTCAAGTAGCTTGAATTTTCCTCAAATATAGGTCATAATGAAAATGTTGAATAAATAAAGTATGTGTCTTCTTCTCCAAAAGTGTTGAAAATATTGTCTTATTTGCATGATTCAATTACACCTAGTCTAATTTATTCTTCCCCTCTTGTATTTAATTAGAAAACTATGTATCCTATGTCTACCATTTTAATCTTTGAAGAACATAACAAGAGTGAAAATGAACATCCTAAGGAAACACTTACAAAACTTACATTATTTGGGGACACACATAAATTCTCAAATCCATCTGATGTATCTCATTTAAAGGTCAAATTATATAGATCAAAGAAACTCAAAAGTAACATTCTATTTTCTCTTCCTTTGATAAGTAAAAATGAAAGTGATAGTTGCACTCCCCCATCTTATGATATTGCAAATGAAGTGATCAATGTATCTTTTATCCTTATTTTGCATTTTCAGCTAAACAAGAGAACATATTTACAATTGAATTTATTTCACCAATTCCTATTGAAAGTAACCAAATTTAAAGTGAATTAGCATATTGTAATGGTAGTGGTATTAGATTTCATATATCTAACATGATATACTTACCTATTTAACCATGGGTACTCTACTAAATATTTCAAATCCACGTGATGATTCCCCTCTCGAGAGTGATAAAGATCCTACCATCCTTATGTTTCATATGAATAGTATTTTACAACCTCTAAAAAAATTCAACCTCTCCTCATGATATGTTATTTATTATGACCACCATGGGAGATTTACAACAACAAGTCAACACTCTTAAGTTAAAAGTTTATTCTCATGAGGATATTTTTGAGGAGATTACATTACTACAATGACCTATTACTTGACATATATTTGAATATCATTATCCCTAAAATTTTATCATGCCTAATTTTTCCTTCTTTGATGGTAAAGGGATCCTGTTATTTATTTTTAATAATATATACTCCTTTAGAAATTGGGACCAAAATTGAAGCTTGGTATTTAAAGCTTTCCATCAAAATTTAACAATTTGGGCTATTGATTAGTTTTATAGCTTTCTATATGGTTCCTTATCAAATTTCAAAGAACTTGAAGATGTATTCCTATCAAATTTTCACTAGTTTACCTTACCTAAGTTGCCATTGGAACATTTCAAGCATTGACCAAGAATGATAATGAGTCTCTACAAGACTATGTTATTTGATTTAAGGATGTTTTATATTCCCTAAACTATGCACCTTCATATTTTAAAGTAAAATTTATATTTGATACGGGTCTTATTTTTCCACTCAGATAGAGATAATTACACAAACCCTTTTCTTGATTCAAAACTTTATATTGGGATGTGCATAAATATGCATGTGATTTAATGAATACAAAAACTTAGTTACCTATTTTTCCATCTAAAACCAAACATGATAAGAATAATGTTTCAATGACACACCAACAAGCTATGAAAACTCATGAACCACTTCAAAAATATTCTTTAGAACCACTAGAACCTACCAAATCACCAATAGTTAAAGTATTGCACAAAGGAAAGGAACATGTTTTTTAAGTACCTCACATTGAAAAATAGCACCATAAGATGCCAACCTCTTCAGTATGATTAGTACCAAGATAAACAGCATGATATTAGAAGCTTTGATGGATAGATAATTGATCAAACTCCCTCCTAATTTTTATTACCCACATCATAGATTTGATAAGGTAAAAGGATATCACTTTTTCTCTTATCATGGTATTAATGGTCATTGAGATAAAGTTTGTTTTACTCTTAAGAAAAATATTACATAGTTAACAGATCATAGAATCATTAAATTTAAAAAATAGGCATCTAGAACTCATTCACATACTTCTCTTAGAGGCATATCTAACAAGGTCAAGCCATCCCATGCTAATATTTTTAAGGAAAACATGGTCTATCAACCTTCACATAAGACACCCAATAGAAAAAAAAATTATCCTAATGTGCTCTCTACCAGGACTAATCACTTCCATACTAATCCTACCAAGGAACCATTAGTTGATTAGGTCTTAGATAGAGAAACGTGTGTAGGGGGTTTACCTATAAATAGATTTGGGTTCCTAAGTAGGTACCTATAGATTCACTGGTTACATCTAAAATTGTAGTAGAGTTAAACATGGAAGAAAAATTGATAGGTACTTTACATCATCATCATCATTGCAATAAATCATTATTGTTTCTTATAGGGTTTCATTGCATATAATGAGTATATTATTGATTCAAATCATACAAGTATTTGATTTAATTGAAATAGTTGTTCTACCTTTTACCATATTCACAACATACACCATGGAATTGAAATATAATTAATAAACCATATAATGACCAACATTGAATAAAACAATGCTTAATATTTAAAAAATACCAAAAAATCCAAAAACATACAAAAATACAAAAACATTTTCAACACCTACATGTTCTATTGGCTCCTTGGCATCTATATGTTAGTTCCATATTGAGGACTAGCATATAATTTACTACTACACACACATATATAGGCATACGCATATACATGATACACTTATAGGTGTTCGTATTTCCCTCTACTCATATCACCAGGATGTTGGGGCCATCCATATTTTGTAATACACATAGGTTATATGATTTGATGATCACTCTAAACTATCATGTTTGAGATTATATATGTACTTACACATGCCTTATACATGTTTATATATTACACATGGTAATTTATATGCTATGTACTTGAAATTTATTTTACTAACACATTTAATCCATAGGCCACTATGACATGTTTATGTTGGTTGCTTATGCTTTTACATTACACACTTGAGTGTTTTGCCTTTCTATTATCTTGCTTGTTTGATCATTTTAATATGATCCATTATATGTGGCCCCTATGCCTATGTATGCCATTTTACACATTTATTATTGTATGACATTTGAATATGTCATTCCTTGCTTTGTGTACATTTATCAAGTCATATCCTCTAAATTTTGTGTAATTTGAACATGCCCCTTGTTTGTGGTCTCCTTGGAGCATTACCTTTTGAATTTATTTTGAGTGCTCTTGTGTGTGTTCTTGTTTTCTTATTGAGCCTATAATGTTATTATCTAGATGTTTATATGATATTTATTATGCATATTATGCCCACATGTGATCATATTGGTTCTATGCACTTTAATGATACATTTACCTAGACATGTTTCCTCCTATACACTACGTGGTTACATTCATAGATTTAATAGTTGGCATACCCTTGTGAGGTGAGTTAACTTCTAGGTATTATTTTTACCTCAAATCAAATAGGGGGAATATTAGTGGGGGTATGATTAAGAAGCATGTTTTCTAAACTTTTTAGAGTTATCAAATTTAGTGGGGCCATGTCATATGAACATGGATTCCACACATTCATAGTTTTTAGATTCAGTGGGGGAATGCTTTGGAAGAATGTTATCCACATTTATTCAGTATTAGATACTTGTACAAGTTTATATATTCATTATGTCATGTCATATAGACATGGATTATATACATTCATAGTTATTAGATGTAGTGGGGGCATACTTTAAAATCATGTTATCCACATTCATTTAGTGGTACTTATATAAATTTATAGATTTAGTGGGGGTGTGTTTTGGAAACATGTCCTCCACATTGGTACTTATATTAGTCTTAAAATTTATCCATTTATAGTAGGGGCATGATTTGGAAGCATTTCCTCCACACTTACACAATTATCTAAATTATCCAAAGCACATAGTTATATCATTCATATTCACAACTGTGGTAGAATTTTATATATTAGTACCATTATTATACATAGTTTCAACATGAGACATATCTAAGGCACATATGTTATGTAACATGTGCCTAATATTTTAAAATCCAAATAAGTTTTATATTCTAAAATTATTACACATATTGATACCCCATGTACATTTATATACTTTAGTGAACCAATCTACTACAATAGTTAGTTCATATTTTGGTATGGTTGAGGTGATTAAATAAATCAATATTACCAATTTTTTATTTTCATATATCATCAAAATTTACCAGGTTATAAGTATCATTGGGTTACATAGTTGAGCTAATCTCAACTATGAAGTGGTAACTCACTTTTTCTCCAAAGTTAGGGGAACATGTCTTCCAATATATATATATATATATATATATATATATATATATATATATATATATCATTTGATATATGCACTCTAAATATTTAACTATATTTATCTTAATCTAAGTTTTAGAGACTTATAACGATTCATATCTTTCAAAATAACTTTCCAATAGGTAAGGTAGTTACATCAACACATAGGTGTACTCACAAACCATGGTATTTAAATTTTAATCTATCTCAAATACTTTTAACCTAGATTATATGCATTGATTTTAAATTATAGTATGCTCTTAGTTATAGTTTAATCACCAATAAAGCTCTCAAATTTGACTCTAATAAAACACTCAAATTCAACTCAAAAAAAGATAAGGTGTACACACACACACCCATGCATTTATTACTTTTTTTTTAACTATCAATTTCATTATGAAATTAAGTGGGGTAAAATGTAGATGATATTTTATGATTATGCAGCACCTTGGTCTTGTACACTTGGAAAACTCAAACATTGGATATTCCTCTTAGATCTACACATGCTTTGCTTTCACAGGCCTCAAATATTCTATATCTTTTTCCCCTTAGCCTATCTCTTAGTCTGACCAACCTTATATTGATTACAAAAATATCCAATCTTTCCTAGAATTCTTAAAATGTAATTATCTTACACCTCTGTAAGTTCTTATCCTATAATTTATTTACTACTTTTTGAACAATAAAATATGGGGTAAACATTAGCATAAACATTATTGTCCTAAATCAACTCAAGTGTCTAATGCCCTAAATTCATCCAATTTATAATGAAATATATTAAATGGTTATCTTAAGTGATTTAATGTGAGTTATCTCCCTATAGGATATATATATATATATATATATATATATATATATATATATCAACCATAATTCATTCCTCACCTAACAACCATTCCAAAATAACATTAAAGAGGTACTAAAGTTATTAAAATATTTCTTATTCTACCATATTCTAATATCATTCAAAGGAACAACCTAACTATTGGTCTGAATTAAAAAAGGAGTAGTCATAAAGTCTTATTTTTAAGTTACAAGCTAGGTAATTATTATACTTTTTTTACACACATTGCATGATTCACACACAAATCAACACATATGGGAACACTACATGAGTCTAAGGCCCTCTTATAGTGTATTGATTATGTAGGTATCACCTTTTGACAATGGGGTTATTATGGGCTAGTTTGATATCATGTTCCCACTAACCCATTTTCCCAAGGTCACATTGAAGATGGAAAGCTAATGTTTTACCTTTTCACCAAGAACAACAATCCATGACCTAGATATGAATGCACCAACATCTATGTGGTCACATCCTATTTCAATATATATTTTGTATAAGACACTAACATCAAACCTAGATAGTATAATTGATGTAATTATCCTAGGTTAATGCAACTATCAAGAGAACTAGAGGTACCAAATCTAGAATATGATGACTATTATATAATCTATTTCCTACCTATTTTCTACCTGTACTAGATATAGATCTACATTATCATCAAAACCAGTTAAGTATTCTCTTAGTTTTTGTTTCTATATCTAACACGGTTATACTTTCTATTGATATCTTATTTTAGTTTAATAAATTTAGTGTAAGGTACATCTAAGTTTAGCATATTAATTGGCCTGCTAGATTTGATATTCACCTTGTTCCCTATCATTTATATATTTGAAACCCTATTTACCAAAGTAGTATCTATAAACATAGGAATCTGATAAGGGGAGATTAGTATCATGTTGGTGTATGAAACCAAATCTAAAATAAAACACACTAATGCTAACACCTTATGCCTAGATTTTTGGGGGAGCTTAGTGACAAACATGAATATGAAAAAACTAACTAAAACATGAAATAAGTATTGTTTCACCTTCTTTGGAGCTTCCAAATGATTCATAGAGTGGATTTCTTGGCTTATGCTTCAAAATGTCTTTGGCAATGGAGTTTTGGCTATATTTCACCTCCTATTGGCATCATTTGTCTTATGGATTTGGCTTGTGAAGCTTATCTCAATAATTGGGCATAATAACACTATATAAAATGGATTTTTATATTATTTTTACCTTATAACTTTTCACCAAGATAGCTTAAAATTATGAGTGTGAAGCCTTCTATTTATAGATTTTATAATTTGATCAGAATGAACCTAAACTATCCATCTCAAGATGATGTGTGGATAAGAATCCATTAAATTTTGGACACTAAAATAAATAAATTCCATCATAAATATTTGGGATAAAGAGGCATTAAATAGGTATGGGAGAGTTTAAATAGATATTTGTTGTAATTATGGCTTATGGATGTCACCACATAAATGACCTCACCTAATGATGTAGATATTAGAAACTAGTTTTCATTTATTAAATATCTAACAAGTTTAATGGAAAATTAACTTAATCTCTTGATTCAAATTAATTAGTCTTAAACATGATTTATCAATTTTGGTGCAAATCTTGTAAATTGATGCTCAAATTAATCAAATTGGTCAGAATGTCATATTATTGGCTCAAAATTTGATATGATTAGAATTGGAAGGTGATGTTAGATTTGTTGGATCCATTATCAATTTTAGGATGTTTCCAACACAAAATAATAAGGTCACATGTCTCGTGTAATAAATTTGGTAGAAAAGAGCAATCTAGAGCATCTAGGTGTGAAAATGTCATTTTGACTCAAAGTGATTTGATCAAAGTTAGCCATCTCATAAAATGCATTGCCTTGTTTAGTGATATTTTGACCAAAATTGGTACTTGTATATGACAAATTCAAACCATTTAATTCATTTTAGTGTTTTTAGGCCAAATTTTGATTTTTGGTAGAAATTGGTTTGAAGCTTGATCATTGGTGGCTACTTCTAGGTGTCTAAAGTTTGCCCTTATTTAGGAAGATATTGATAGCTATAGGCACAATAATATCTTATCAAATAATGAAAAGGTCTTGTATGCTTATGATTTCAATGACAATGGATGAATTATAATGTGCCCCCTCAAGGGAGTGGTCGGTAAAGGGGTCAACCACTAGTCCCTCAAAAAGAGGAGAATTTTGGACAAAAAAGATGAAAATTATGGGGTGGAAAGCATAATGATTTTATCAAAGTTAAGTAGAATCATCATGAATGTAAGTGGGATGGTATAAAATTGTTTACCCAAGGGTGTTTATATGAATTAGACCTTGATAGTGGCAACATGGTATGATAACATAATTATTCTCCCAGAGGTGGTTATAATCATTGAGAAGATGGAGTTACCCTAGTTAGGATAGATAAAAAAGATAAAAGCATGTTATTGTTTGGGTAAAACAAAGTAAATTTAGTGACAACATAATAATTTACCTAAAGGTAGTTATAATCATTAAGAAATGCAAGTGGGATAGTGTACAATGATTTTCCCATATGCAGTTATAATCATTGGACCCTCCTGATTATGGAAAACATAATAAATTAGCTGATGATTGAAGACATGATGATGATAACTTGATATAGAGCATAAAAATATGAATTATTACAATCTACTATTAGGGAGATATAGGACTAAACTAAAAAAGTTTTAAATTATTTTATGGTTTAATTACTCTATTTGGGATATGCTTGGGATTCCTACTGATGTTGATGCCAAGGATATGTTGATGTTACCATTATTGTGTATACTTATTGAAGATGATTTTTGTTATAGTAGGTGATGGTGGGAATTATGATATAACACCATGAGGACTTGGCTAAAATATGCATAAGGACTGGCTCTTAAGATCTAATACTCAAAGGAAAATAATGCACCAATGATAAAAACCATGATGATAATGTAGATGTATAAATATGGATGAATTCAAGTATAAATTTAAATGGAATCACCTAATGAATGCACATTAACTAAATCAAGGAAACAATGCTAAAATAAAACAAATAAGTACACATAAAATAAACAAACAAGCAAAGAAAAAAACAAAGAAACAAATAGCAGTTAGTCATAGTGTTAGTACAAACAACATGACTTAAACCATGTGATGAACATTGCCCCTAGAAAATAGATAAAAACTTAGAAAAAAAACATGATGGGGGGAATAAAATAAAAATAAGGGGGTGGCAAAGCTATATCCATATGCACTAGGTAAGTGGATGCTACCTAAATAGTTACATGGACATAATATCTGACAAAAACTTTAGGCTAAATATTGTTCTCTTAGGAAAGGGGAAGAAAATGATAATTGATGAAGCACAAACATGATGGAAGTGATATAAGAATAGGAATGGTCTTACAAAATGGTAAGTTCATGGGATAAAAGGCCAAAAATGATGGGGAAAATAAGTGACAAGTGATTTTATTATGACTTAGTGAAGTTTCCTAGAATCCTTAAGGCAAAGAAGTTGTAAATGTTTTTGGTTTTTCTAAAGGATTTTATAAATGTTTTTGGAATGTTTAAATACCTCAACTCAATTGAGAATGACAATATATTAAAGGGTTTAAGATCATAAAATGGTGAGAGCATTGATTAGGTTGCTCAAAAAATGGTGAGATCATTGATTAGGTTGCTCATAAAATGGTGAGAGTGTGGCTTAAGTTACTCACAAAATGGTGAGAGCATGGCTTAAGGTGATCGAGTTGACCTCAATAAGTAGCAAACACTACCTACATAATCTTAGTATGGGACCTCAAGTCACTATGTTTCCACCCTATAGTGGAGGAATATATTAAGAGTAGCATCTAATTCAAAAAAAAAATAGGCATAGTTGGTAGGATAACATAGTACAACATAAGAAATGGATAGTTGGTATGGTCAAGGAATAATAAACAAGTTTTCCCATATGTTTCCCATAGGTGGTTATAACTAGGATAAAATGGCATAAGTTAATGATACTAATTTTCCCATAGGTGGTTATAATGAGTAATGTGACAATGAAAGCTATTGAAACAAGAAATGAAGGATGAAACTACCAAAATTTTGTCTTATTACTCCAAAATATTGCCTCTATCGAGAATGCTTGAAATAACTGCTATAACTAAATATAAATCATCTTGATGAAAGTGGATATGAACCAATGGAATAGAACCAAGGCTAATGGGTTGGGTAGGGAGGTATAAAATAATTTGATTGATGGGAAAGGTATGGGTAAGATGAACATGCAATAGGATAATAATAGGCTATTAGGATGGTAAGAAGGATGGTAAAATGGTATGGTATAAAGAAGAATATTGATAATATGGTACAACTTGAAATGGTCATTATAGACAATATATCAAGTCACTCAAGTATAGTACCACTTGAGTTTATAATGTTTATTAGATCATCAAGTTCATCTCTATTTGGTGTAGCAAGCTTGTATGCTCTGGTGCCAAAATTTTCAACAATGATGAAAGGGCCTATCTAGTTTGGGTTGAGCTTGCCTTTATGCTCCTTTTTGGTCATATTATTATTTTATTTATCTTTAAGGATAAGATCACCAAGTTCAAATTCTCTATGCCTGAACTCTAATTATACTATCCACAAAGATGGTTCTAGTATGCTTGCAAATTATTGAGTACAGCCATACATTTCTCATCAAGTAGTTTTAGCTCTTAGAAGTGAGCTACTCAGTAGTTTTCATCATCTAGGACATGATTCAAGGATATGTATAGAGAAGGCAACTCAACTTCAATGGGAAGAATGTTCTCAGTGCCATAAATAAGGGAGTATGGAGTGGCTCCTATGGGGGTAGATGATTGATGTAGTATGCCCAGAGGGCATAAAATATTTGGAGGTGATAATCATAGCCAATATCATTGACAATATTTTTAAGGATGTTGACAATGGTTTTATTGGATGCTTCTACTTGGTCATGACCTTACACGTAATATGCCTTGGAAATTTTTTAAGTAATCTTGTACTCGAAACATAGTGATCTGACATCTTTATTTTTGAATGATCCACAATTATCAGAGATAATGTTGAAAGGGATACCATAATAGCATATGATATGGTTAAAAATGAATTTGAAAATTTGCTTTCCAATCACGTGAGGGGTATAGCTTCAACCCACTTAGTGAAGTATTCAGTGGTGATAAAAATGTGTTTATAGCCATTGAATGAGGGAGGGTTTATCTTCCCAATGAGGTTGATGCCCCATGTAGAAAATGGCCATGGTGTAAGCATTGGTTTTAGAGTTTTGGTTATGGCATGAATTAGGTTATCACATTTTTCACATTTTTTCACATATGTAGCTACATTTACATTTATTGTGGGCTAATAGTACCCAGTACATAGGAGATTTTTGAAGAGGATAACCCTATTGGTGTGGGTTCCACATAATCCTTCATGAACTTCTCATAACACTAGAGTAGATTCTACTGAGGTTAAAAAATGAATTAGGGTTCCATCAAAACCATGGAAATAAAGGGTTGATTCAAGTAAGGTATAATGAGTGGTTTGGTGAATAAAATATTTAGATTATTTATAGGATAGGTCAAGTGGCATAATTTGGTCATGGAAACACTTGTAAAGGTTTGAATACTAGATATATCTAGAACCAATAATATCATAGATCATCATAATGTTTGAAGGTGCATGAGCTAGTACTAAAAAAATCTTGATGAGGAATTGATACTCTTTAGCCATGTCTATTTATTTAATTAGAGATCCAATAGTATCCATAACATCTATGGTTCTATTACTTGCCCTTGTTATATGTTCAAATTAGACATCAACAATCTATCATTTGAGAGTGTTAACCAAGGCCTTATATGGGACCAACATGTCATCCTTGGTCTAAAAGTGGTTTATAACTTGATTGATGATTAACTAAGAATCACCATAAATCTTGAGATGAGATATGTTCCATTGTACCTCTTGATGAATATTTGAAACAAGTGCTTCATATTTGGCCATATTAGTTGTACAAGGAAAGTTGATCTTAAATAATTTAGGAATTAGATCCCACTATGGTGTAATAAATGAAAGGCCTACCCCTAATCCACATTTTTTGAATGACCCATCAAAATATAGCCTCTAGTGCTACTCCTTGTTAGTGTGTCAATGATGGTCATTATGGATTCATCAAGAAATTGGGATGTGAGTGGTTCTATATCATCAAGGGGTGCTTCAACAAGGTAATTTTTAAGAACTTTCCCCTTAATAGCTTTTTGGTTGATGCAATCTCTGTCAAACTCACTAATAAGCATGATTAATTTGGCCATGTGGCCTTACAAAGATGTTTTAGATAGTAAATACTTAAGTAAATATACTTTTGAGATAACCATGGTCTTATTGTTTAATATATAATGGCATAATTTATGAGCTATGACAACCATAACTAAACAATCTTTTTCAATGGGCATATAATTATTTTCATATGCAACTAGTGTATGGATTAAATAGTATAAGACATTCTCCTTTCCACTATCATCATGGTAATCCAAAAGTAGCCCCAAGGCATTATCTGTAGTTGATAGATATAATAAGAATGGATTTTTAGCATATGAGGTAACAAAATAGGTGGATTCACTAGATAGTACTTTAATTTCTAGAAATATGTTTGGTAGTGATCATCCTAGTGAAATGTGACTACCTTCTTCAAAAGATATGTAAAAAAGATGGTATTTATTAGCTAACTATGAATGAAGCATCATATAGACTAGATCTTACCCTACAAACTATGAATTTGCTTCAAATTAGTCAGTGGTGATATTTGAGTTATGGCATGTACTTTGGAAGGATCAACTTCAATGCCTCGATGAGACACAATGAAGCCCAACAATTTGTTGGAAGTAACTCTAAAGACACTTTTTAGAATTGTTCCTAAATTTATACTCATGTAATATTTTAAATATTATGCATATCACTACTAGATGATTAGCACTAGTCTTTGATTTACCAAGAATGTCATCGATATAGTCTTCAACAATGTCATGCATTGTATCATGAAATATGATAGTCATGTCTCTTTGGTATATGGCTCCTACATTCTTAAGACTAAATGACATAACCTAATAATAGAATGTTCCCATAGAGTGGTGAACATTATCTTATGCTGGTATCATAGTTTTATTCTAATCTTATTGTACCCTAAAAATCCATTCATTAATGAAAGCATTTCATAACCCACTATAGAGTTGACTATCATGTCAATGTTTGGCAAAGGAAAGTCATCCTTGGGAAAGCTTTGTTTATGTCATGAAAATTAGTACAAATTTTGATTCCTTTTAGATTTTTACTGATTGTAACAACATTTGATACCCACTCTAAATAATTGATCAACTAGATACATCCCTCTTCCAAGAGTTTTTAAAACTCTTCTTTTACTAATATAATAATATGAGGATGCATCTTATGTAGCTTTTATTTCACCAATTTGGCATTAGGATGTATCACAAGGTGGTACATAACTAAGGCAAGGTCTAAACATGGCATGTCAAAATAGGCCCATGAAAATATGTCAATAAATTCCCTCAAAAGGGTTATAAGGACTTCACATTCCTTTTCAATAGGTGATGTGCCTAGCTTGATCCACTTTGGGTCATCTAGGGACCCAATGTTAACCTCTATTGTGTCTTCCACTAAAAGGGTTGAGCCATCTTCAAGGATAGTGGGTAATTATTTGAATGGATTGGATATATTAGAGTCCTATATTAGGACATGTTATTTGAGCTCTCTAAGGCATGATGAATTAGAGTCCCCTGATGGGAAGGATGGCCATGTAATAAGGACTATTGGAAACTCCTAAATGATTCAATCAAACTAAGGGTACAAATGGAATGAGTGTCAAGTAGATTAGTCTTGGATAGGTCATTAAAAAGGCTATGATAAAACTTTGTTTCATTATCGGCATCATCATCACTAGTGATAGGCATTGGAACATGATTAAGGTACATGGGGTCACCCCTAGGTGGTTTAAATACAAGTCCATAAGGTCCTTTGTATTTAGTCATAGGAATCGGCATAAGTGTTCCTTATTTATTTGGTTTGAGGCCTCCTCCTTCATAGTGTTTATTTACCAAGATCCTATTAGGAATAGGATATTTTGAATTTTTATAACAATTAGCTTGCTTATCATTGTACAACCATGATTTATCACCTTTGAGAGGGTTATTTTTTAGGCTAGAATTTGATATGAAAGTGATACGTGTTGGATTATGAAGTTTGCCTTTACCCTTTCTTTACCATTCTAGATGAAGTGGCTTGCCTTTAGGTCTTCTAAAGGACTTAGGGTTCTATGGAAGGTTTGTAATTTGAAAGGTGTCATGGGTCAAATACTCTCCTAGGCCATTAGCCAAGATGGTATAATGATTGGATATTTTAGGAGGTGGTATATGGGAAAGTGAATCAAGGGTATTAGGATCAATGTAGTTGTCCTTTGGTAAATCAATGAGTATTGCCTTTCCCTAATCCTATTTGGGAACTATATTCATTCTAAAATGGTAGTTATAACTCTTAAACTTAGCCTCTAGATATTTGCAATGTTTGTAGGGATGCAAACATTTTGGTATACAAACCTTCATTCCTTAATGGGAGAACTTGATACACTAGTGCAATGTCGATGGGACTACATGAATTTGATGTAACCAAGGTCTACCCAAAATCATATTTTATGACAAATTAAGGCATAACACATCATAAAGTGTATCATGGGTTAAGGGCCTAAGGATAATTAGTAAACAAATAGTGATTTGTGATTCTCATTCTTCATTATCATAGGCTTTAATGGTTATTGTTTTATATTGAAGATATTCCATCATATACCCCAGAAGCTTGATGAGCTTTAGAGACACTATGTTTAGACCTAATCTATTATCTATAAGGATACATTTCACTTTATGTGGTTTTATGAAAAATATACAATGGATTATTATGCAGTGAACCAAAGGATGACATATTACATTGGTTGAAATTCACTTATTGGGCTAAAGCTAGGTGTTCAACCAAAGCTTGACATTTATTAGGGCATATGTCACTTGAAACCATGGATTAGCTAAGGAACTCATTTAAGATGTTTTTTAGATTGTTGATGTATGCAACAAATCTAAAATTGAGATTTGTGTTGGCATATTTTGTAATTATTCTATAATATCAAATAACTTTTCTTAAATAGTGTTTCATGGCTTGTTTCAAGGTAGAATGGTTGGTTGGGTGATGGGTGAAGTGGAAAATGGTTGTGGTCATGGGATGGTAATCTTTGAATTTCAAGCTATGATTGTGTAATTAGGTTGAGATATAGGACCATAGTTGATAACAAATGATGGTGGTGGTGGGGGACTAGATATGATAAGTCTCGATTGTTGGTGCACTTGTGTGTGATCATGAGGCAAGAATGATTTATTGGTATAATGTCCAAAATTATTAATCCCTACTTGCTATTATGCTTGTATGTAATCCCAGTTTAAGGAATTATTATTAGTGTGAGTTGGTTTATTGGTATTGCTAAGCAAAGGTCTTGATTGATTGCTATCTAATCTCAGATTGATGGAGGTGGTGGAAATTCAACCTCCTATAATATGGCCTACAACCCTACTATAGTCATGTGGAACTACATGGTAGGTCTATTTTTTATTTTTATTTTTACCTTTGTCTCATTCATCAAGTTGATGTTGTTGGTTTTATTATTATTGATTCAGTTGATTTTATTGGTTCAGCCTTGCTTGTTCATACTATTATTATTGATGTTACACTAGTCATTGTCACTATTGTTGTTAATATGGTTGGTTATTATGATATGAAAAAGGGTTTTAATAGATTCCAAGTTTTTGATTGGAAGTGAAATCATAATCATCTAAGTTTATCTCCCCATTCTTTAACATATTCTGAATCAAATGTTTGATCTTCACACAATGACATAAATTATGTTTATTAACCCGATGATATTCACAAAATTAATTATAGTGGTATGAATCAAGATAAGGGATGCCCTCATGATAATGTTTTTGTATAGGCCAAATAATCATATTAGTGGCGGCAAGATTGTGAAAAAAAAATTCAATAGGCTCCCCTTAGAGGAGGGGTTTGTAATGGCAAAGGTTACTGCATTTGTTACATGGGCCTATGATGTTACATTTGATACATTTAATAAAAAGGTTATGGTTTAGGAGTAATTTGTATATGCTATATGGTCTAATAATATGGTGTTTTCACCATTTGGACATATCATGACTTAGTTATTCCATTTGCTACAACATTTTTGTTTCAATTGAATTGTTTGGATTTTTCATAGTTATTGGCCTATGTTAGTTGTGATGTTTACGCTTGGGCTTGGTTCTAGTTTTTGTTCTAGGAATTTCCTTGACTAGTAGCTTGATTTTGATTTTACTAAGTAAGCTTGATGATCCCCTTGTTGATAAGGGATTGCTCGATCAACAAAAATTTGTCGATGATATCTTTAAAGGTATGCACACATTGTAGTTCTAAATGATAAGATATCTCACTATGGAATTTTTTGGTAAACACAGTGGCTAATTTTTTTTTTGTAAACTATGGGTGAATTAGCTTGCAAGGACTCTCCATATTTGTAGATAACTTGTAAAACTTTCACCATCCTTTCATTTGGCTTAGATTAAGTTAAACAATGAAATCTTATGCTCAATATTGTATGAGAATTTTTCCACAAACTTATATGAAAGATCATTAAAATTTGACACTAAATTCTTGGGAAAATTTAAGAACAATTTCAAGGATTGTCCTACTAAATTCATTGGAAACAATAACAACAAGTATATGCCATTATATGCCACTAGCTGGCATACAACAGAGAAATCTATCAAATGGGCTTTGGGGTTACCTTTCCCCTTATATTTATCAAATTTTGGTGGCTCATATCCTAGAGGAAATGGTATTTTAAATTACTCCATGTTAAACATATAGGAACACATGTCATCTAACTTCAAATTTTTGGTTTGTTTCTTAGTTTGGATGGTAGCAATAGCATCCTTCATATATTATAGTTATTGGGCTAAGAAATTAGAGGGAACACTGGTTTGAGATGGAATATTAGCTAGGTTAGATGGCTGAGCATCACAATTGGATCACTTTAACTAAGGTAATATGAAGGTATCTATTGGGGTATGTTAGATTGGTTAGGAAATGGACCATGAATACACATACATAGATAAAGTTATGATTATTGAAATTGCATGTACTGTGGTATTAATTTCTAATTAGGGATAGATATATAGGCTTGGTTTTAAGTATTTTAAGGTTGGGATGGAGGTATATAACTATAATATGACTATTAAGGTTGAATAGGGACATGTTACTGACTAATTAAACCTTTTTGTTGAGGGGGGACTTGTGAACCAAGACCCTGTCTCTAAACTTGTGGCATGTTCTACATAAAAAGGTAAAGGTTGCCTAATTAGTACTTGAGGAACATTGGAACCTCTTTATTTCATGAATCCTTATTATTAAGTGGAGACATGTTGAATATTTGTCACCTGTCATTGACCAATAGTCATATGCTATTAGTTTGACATCATTTGGCTTTGAATTGGTATATTAGTCTATGAGGAAAGAGGCATGTTCACTGCTATCTAATGAGGTAGAAAATTAGTTACCCTTTATTAATGTGGGAATATATTATACCTCTATTACATTGGTACATTGGATTGTGCCTACTATTATGGAATAGTACTCATCACTTTTTGAGGAGTAGGATTCATCACATTATACTATTGAGGCATGTCATTGGTGGTTATTGGTTGGCTACCTAATCCTATTGGTTGATCGCTTGAAGAGTCAATTTTTAAGTATTAGTGGTAGTAGTTAATTGAGGTTTGGATGTATAAATTCCTACTCCCTAGTTTTGTGAACCACTCATGGTATTAACTAAAGGTACACTAGATTGTGGATTAATTATTTTGTGTACTCACACCACATTGGTTTGGATTTTATGTTACATATGCATTATCCACTATGTTTTGCTTAGTACTCTATGTATAAGCATAAGACACTTCCTCAATGGTCAGAATATGAAACAAGTTGTCAACCAAAGTGTTTTATGTAAATGGTTCTACACCTTAATTATATTGACTAGTCAATTCTATTATAACTCCTATTGAAGGAACTAAATTAATGAGAGGCTAGTTTGACATGGTCATCTAATTAAAATTATGTGTTAGGTCCAAAAAAAATTGGTATGCTATCTTCATTATTACAAAGTGATCTTCCATGAGGTATTTTCCTTTGATAAGCATACTAGGGTCCTGATATGTCATTTGAACTAAAGCTAAAGGGTTGTTAGAAGAAGCATGTTGACTATATAATATGTTGTAAGGCATTCTTACTAAACTTTAAAAATTATCATGGGGGAAGTCCACCATAAAATTATCCCCTACTTATATATCTATACTAAAATATCATCTTTATTTTCTAATAAGTGATGCTCAAACAAATATGGATCATACGTTGATGGTGTATTAACATAATACAGTTGTTAAGGAAATGGTTCTTTAACTAAAGGAACCGTAACTAGGTATGTATCTATTTATTCTTGATCCTACTCTAACTATGGAGCCATGTTAGCTAAATAGTGAGCTAATGGGTCTTAGTTTTTTGCCCTTTTTTGAGTGTTACAATATGGATAAGGATCCATCTCATAAATAACATCCTCTACATAGGGTTCTTGGACCATTTCTTCTTATTCAACCACATCACTAAAATCTATATTGTGCATGAAACCACTATGAGTGTAGGAAGCTAGGTTGGGATCCATAATAAATGCCTCATGACCAAAAGGGAATAGATTTATATGAACTCTAAAAAGGCAATGTCTAAAAACAAAAGGTTCAAACTTGGTCTAGTTTAGTTAAAAGAATGGATATGTATATCCAAAAAGGTTTATGTGATTACTTGTGATAAAAACAAGCTAATTTCAAGTTTCTAATGTTACACATCTCACACAAAAAGCTCAAGTAAAAGGATTATAGATTGAAATGCTAAATTCTAGGGTCAAAGTGTTTCAAATGAGTCTAATATAAGAGAAACAAAAGGTTTCTAGGAATTTTGGCCAAACATGGCATCAAAAGTTAGAATCAAATATGTTGTTCTATTAATTTTGGTCAAATGGTGTCAAAATATATACATGAAACAAAGATGAGATGTTTAATTTAACAAATTTAAAACACTTTTCAACAAAAAACTAAGAATTTGACTCTTAGACATAAACTTAATCAGTAGGTATGAGGTATGAAACAAAAGGAACTTGGAGATAGTTTATATTTTCCAAAATAATGGCACAAAACTAGATGCTTTTGTTTAATAAACTAGACAAGAATGAATGGCATGACCATACTAGCCAAAGGTCCACAAAAGAACTCTCAAACTGGTTGGATCTTCAAAAAATATTGGGCTCTATGGAAAGAGGTCTATGAAATAAATTGAGCAACATAAAAACACTAAAATGATCAAAAGATGTAACAACTATTTGTTTCAAGACTCTAAGGCAAAATGGTTTAACATGATTTCAATAGTGATACACTACTTTATTTAACTCAAATTACACACACACACACACACACACACACACACACACACACACACACACACACACACACACACACACACACACACACACACACACACACACACACACACACACACACACACACACACACACACACACACACACACACACACACACACACACACACACACACACACACACACACACACATAAAAAGAAAAAAAAAAGTTTGAAAAATCTCTAAGGCCAAAGTGTGGTATCAAATGGACTCAAAACTTATCTTACCTTGACACAAAAATAATTGAAAATAGGAAAAGGTAGTATAAAATGTGGTCTATGACTCAAAGTGTGAGTGATACACAATATGACTTGAGTCTTATAAAATTATGATAGTGATAGTGAGTCTAAAAATAGCCCTCAATTCAAATTAGAAACTGAACCTAAGTTCCCTCAATTTTAGTGCAAATGGTGATTCTACTTAACACCTCACCCTTATGAACTTATAGAGGTGAAATTTAAAATTTGAATTATCAATGAAGGAGTTAAAAAAGATTGGTAAATGTTTTAGACTATAATGGGTAGCATAACTGCACTAAAATGGATGATACAACACAAAATTTTAAGATAATAAATTTAAACAATGAAAAAGATGATTTTCACTTAGGTAGGATAATGCCTCCTTGTTCAAGAAATGTGGGGACAATGTTTTTGGTTATGGTCAATTTTTAACAAATAAATTTTTGACTCCAAACAAGACCAAGTAATCTAAGACAAAGACAAATCAACTAATTAATCATCCTAAGCCCTAAACTAATAAGGTTTCATGATATTGTTGAAGCCCATATTTATATATGAAATTGAGAGGAAATTAATTATTTACCTAAAATAAAAGTGCATTATATAGTAGGTTTTTTAACCCCCCTTCTCTTAAGCAATAATATGATGACATAGACCTTGGGGAACACCTTCCATAAAAAAATACTTCTGTGTTAAGTGGGGTTTGTCTAAAACTCTAAAAAAAATTACTATTTAGATGGATCTCATGTCTACCAACTTTCACATTAGTCAATAAGAGAAGCAACACACCATTTGGTTCACATCATATGGCTTGTTTTAAAAAGGTCTTACCCTTTTTATAACCACTACATCTGTCACTCATTCAGTGTAGTGTGATGTCTAACATGATCAAACATCCTAGGCTTAGCCTCTACTAATGGAGGTGGTTTAACCACTCAAACCACTATCCTAGTGAGGGAATCCCAATTTATAGATCCCCCATGTAAAGGGGTTGAAGACAATATTAAGAGGTGAATTCTCAGGTCAAGGCTTCCCTATAGAACTTATAGGAGGTGATGAAATCCCCCTCATAAGCCTGTATGAAATAAAACATAGGTAAAAGAGATTTATGGTTATTTCTAGATCACCCAAGTCATATAGGTCTTAGGAAGAGCCTTCACAACATCTATTTTACACCTTTGGAATAAGGCAATTTGTAATAAATATGACACTTTTGATCCCACAAGTTCCCTATACGGGATGGGGGGATAACATACATGCACAACTTCCTTCTTACACAAATAAATCTATCTAAGAAAATAATGAATAACTTGAAAAAAAACTTTGAAGCAAGTTAAATTTTAAAGCACTAAAATGAAAGATTTGGTGTTCTTTGGCACCTTAGCCTTAAGTTGAAAAACATTGAAAGAATTAAAAAAAAACTATTCAAATAAACACCCTAAAAGTTTATTTAAGCACCAAATGAAAGATTCCTAATTCTTTTTAAGCATCCAAAAGATGTTTAAAAAGTCTTAATAAGACATGTTTTGGTCACTTTTCAAATAGGTCCTACAAGAAAATTGTTAGAGTTTTCTTTTTCTTTTAATCTCTTTTTCAAGTGAGACAAGGAACTTTGGTTTAAGTGTTCTTGGGTTTGGAAAACATAGTGACCATTGGTGATAACTATCCTACCTAACCATCAATGGTTGAAGTTTTACCAACTGTTGAAGGTAAAAAAAAAAACTATTGATGGCTACCTATCAACTTGAAGGTATCAACATAATTGGACAAAAAGAGTAATTGTTAACTTGTTAGAATAAAAATATTTAAAAGGAAATATTTTAAATCATGAAATAAAACTAGACCAAAGGCTTAGACATTTAAAATATTAGCAATAAATTGATTAAAAGCCCAAAAATGAAATTTTTAAAATGAGTTTTCTTATGTCACACAACAATTAGTGGTTGCACCTAACCATCAGTGGTTGCACCTAATCATTAGCAATTGTACCTAACTATTAGTAGTTGTACCTGACTATCAATGGTCCCTATGTAAACATGTGAAGATGAAATATTGCCAAAAAGAGTTTAAAAAATCAATTTAAAAATGTTTCAAGCCTTCAAATATTAGTTTAAGACCTAAACATTGATTTTTTTGGTACATGGGATGCATTTTGTCCCACTAGGCATGCCATTTTTGAACATAGGAATTTGATAAGGGGAGATTAGTATCGTGTTAGTGTATGAAACCAAATCCAAAAAAAACACACTAATGTTAACACCTTATGCCTAGATATTTGTGGGAGCTTAGTAACAAACATGCATATGAAAACAACAACTAAAAAATGAAATAAACATCCCTTCACCTACCTTGGATCTTCTAAATGATTCATAGAGTGGCTTACTTAGCTTATCAATAAAAAAAATATTGGAAATGGATTTTTGGCTATCCTCCACCTCCTCTTGGAATCATTTGGATTGTGGCTTTGGATTTTGAATCTTATCTCAATACTTGGGCATAATAACACTATATCAAATGGATTTTCAGATCATTTAGGCATTATAAGTTTACACCAAGATAACTTAGAATTATGAATTTGAGGCATTCTATTTATAGATTTTCTCATTTCATTAGAATGAACCTAAAACATCCATCTTAGGATGAAGATTTGTGGCTAGGAATCCATTCAATTTTGGAGGTTAAAATAAATAAATTCCCTCATATATATTTGGGATAAAGAGGCATGGGAGGGTTTTAAAAGATATTTATTACAATTATGGCTTGTAGATGCCACCCCATAAATGACCTTACCTAATGATGCAGATATTAGAAACCAATTTTCATTAATTAAATATTTAATAAGTTTCATGGAAAATTAACTTATGCTCTTGATTGAAATTAATTAGTCTTAAACATGATTTATCAATTTTGGTACAAATCTTGGAAATTGTGCTCAAATTAATCAAATTGGTCAAAATGTCATATTATTGGCTAAAATTTCGAATCGATTGGAATTGGAAGGTGATGTTAGATGTGTTGGATATGTTATCCCATTTAAGATGTTTCCAACACAAAATAACAACACGTGTCTCGTGTAAGAAATTTGGTAGAAAAGAGCAATCCAAAGCATCCAAGTGATAAAATGTCATTTTAAATCAAAATGATCTAATCAAAGTTAGCTATATCATAAATTCATTGCTTTTTTTAGTGATATTCTAGCCAAAATTGGCACTTGTATATTAAAAATTTGAACCATTTAATGTGTTTTAGTATTTTTAGTCCAAATTATGATTTTTGGTAGAAATTGGTCTAAAACTTGATCATTGGTGGCCATTTTTAGGTGTCTATAGTATCCAAATTCAAATTATGATTAAATAGTATTTATTATGGCCAACATTTTTGTTTCATCCATGAGACCCAACTAACCCACCTCTAAAGTTTTAAATCTTCATTATGAAAACTTTATGAATTTTGGGACTTTGATCATTTGGAGAAAGATGTTTTATGGGAAAATATATTTCCAACACATAAAAATAGGACCAAAATAAAGTTTTTTTGTGTAATATATGAGAAATTATAATAATTTCACCTATAGTGTACTTGAGGTTTGAATGGTACTTGATTTTTACTATTTCTCCAAAATGAAATTTACTCAAATGAAACATGTAAAAGACCTAGTATGCTTATGAGGCCCAATTAACCTAGTGATAAACTTATAATTTATCCATGTGGGAATGAAACTTTAAACCTTTTATGAATTTAAATTTTAGTTACAAAAAGGTGCAAGTCATGTGGTTTAGGATGTGTCAAGAATTAGCATTGTCAAGTACATGTGACTAAATTTATGTGTCTACACATCCATTAAGTCTCTATTTTTGGAATTATATGGGCACCATCCACAATCCATAACCTAATTATTCAAGGTCTATCCAAAGGCTTAAGAATATAAATAACACATTCAACACTAGGAGGAGGTACGCTATATTCATATAGAGAAATTGACAATGGTGCAAAACCATGAAATAATAAGCTAACTAACACCATAATGAAAGACATTTTGAATTTATAGATTGGGTTTTTGTGTGACTAAAATCACATATTTAAATGTTATTTAAATAAAAAAAATGAAAAAAATATTTTACCTAAATGTTATGGCCTTTATCAAGTCTTGTATATTATTGGTATTATAGTATACAAACTAGAGTTACCTCAACTAAAAAAATACATCCAATATTCTATATTTCCTACTTGAATATGGTTGTTAGATTGAAGGTTTAAACCTAGATAGAGCTACTAAGATTCATAAGGAGTTCAGATTTATTTTGAAACCTAGAGAAATCCTTTAGATGCACACTTAGATGTTGAGGAAAATAATAATTATTGATTATCTGATGAAGTGAAATAATTTGGAAAGTGCAGATGTAGCATGGGAGGATGAAATATTTATCTATAAGTATCCAAATATTATCAACATTGGGGATAAAAATGGTTTAAAGGGGAGGGGTATATTATGCCATTAACCTATAATTTGTATTAGGATATGTGTGATTGACTTGTGGCTATCATAACCTTTAATTAATTCATAATATCATTTATATAGCTTAATATTGGTATTAAGTTCCACCTATGGTGTGTCCATAACATAATTAAGGTATATATAGGAGGAAATGGATAGTATTTAATCAACATATTATAGAAAAATCTTATTTTAAAGTTGTGGAGGTTTCTCCATTGAAATGACTCATCATTTATTCAACTATTTTTATTTTTATCTTAATTTTAATAATATTACGATATATTGCATTGATTATAATTTATTTGTGAACTAATTTCATTACATACTTAGGTATACCTAATTATTCATAACATTTCAATTTTTTTTTACTAATCAGATGCATTTTTTACCAATGGTTAGTATTTAATCAACATATTATTAAAAAACTTATTTTAAAGTTGTGGATGTTTCTCCATTGAAGTGAATCATCATTTATTCAAGTATTTTTATCTTAATTTAATAATATTATAATATATTGAATTGATTGTAATTTATTTGTGAACTAATTTCATTACATACTTAGGTATACCTAATGATTCATAACATTTCAATTTTTATTTGACTAATCATATGCAATTTTCACCAATGGTTAGTATTTAATAAACATATTATACAAATAAATTATTTTAATGTTGTGGAGGTTTTTCCATTAAAGTGACTCATCATTTATTCAAATAGTTTTATCTTAATTTTAATAATATTACAATATATTGCATTGATTCTAATTTATTTGTGAACTAATTTCATTGCATACTTACGTATACCTAACGATTCATAACATTTCAATTTTTATTCAACTAATCAGATTTAATTTGAGCCATTTATACCCTTCCCCTCCCTAGAAATAGTATCCACCATGTGGATGGAAAAAATTTACCTTTCAAGGAAATAACAGCACCAAAATCCAAACCAATGGAAATAAACATGTAGATGACAAAAACATTGGTAACTTTAGCAATAAAAAAATACTAAATTCCACCCATAGAAACAAGGCTCTTTTACCTAACCAAATAACAATCCATCAATACCGCCCCTAAGAGCATAATAATTACCAGCCTAAATTCTACTAAATATAAACAATAATCCAACATAACCATATATAATGATGATATAGTGAGGTATCCCACATAATTTATAAACCTAAAGGATGTGAATGAGATTAATCTTTATTTAGGTTAAATGCTAGTAAACCTAGCTCCACCAATAATTATTTAACTTGAGAAAGGATTTGAAATCCAAGGTAGTTATTCTCCTCAATATTAATACCAATCTAAGTATCCAATCCCATCACCAAAAATATATTCATATCTAACTACTAACTCACCCTTCCCATAAATTTAATCTATAAGGAGGAACCAAAACTTGAATTTCATTTCATAGCAGAGCTAAAAAATGTGTATCAAAATCTCATTATTATAAGATATAAAATATGTTCCCATATACATTAAGGGAGTGCAAGAGTTTCACCTTGAGAATCCCATATGGAAAATGAAATATACCCAAACCATAAAAGTAATCAAATACAAAATTTACTTTATTCTTGAGAGAATAATTCCACATAAGTATTCTAATCAACGGAGCCTTATTATATATTTATACATTGGAAATCTCTCAATTAATTATTTAATGGGTCAAGTTCACTTTTTCACTCAAATTAATTTAGGATTTACTACCAATGTGATGAACAAAAATACCATGTACAAACTCAATCTTCAAGGGTTGATTCCAAACCCTATCATCATTTAAATGGTTGATAGATCTAATATCAACCTAAGGGGTATGTATTAATTTTTTTATATTAATTTGAATACCTACTAATCTCATGGTGTTGAAACCAAAATCCAACTTTATATGTTATCCACTTTTTCTAGGAAGACCATAGATAGCTACTATAGATGCATATATTTGGTATCATTCAAGATATATGATGATCTATAATAAAAATATCACCAATAAGCTTACTTAATATTACATAGATTATCCCTCATTATAAACTAAAGATTACTTATGGATAAAACATAAATAGAGTAATTAAATACATGTACCATATCTTTTAGCCATATATATAAATTTTTCATTACAAACACCTAATGAAGACACATTGATTTCTATTTTTATGTAGAACACAAATACTAATCCTAATAATCCTAATGATTTTTTATTTTATAAGGTTAATTTTAGGTTTTAAAGGGACCTTAAACCATGATTTTAAACAAGAAAATAATTCAATCAAAAAGTAACAAAACCTAACTAGGCCAAATAGGCCAACCGACCACTAGACTTTTGCCAACTAATCCTAGTGATGATATCCTAACTTTCCATCAATTAATTTCACACCCATGTAATTTTAATTAGTTTAAAGTGTATTTTAAACCACCCAAATAAACTAACCAATCCATACAAATCCTTATTTCAAAATTATCAAATATTAATAATCATCTTGTGTCCCAAAATCAATAACAATATATTACCATGTTGTAAAAGCATAGTGATGCATTTTCTTAGGATTATATGAATTTGAAGGGTATCCACCTATATACCTACACACGTCATATATACACTAAGGATTATAAATTACCTATTTAAAAACCTCAATGGTGGATGAACCTAACATTTCGATAGATTGTTAAAGTTGTATTATAAAATCACCTCATTATTAAATTCATTTATATGATGTCTAATAGTTAATGATTCTATATACTATTCATCATTCATAATAAATGAGGCAACTAGATAATTTATTTATATTATAAATAACTTAACACATTCAATTTGAAACAAAAATTTATTTTTCCCTTCATTGATCAAGTTTTAGATACCTTAGAATTGAAAATTATTTTAATGTCCACAATGGATTTAGTGTATTTAACTAGATTTGCATCAATAAAATCTACATTCACCTATCCATTAGAGACTTATTCTTATATCATAATTTCCTTTAGTTTTTGAAATTCCCTTATTGCATTCTAATTAGATGTATAAAGTATCTTATATGATATCATTCATGACTATGTTGATATATATATGGATAATTTCAAGGTTCATGCTAAATATTATGAATATGTAATGGAAAAACTAGATAAATTCCTCTAAATATATTAAGACACTAGCCTCTTGTTAATCCATGTAAAGAGCTTCATGATTATTATTGAGGTTACAGTATTATGGAATCATATTTTTCCATAAGAAATAAAATTTGACCCTACCAGTATCGATGTGAATTGTGACATCTACATCTTTAAAAAAATGAGTTCTTGTAGATTTATCATAAATTAAGAGTACTATAGGTGAATTATCAAATAATTTAGTAGAGTAACAATATCATTATTCACACATTATCCAAATGCATCTACTTTTAATGTATACTTTCAATCTAAAAATATTCAAAAATCTTAAATATAGGATAATATCCACACCCATATTTGAGGACCAAAATAGAATTTATCATTTCATATTCAAACAAATGCTTTTGAAAAAACAATATGAGTTTTTCATGGATGGAAATAAGGGAATCTCAATTTTTACTTTTACTTTGTGTAGACACTAAAATATGTATTAGATACCTATAAATGTTAATTTTGACCTACCTTCACCTTACATGACTTGTGTATACACATATGGATCTTATTCACCCTTATATCACTACTACATGATTTCCATGGGTCTGACCTTCTATATTTGATATCATTCACCTACATAATTCCCTAATTTGTGTATAACCTATTAAAAATCATATGTACACTATATCTAGATCAAAAAATAAAATTTCTTATCTTTCACATGAATCTGTTAGACATGAATCATCCAAACCTAACAAACTTGTCTTAAACTAATAAATAATCACTTTTAATATTACAATCATTATTATGGGTTAGTCTATAAATTTCACATGTCAGTGGTGTGAAAAATTACCAAAAGAGTCCCATATAAATACATAACTCATCTAATATTATTGCCTATATATCATGGCCAAGTAAGCCTACTATACACATCTACACATTCAAAGTGACTACCCTATTATTTCTAATTCAAACATTAGTCATAAGGAGTAGGTCCTATCCAAGTCTAAATCACCTCAAATCTAAGTCCTAGTTGTCATTTTACAAATATCTAAAACTATATCATAGGTTGCATTCATTGAAGGAGCACTATTTCACACATACACCTAATAGGGAGAACTAAAAGAGGTTTGAATTCACTCTTTAGGTATTATTGGACATGTACGTAGTGCTTAACCATTCATTAGGGAGTGGTAGGGGTTAGCTCAAAATATAGTTATTCCCCAATTTCAAGCCAAAACCTAGTGTCAAAATTAGACCTAGAGCTTCAATGAGAAAGAGACACATTTCTATAAATGTACACATAAATAATTCTTAAATATTATAATAATAGTGTTTATAAATAGGGATAAGGGCCTATACTAAAATAAAAGGAAAATTCACTTAGATGAATCTGTTAGGTTTTAAATGCTAACATTAGTATGTACCATATAAAAGATGATGCATATGTCTAGATGTATTTAGAGACTCAGTTCCTAATCTAAGTGACTCTTAACCCAGATTCCTACCCTTCTACCACATGCATTCAGTCTCAAACCTACACATAACAAAAAAATGATAAGAATATTACTCCATTAGGTATTTTCTATTTTTAGTAGGTATAATTAGTAAAAAAATATTATATTGTTACATTCATATTTATGTTTATCTCAATATTTCATATAATTTGAATTATTTTATAGTTTTATCTTAGTAAACATACATAATAAAAAATAAGTCAAAAAATATTAGTGAACACATTTATATACAGATCACTAAAACCCTAGGTCTTCCCTTAGGGTTTCTTTCCTTATTTATAGGGTATTAGATTATTATATATAAATATTATTTTAGACCTGATTTATGAGTTTTACTTATTCACATATCACACATGGATATAATGGATGTACATAGTTTCTATTTTCTAACTCAAGCAATGATCGTAATCATTACATGTTTTTATTTATAATGCAAAATTTGTAACAACTATGTAGTTATATGGATAAAATATTTGTGCACTAATAGGTATAAAATTAATAATAAACAATATTTAGCCTTAATTCATTTTGTTTTTATATTTAATTTGAGTTGATTCCTATTACCACTAGGTGCCAAAGGGCATGTATGAATACTTTTATTTCACCTTACACATGCCCTCTTAATGGAATTTATATTAATGTTAAATCTAAAAATTCTTATGAACAAAAAAAAATTATTATGAAAGCTAATAAAGGAAATCAATATTTATAATTTACTAATAGATTTGATAACATGGATGAAAGGACAAAAATAAATAGCTTGACATGGACACATAGCTACATGATGCACTTCTATATATAATAAGATATAAAAAAAATAGATGTGGTTGTCACATCCAAGGAATAGTATGATCCCTTCAATAAATTAGATATATATTTAGGATGTACTAATTCTACCATAAGTGTTCATACAAATACTATGCAAACTATTATTACATCTACACCTTTGGATACACATGTGATGCCCACCTAAGGTGTAGGGGAAACACAAGGTTTCCTTCTAATTACTATGTATATTCCTCATAATAAAGCTATGTACATCATATGATTACTACACATATGACATCATCATCCTCACCTACTACATGATCCCTTGAGCAAACTATTATAGCTTTTTAGACTAAGGTGTTGTAGTTAGAATGTGATGATTCATGATTAAGTCATTTAATGAATTCTCATGAATTATTTCATAATCCATTAGCCCCATATATTTTATTTCATCCTTTACCTATGGGTTTTATAGATACTAATCTTACATTCTATGATGGTAAAGGTGATATAAAGAAACACCTAAGATCCTTTCATGCAATAAGTTTGGACTATGCCTCCAACTATAGATTATTGACAAAGCTGCATGAAGTATTAAAGAATTTACATTATGATGGTTATATGATATGAAATTTCAATTAATTAAGGCATTAAATCCTTTTTATAATATTTTTTTAACACATTATTTATAAATATCAATCAAAAAGTCTCTTATACTCATTTTAAAACTTAATCAATGAATCACTGAATCAATCAATGACTATGTGCTTTGGTATAAGACCATGCTTTCTAAGATGACAAATACTATGGTTGATAATGCATTACAAGATATATTCAATAAAATTTTAATTTATCCTCTTCATGAGTCTATTATGTTTAAGAGGTTTAAATCATTTGATGAGTTATGCCACATAGTTAGAGACTAGGAAGTTACACTCAATAACTTTAAATAAGCTCAAATATATACCTAATGCTATAACTACTTCAAATACAAAATTTCAAAGAAAACTAAGTTAAAATATTAAGTCAAATGATAATAATAATAATAATAATAATAATAATAATAATAATGAGGAAAATACAATATTTAATGAAATATCACAACCTAATACTTGGTTTGTACTATCCAATCCAAAAAGAGGATAATATTCATAATTACCTCAAATTACTCATATTTTATTATTTAAGTTTTATTTGGGTCCCAAGAGAAGACTCGATGGAAAACCTACTAAAAATTTTTAAGAGGGTTATATGTAGAAGTGAATTAATAAATGATAGAGAATATGGAAGTGAAACGTGGTAAATAACAAGGAAAGCAAGAATGACATAGAAATTTATATATAACTGTAATAGCAAAGTTATATAATGTTAAGTCATATATAATCTGAGATATTAGATGTATGCTATTAAATAACATCCTAAATCTATTCTATTTTGGTTATGATTAATAATATGATAACCTAAAAAATAATGGAAGTGTACATTATTATACAATGAAAGAATATGAAGCATTAGCTAAATTGTTATAAGAGTTGGTATAAACTTATTCATAACCAAAAAGTGTGATGACACCACTAAATTGGAATTACTAACAAATTAATGGCTATAGTACTGATACTATGGGAGTTGTGTGGTAACAAAAGAGTGTAATTGTAAGTAAAAAAATGGCATTTAGGTGAGGAACCTATTGAAAATTTGATGACATTAGTGTAAGGCTAGATGTGTAAATATGGCAATGTGTGGTTTAATATAGTAACCTAGATCCTCTTAGATCAGTCACCCCTCCTTAAATAATAATGGTACCCATTAAATGAAGTTACAAAATAAGAGTGGAAATAAGGTGGAAACTTGAACTTCTATAAAACATTTTCCCTAGGAAGACACTCGGCCTACTTAGATAATTTTGAAGACAGGGATCTCTTATCAATGTGCTTATTTAACTTGAGTGTGAATGAATTGATATGATCCCGATAGAATGTTTTAACATGGTTTTAAATATACCTACTAAATTATATATATATATATATATATATAATTTGAATTATCTAATAAGGGTGGAAATTAATGGTGCAAGAGTTATGCATTAAAGACAATGTGCAACAAAAGATAAGTTGAAAGATTAATCTTGAAAGAGTTATCCATTACTTGATTAATGATGGTGTATTTATTGTACCAAAGTGGATGAATATTTTATTAAGTTCCTATAATTATTTCCTTCTATATGTGTACCTAGACTTGATCACTAACCTAGAAGGTGTGTAGTGTATGATGTTTATCATGGAATTACTTATATTTCACATTTTAATATTTTAGAATGGTTTGCACATGTTGTTGAAGATGATAATTATGATCAATAAAATGAATAAATTTTTTAACTTCATTTTTATTTGAAGGAGTTTCTACTATTGATGGTGGAATAGGGAAAACTACATCGATGGGTGATAAAGGTTGGAAACCCAAACAAACTTGAAAAGGGATATGTGTGGTAGAGTTGTGTAGATCTCTTTTGTTTCTAGTAAAATTACTTTTACAACACCATAAGTTTATTTTAGATCCAAAAATGTCTTGTAACTTTACTGAAATGATCCTCTCATATTATTTTATATATTTTTTCTCATGCAAGATACATAAGTTCCTAATATGATATAAATTCCATACTACAAATAAAAACATGGTACTAAATTATTGATGATAAAATTATGATAGATATATAAAAAATTCCATGTCAGATGGATACAATGTTGACCATGTGTTAATTTATTGCCCAAATTCATCAAGTATATAAATGAGAGTTTGAACTGGTGGTTAGAGTAGTCAATCTATGACTAGATTTGTACTTCCCTTCTTATACTTGATGTTAAAATTGAATTGATAAAGATAAGTAGACCATTTTGATACACCCTTTGTTACAACTTATTTTGAGACTACAAGGATTGAAGCATCTTGTAATTTATGTAGATCATAGTCTTCTTTCCCAATATATAATGCTTTTAAGGATTGCATTCTTAAACAATATCATAAAGCTCATAATCGTATGTTGGGTAGTTTCTTATTGATGGCATGAATGTTTCACTATCATAAGTAACAAGTGGCCATGCTAAGTGAAAAATTATCTTATTGTAAAGTCAGGCATTTTTATCAAGCTCAAATGGTTTATAAATGTATGGTAAAGTAAGTACTAGTTTGGAATAGATTATGTGTTTCAATTCCTTGAATGTTTTATGATGTACAGTATTCCAGTTGAACTTTTCTTTAGCACGTCCTTAGGTAACTTTGTTTAAAGGCCAAGTCATTTGACAAAAACCAAGTACAAATATTTTTTAGAAATTTTCCAATCCCAAAAATCTATGAATCTCTATGAGATTATTTGGTAGTGGCCATTCATAGATGAATTGAATATGAGCTAGGTCCACATGCAATCTTTGTGCATCTAAAATCTATCCTAGATACTATATTTGTAGCATGAAAAATGAAAAATTTCCCATGTTTACATACAATTTTTTTCCACAAAGTTTAAAATAAATTTATTTAAATGGCACAAACATTCATCCCATGTTTTTTTAAAGATCAATATGTTATCAAGGTAGACCTATGACAAATGAAGTAGTGAATGTCCTCAAAATATCATTCATCATCCACATAAATATGGTTAGTGCAATGGTCAATCTTAAGGACATGACTAACCATTCAAAAAAACATTATAGGACTTTAAGGTTGTATTACATATGTCTATAGGATCAACATATATCTAATGATATCTAGACTTAAGGTTAATTATAGTGAAGTTTTTTTATCCATGGAACTGGTCCAAAAGATCCTCAATCCTTGGAAGAGGATAAATTTTTTTCACTATGATCTTGTGGAGTTATCATTAATCAATGAAAAACCTTCATGTGCTATATTTATTTGGTGATATCATAATTTGTCTATCAAAAGTAAATGAGTTATGTTTAATATACACTTTGTCCACTATTTCATAGATTTTCAATTTATTTTATTCATTCTCTAAAAAGGTTTTGTTGTATAAAATTATTAGGAAGAGGTAATATAGGGATTAATTCAATAGTAAGTTTCACCCATAGTGTGTAGGAACTTATTTTGGTATCTAAAACATGTCTTTGTATTCTTACAACTTTATCTATAAATTGATTGCTTATGGCATTGATGCTAGAGGAACTATGATAGAATTTGGTGTCACAAGGACCTTTTTGCATTCAAATATTACCATTAAAAGCATAAAAAATTTACCATATGTGGATATATTTTTAATTTTATTATTTTTTGTGAGTGACAGCTTTGGAACTCCTTTCCATGTGTTATCTTATATCACCAACATTTATGATAACATTTCTAGAATTTCATTCATAGACTACTTGTTTATGATAACTATATGGTTGATTTAGTAGAATATCACATACATATAATGGAGTGATGTTGTAAAAGACTATATTTTGAAAGGTATTGATGTTTTACACCACTTGACATTACTAAGTGACACATTTATTGGATGCTAAACTGAACCATCCAATGGAGTATGGTTATGTGAGAGGTGTCAAAGTTAAGTCTATGAACTTATTCAAGAAAATAAGGTTCTTATGAATGTTATTGTCAAAAATTAAATATATTTGTTGTATATTGATAAAATTTTTATAATGGAATAATATTTCTAATTCTTATGTGTTTTTATTAAGATTAAAGTGTGGGTTTTTTAAAACTAGGGACCCATACCCTAGGAATGAAACAATCAACCAAGGCTTGTACAACTAGATATTACAATATGCTAGGTGAAAAACAAAGGATGAAAGAAAATAGCCACATAATTATTTAAAAACAATGACAAAAGGGCCACACATACTAATATTATAAAAAATAATTGCTATTTTTTAACCAAAACAAAACAAGAACCAAAATAACTAAAAATCTCCCATAAGATTTTCTTTGTTAGATCTGAGAGTCATTGTCATGGGTTTCATACCCTATTTACCTTTCCCTTTATTTATATCTCTAATAGTTTTACATTCCCCTTCCTCCTCAAGATTTTGAAATATATGAATGCTTATTTCTATGAATTCTACTTGAATCTACATATGCGCTAAGGAAAGAGTCAAAGCTGATGAATCTAGTCTATTATCAATATTTACATCCATCCTCTCTTGTAACATAGTTGTATCCTCTTCCTTATTCATTGCCTCAACATGTAATTCCTACTTATTTTGGGTTATCTCCACTTCATCCAAAGGGGTTTCAGATATAACATTTTGTTCCTCACTCTCACTTCCACTATCATTCATAGTTGAAACCATAGATTATTTTATTTTTGATTTCTTCCACCATGAAAAAGTTTTATTAAACTTGAATCTTGAAAAATAATTAACAATATTCCATATCTTGAAACATATTGAGAACCTAAAGGGGATTTATTCAAAATATAATCAATAAATACAACTTTTTTCCCTTACCCTCATCTCCAACTGGGCAGGCAGATCCTTATAAAATCGACCAGGATACAAGCATATGTGGAATGTACCCTATCATCAATCACTTTATTAGAGGTCCAAAATTTACCTATGGTATTTCCAATTTCCGTAAACAATAAATTATTTCAAAAATAGTAAGGAAGATTTGTGAGCCTAATCTAAATCAGTTTGAAATTGAAATTTTTAGTCTAGGCATTAAAATCTAGGTGTCAAGGTTTTACCAAAATATTATGATTATCTCACTTCCAAATAGAATATTTGAAAATAGCCTCTTTATCTTATATGGAATTAAAAATAAAAGTAAAAAACCCTCTAGAATATGGGTGAATATCTATTTTACTGTTAACTAGAGGTTACCATCAGGTTGAAATCTATTCATAAAGTGTCAATAGAGTTGACCAAAAGCTTTTAAATTTATAGATTAGACCCTAGGATGAAAGCCATTTTTTCCTTTCAAAAATAACTTAAATATATTTCTCACTGAATAATATATTGGGGTTATCTTTCACTATCCTCATAGGATATCTTCATTTACATCCTCTTACAACTTCTATAAAATATCTTCCTCATGATAGATTCTTTGAATCTTTTAGTGGATTCACAAACCCCCTACATATAGATGTCATCATAAGAATCATAGGTATGAACTAAGTATTACTATTTTGACCAAAATCTCTTTCACTATCTAATCTAAAAATAGATGGCCTACTCTTGGTATCCCTTCCCCTTTGATCTACATCTAAGGATCTACCTCCTTCATATCCATTGACTGCAAGGCACTCCACTATGATGGTTGATGGGTAAAATCCATTGACTTTGCTTGATTTTACCTCTATGAACCTAGGGTCCTTAAACTAAATAAAGAATTCATCACTAAAAATTTCACCATATCTAGCCTAGAAATCCTCTGATGTTAGCTCCCCTGTCTTGGCCATTGTTCTAGCTATGTTTAAAAGCCTAGCCTTCATGATTTTAGAGGTTTCAAATATTTCCATATTTATTGAATGGTATGAGTAAACCTTCTAATTCTTATGTTATTATAGGGGTGTTAGAGATGTTTGTGGTACCCACCATGTTTATAAGATCATAAACCATGATCTACTTGCCTTTCTCTAATGTTATGGTGATAGTTTTTGTTACCTCAAGATATGTAAGTAAATTTTTCTAACACATAATTATTCACTGTATTAACTATTGGAATTGTGAATTGAACACTTCTTGCCAGTCTTAGACTCATTAGTCTAGTAATTTGATATTTATTTCTTATTATGTGGAGGGTGTTTAGAGTTATTCCATAATTTGGAATTTTGCTTAGAATAATTAGACTATTATTTAGTTTGAGAATTTGAATAGTTTATCTTATTTTTAACCTTGGCCTTCAATTCAAACTTGTAAGCATATTTTTAAGCTTCTTTGATTAAGGATATATTTAGGAAATCTAGATATGAAAGGATATGAGGTCTTAATCCTGACCTATACTTTACAACAAGATTTTTATCTAAATCTAGAATCCTAATTTTGGACACCATATTATGAAAACTATATATGTACTATTACATAAACTAATATTTGCCTTGACATAATTGAGATAACTTGGATCATAGTTTATATTAAGATAATAGATTACTTTGAGTGATTCTACAAAAACATTTCATGTGTCTAGAAACATGCCTAAACTAATATCTTCATGTGAAGTGCAATAAAATTTCTACCATTTCTTAACTAATAAGAGAAACTTTTAGAAGAGGGAATGTGATTTTTTATTTGTTAGAGAATTGATTAACTATGTAGTCTGAATAAATTAGGTAAATCTAGTTATATGATGCATTTTCATATGTTTTTCCTTCAAACATGGGGATGTCTATATTAAATTGTACCTTGTATGGTTGTTTTTCAAATAGCCAATGAGAATAAGATTTTTTTATTGGAGTGTGTTACTTCAAAAGTAACAAAAATTCATTGATGAGACTTGATCATTCATGTGCATTACATTCTTCTAAATCTCTAATTTGTATTTTAAATGCATCCTCTATCAATTTTTGAAATATATTTAGAGTTGGTGTCCCTAAATATTTGTCTCCCATTTGAGGACATGAAGGAAGTTATGAAGGGTCATGAGTTTTGAGCCCTAACTTCCTATAATCAGGGCTTGTATCAATGGGTATAAAAATAATTTGAAAAAATAAAAACACCATGATGTCCTTCAAGAATGATATGAAGTGTCTATGATCTAATACCATTGTTATTAGGACCAATAGGATACCTAGTTGATAAACTAATTAAAAGAGTTAAGACTATTATATGTAGAATAAAATTACTAAATGATAGACGATATGAAATTTTAATGTGGTAAAACTAAGGAAATCAAGAATGATATGACAACTAATATAAAATGGTAATAGTAAAGTTTTATTCTGATATGTCATGTATTATCAAAGAGAACATATGTTTATTGTTGAATAAATTACTAATTTTATTCTTTTATGGTTCTAATGAATATGATATTGACTTAAAAAAGAATGTAAGTGTATATTATTATATAACATAATAAGATGAAGTATTAATTAAACCATTACAATAGTTGGTATCAAACACTTCATAACCAAAAAGTGTAGTGACCTCATTGATTGCCATTACTAATGAACTATTGGATACAATACTAAAATTGTAGGAGTTTTATGATAATGTAGGAGTGGAATTGCAAGGATAAAATTGGCACATATGTGAGTAAAATAATTAACACAACTGTTGACATTATCACAATACTGGATGTGCAACTCAAGTAACTTATGGTTTTATCTACTAACCTAGATCCTTCTGGATCAAAGTTACTAGAGTTTAACTTGATCTCTCCCTATATCATTAGAGGTTGATATGAGTAGACCTACGCCTATAGGATATGATATTAATGCATATTGTGATTATCATTGATGTGTTACTTGGTTTTATGTATTTCCACTAGCTTGGGTGGAACTCAAACTTGATTCTTCATATTTATTTACTCAAGGTCAAAAAATGGCTCACCATCCTCCTTCAAAAATATACCCAGCTCTATCTATTTATTTACCATCAAATCTTGACTTAGGATAACCAAATTAAGACACTTGGTAGCCTTGTGCTCAGTTTGAACCCCATTGGATTTTTGACCTTTCTGACCTTTGATCACTATTGATTTGTTTACCTGATTAAACATGGATCATTGGATCTTATGTCAATTTGAATGTGCATGTGACACTTTTCAATCATGTCTATATACTCAAGATTCTATCAGTTTATTATCTCCCATGCTTATGCCATGTGGTGGCCTTATGGTCCTTCCAATTTTATTGACCCTCCCATGTGCTTGACACTTGTTAGTTGCATATTCATCTCCAAGTTCCCACTAAGGATTTTTAACATAAATAACTACTTAGAAGGCTTAAATTTTATGTTCACATGACTATCATTAGATTTCTATAAGGACATATTTGATGTCTCGTACATCATCAAATTTAAGCTCCAATAGATTTCTAATAGAGCATAAAGTTGATGTCCGCATAAATTTCTCTCATTATTTACCAAATTTGTAAATTTATATCTAAAAGTGTAGGAATCATGAAGGCACCAAACTTTTAGTAAATGTTCTTCTTACTAAAAGGGATGAACCCAATTTATCCACTAGTCCTGGGAGTCTTCTAAGTGAATATACTAAATGCACAAGTTGGCCGGTCCACTTGTTCCTATGTGTTGTCCTGGCAATGGTTGAGATTATTTATCTAAGTATGGAAAATTTGGTGAAACCTAACTAAGGATCTAACTTTGAATATGCATAATTTCTACCATTCTTCAATAGATGATCTAAAAATTAGTACATAACAACTAAGGACCAAGTTAGACAAAACCATGTAACCAATTCTCTCTAGCTCATCCATCATGAAAACTTGCTTGAATCCTTCTCATTCCATCTAGAAACAAAATCAAACCATTTGATCATTGATCAATCAGGAACTCTACTCAGCATCTAGGCAATTTTTGTACGTGGGCCAAAATTGCCAACAAGTCAATAGGTCAAAAAGGGTAGACAAAACATTCATAAGCCATAATGTTTAAACATACATCTCACTATGCTAGATTTATTATTTTAATTTATAATAATTTGATATGTACCATTATCTATATAAAATCAAACAATAAGACATGATATATAACACATGCATCTCATGTACTATCATGATATTCATCAAGACTATAGTCTTTGTTGATTAAATTAATTTATATGTTCAATTCATCAACCTGATTAGTCCTAGACCATACTATTTGAGACTTAATCATATTTTTAAATATTCACAACTTACTTATTATTTCAGATTAGATTAATTTGTGGACATCATCTTAAACACTCATTATACACTTCGTATTTAATTACCCATTGATTATTACTTCTAAAAAACTTGTGTATCAAGGTAGTTCAATGTGTTAATAAATTATTTAATTAATTTATTAATTTGTACAAGATTCTACTCTTAAGATCATTTTATATACATGCCTCTAAGTGATACACAATCAATTAAATGTGAAATCACAACTTATGTAATTCATGTAATGAAATATTATTTATTTATTTTAAACCCTTCATCTCTAAATCCTTCTAAGACATAAAAATGGTCCACTTGATTTTTATACTGATCATAAACTACATTAGGAATTATTTCCTTTTTAAACATTTCCTTTTACTTCACTATTCATTTGTTTTTATTTATAATTAAGTAGAAAATATTTTCATTAAATAATTTGTCACTTCCACTTTTTCTTTAAGACCACATATTTTTTACACTTTGTTAAATAATTAATCCTTTGCTAAATATTTCTCATATTTATCATTTGCTGTAAAAATAATAAAATTTAGGTTCAATCAGTTTTATCTTTTAGAAATATAACCAAAATTAATATTCATTATAATTATCATTGCATTTTTTTCCTTTTTATTTAATTATTCAAGAACGAAAGCTCCATCTTGAACAAAATATGTTAAACATCCTTTATTATTTTACCACATATTACCTTATTTTATACAAACTTTCTTAATACTCAATCAAAAACCTCATGCCTTCATAATCATGCTTCATAGGCCCTATGAATAATTCGACATAGAATTTATAAGATGCATTGTCAACATTACCAATTTATAATTAAGGTAACATAACAAAACATATGGATGTAATACAAAAAAAAACCATACATTTTCCTAAAAATTATTGTAGTAATTAATTAATGCCATAAAATATTATAAGATTCAAAGATGTCACTTGAAAAATAAATATTAATTTATTCATTTTCCAAACATTATGTCAAAGCCATAAAAAATGTTTTCCATATTTCTATGGATTTTAGCACTTGCTTCAAGAAATGAAATTAATTCTAAATTTAGTATGAATAGAAAAATATCCAAACATAAAACATAATTTAGTAAGCACCGAAAAGAGTCCAATATCAACAAAAATCTATGTTTTAAAACCTAATTCACTAAGAGTTCATTTTTTTTTACAATATTCAAGCCCAAAATATAATCCTTCCATTATATAAACAACATACAAGCTAATAAAATATATATGCATTTCATAGAAAACTTAAACACTTTAAAAGTAGATAATAACTTCTAAGAATCATACAAAAGGTTTAATAATATGCATTACTCAAGATAAGAACAATTGTAATAAACCATAAAAGAAATCTCATTCAAACATATACAAAGAATGTCTACATACTGTAGCTCCAAGAATCTAATTGGAACCACTATTATTTGGTATGGGGGTACAAAGTGTAATTAAACAAATAACTAGAAGGCTAGAAGGCTCAATGATTTTATAGGCTACAGGAGATCTATAGCGGCTATCTAGTTTGTCATATTACACTAGACTATAGATAGACTTATGAGCCAAGTTAGGGCTAGCATGATCAAGTGCATAAAGGACACATGTATATTTATTGGATATAACCATAGTAAAGAAAGTAACTAAGAATAGACAATTAGTTGCATATAAATTATGGAAATAACAATGCTAAATAAAGAGAGCTAACAAATGATATGTAAACTTAGAAGCAAAGGAACTTTCAGGACAAAATAAAGTTATTTTAAGTAATAAAGACATTTTCAAGAAATGGTTCAAGATAATTCCTAATATAAGTTTGAGTTATCTCTTATACTTTTAGCACTATTATTTTATAACAATTCAATTTTATAGTTTAGTAAGAGAGAGATTGTTTAAGCAAGTTGTATAGATTATTTTGAGTATGTAGAATTATTTAATGTAATGAGAAATGTTTCTAAAGAGAATATGACATGTAATAGATGATATTTCATGAAATTAAATTATTATTTAATCACATAAAAATAAAATAAAATTTATAAACTATTATAGATAATGCCCTAAAAAACTAAATCACTTAAACAAATCAAACCTTAGCATGTATACTACTTCAAAAAAATAAACATTTCACTTTGCATAGCAAAGTTCCCTCATATAAAAATAATAAGGAATGTGAAGAATTTATACCAACCTATTATCCAAACTAAGAATCTAGAGAATAATATGATCATGTTATGTGTGATCTAAGTCTAGACCAAGAGCCAAAATTTGTGGAAGAGGTGAAGGAGAAGTTGCCAATCTGTGAGAGATCTAATGCAATGAGCATAAGAGATATGTGAAATTGAGTCTTGAGGGAGAAAGGAGAAACCCAAAAGATTAAATAACACTTTAAATATTAATGTGAATCACCAAGATAATATAAATAATAGTATGGCATACCCTATAATATTGAAAGTTATTGTATCAAATAAGAACCAAGAGAGATTCAAGAAGGCAACCAAGATTTGAGTGTGATGATCAAGTGAGAGGATCAGAGTAATAACGAAGGAGATAGATTAAGAGAGAGAGAGACTCAAATGAATGAGTAAAAGGCATATATCTCAACCATAATCCACCAAAAGACCAAAAACTAGCCATTTTTATCTATTTGGGTCAAAATAGGGCACTTTTTTACACTTTTTTACCTAAGCCATGGCCTAAATCATGGATTTTATTAAGGAAACATGCATCCTAGGCTGAAGGTTTCCTCCCTAGGGTATGAAGTGGGTCAAAAGGAAACCTAAGGTGGTCAATAAGTCTCTAAAATGTCCCTCAAGGGGTGCTTAAAGAGATTGTCTAGCATGCAAATGGTCTCAGATGGACTAAGGATGTATAGGGGTTGAGAGTATGATCCAAGAAAATTCCAAACTAGTGGTGAATCTCTCCAAGTGGGATAACTAGGGTTGATATTCTACATGTGAGATGGTTTTTAATCATAGGGAGGATTAGGGTCATAATAAGTAAGATTACATGTGCCCTCGAGGTACAAGTAATCAGTGTTTAAATTAACAAGGAGTGTTGTGTAGTACTTAGAAGCCACACAAAAGCAAAATAAAGAAAGAAATAAAAAGATAAAAGAGAACATTACATATACTTACCAAATAAGGATGATGGTAGAAAAATTTAATGGTGTAATCCATGGGAGAGTGCAAATACTGCATAATCCAAATCTAACTCTAGCTTCATCTCCTACAAAGAAGGGACACAAGTGATATCAAATAAAATCATACAATCTATAATGATATTAACTAAGGCATCAACCTTAGTGTTCTCCTTGAGAAGGATATAGGTGAAATGGATGTCCTTAAAGAAGGAGAGAAAATTTTGTGATACGTCAAAGAGGGGGAGTAACTCAGAGCTCAGGATGACCCAGACACTAATGAGTTGAGACATGGCTAAGAATGAGTTAGAGAATAAATACACATAATACGTGACTAATTCATGGGTATTGGTTAAAACACCAATGATCGCATGATACTTAATGGCATTATCTATCTCACTAGTAGGTAATAAATAGATGTAATAAGCTCATAGCCCCATGGATCATTGATAATCCAAGATGAAATTGTTGATCATGGGTTACCCTGACTATCACTATTTATGTAAATTACCAATGAGAGGTGCACCGTGATGGGGGTTGAGGATGTAAGACTAGTAACTATAGAAATACAATCTCAAATCAAGGTAGTATAAGTGAGTTTCACAAGGAAAACAAATAAATAAACTAAACCACAACCAAAATGGGTTGATCTACACTAGCCATAGTAAGAGGTAATAAGGGAAAGTGGGGGGAAGTTCAGAGAAGATGAAGACTAGTTGGCAAGGATAGAGCAGGTCCCAAACCACTATAGCTAGCTAATAGCCCTACCTATAACCATGATGAAAAAGAGAGAGAGGGAGTTAGAATGGATCAACTATGGAAAAGTAGAGAAATGACTAACTAAAAGAAGTATAGTAAGTAAATTCTATCCTTAGGTGCCCATGAGATGGAGCATGGGCTTAAGAGGTCAATGGGGACCTAGAAGGGGTATTGAAGACCAAAACAAGGCTAGAGAGGGCCAAAATAAGCCTCAGAGTAAAAAATGGAGGCCACCAATGCACTCAGAACATATAAAGACCACTAAATTGGAGGTTTCATAGTTTCAAATGCAAAATGGGGTAAAATACCCAAACATGGCCAACAAAAAAGAAAGAAAAAGGGCTAAAAGAGGGGGAAAGAGTAAAAAGAGAATCATTTTCACTCTTGTTTTCATTCTAATAGAACCAAAGGAGATCTAAATAGCCACCAAATCCCAAGTGGAGAAAATGAGGACACATAAGCACACCATAGATGCACATGATGGTCCAAATAAGTCCTATAACCAAAATTTTTGCAAATTTTATTCATTTTAGGGGTTTAGGAGGCCCTACAACCATTTTGACTAATTTTAAATGGTTTATTAGATGAATTAGGTGAAATAGATAGTTAAGATGATGGAATTGGTGAGAGGACTAAATTGGGATAGATTGGAAGTTAAACCACTACTCAAATAGAGAGAAAAGGGGAGACCTAGGGCTTCCCAAGGTTCCATTCCCTAAGCCACAACTTGGCTAGGAAAATCCATGGTTTGGGACACTACCAAGCTATGGGGGCCATGTCTTGGCCCATTTATAAGCCATGTCTTTACCCAAAAAGTTAGATCTTGGGGTAGAGAGGCTCCAAGATAGGACTTATGGAGCCTAAAAGAACCCAAGGGGTCCTAAAAGGGGTTACAATAGGAAAGAGAGGGTGGAAACAAGAAAATTAGATTAAAATAAATGTGTTTTATTGAATTTTTCTCATTTTATGAATAGTATGCTAATCTATTTGCCTATTACTTGATTGTGTAGACACATAGAAGAGTTAGCATACTAAAGGAGGGAGAGCCTTCATAGGAGAGGGAGTCACCAGCACAAAGTGATATACCATGTGAGGTGACCAACATGGAGAGGGTCCCATCATGGTTGGTCAAGGATGTAGATACTTGTGAAGGATCAAGATTTCTTATGGAGTATAATACTTTAGAGATTAGTACACATGCCTTCATTACATTATTATATGGATTTGGTGAATGCATTGGTGACCACATGGGTACCTAGGAGACATGTATTATAGATAAGGTCTAAGTTAGAGGCCATCATGAGTATTAAAGACATCTACCATCTTTACATGTTAAAGCCTATAGGGAGAGAGATAGAGCTATCATAGGTGCAAGGTACAATTGTAGTCAAGTTCTACCTAGTGGGACCCCACTGAGAGTATAACAGCCATGGAGTATAGATCACATAGTTATCACTATGTGTATCACCACTATGGATAGTGATAGTAGGCACTATAGTCAAGAGGTTTTATGTTAGATAGAGTATGAGGAGACTACCACTATCTTGTATAGGAGTTTTCCAACAAGTATAAGGAGGATACAAATATGCATGGGTCTAGTATATCCTAGGTGGATTATACCAGTAGATAGATCACATCTAGTATATAAGGTTAGGTGGATTTACACAACATAGCTTACTCATATCATAGGCTTATGAGAGATTCTCATTGACATGATTGAGGATACCATGGGCAATCGATGCATACCCTACACTAGAAGAGGGAAATACATGGTCCATGTGGTTCACAAATAGGGTTGGGCCTATGTAGACCACCTTATATCTAGATGTAGTGAGTAGCTACATTTTTTATCTATACAAATCAATTGTGTGGCTAAATTATGTAAGAGTAGATATCCATATAGGACAAGAGGGGTTTTGAGGTTTATAGGGGCCATACCACCATCCAAGAAGATAGGATCTAGTAGTGTAATAGATATGGGCATAGCGTAAGCCATTTGGGGTTGAGCATGGTGGGTAATCGATACAAAGTGAGGAGAGTAAGAGTGGAGAGAGGCATCCATGATGAGGACCACCACCACTAGGAGGAGCATGACCTATCATAGGGCTATAAATGCCATATATATGACTAGGTAAGATAAGTGTATTTACCATATATCACTTTATCTTTATACTCATCCTTAGTAAGAGTTGATATGGGACTAACATATGTGTGTTGTGTGTAAGAGACTAGCCTAACTAGACTAGAACCCAGGTGGACCTAATGATGAGGAAGATATTTCATAATGTTGTGGAAACACCACTCATAAAGTGGGTGCTACATCTACTAGTGGGGGTAGAGCCACATACTCACTTCTAGTAGGTGGGTGCATGAGCCTCACTTGAGTTGGTGAGGGTACAACATCAAATATCATAACTACTAATAGAGTTAGTATGGTATGAGGCAACCACAACATGATGTGAGATAGATAAAACATAGCACAAGACAACTATAACATGATTTGAGGCATGATTAGCTAGAGTAGAGATTAATATAAATAGGCTATGGGTTGAACTAGATCAAGAGTAGACTAGAGGAGTGGAGGTTCCTAGAGATGGGTTAGAGCAGTTGGCTACCCCAGAATATATTATGGTTTAAAAATCATGGTTTCCACTAGTGATAAGACTACCATAGATAGAGCCCAGTCATAGGATAATTAGGATAGTATTGTATGTATAGCCATGCATGTGGTAATTTTGGGGACTATGAGTGTAGGCTTAAAGGAATCTATGTGATGTACCTAGAGAAAAAACATATATTTTTTATGATATATATAACTATTTATCATTATTATCACATGTGTGTATATGATTTTTTGTGTGATGTGTATCCTTTATATAATATAGACTACTAGATACATGTGATTAGATAGTAGGAACTACTAATAAAGAACCTACTTGCACACACATATACAAGAATTATAGAGGTTAGTGGTGCGAGAAGAGAGGAAATGTTCTCCCTACCACCATAGGAAAATTTATTGGAGGACCATGTGGGCCTTATACATGAAATGTCTTAAGGTGAAACCCATTAATTAGGTCCTACAGGGGATTGCCTTCAAGGTTCGAGAGATGATAAGCCTTATTCTCTAGAGAGGTAGTGATAATGAAGGGGTCAAACCACTTATACATGATTTTCCCCTTCTTAAAATTCTCCTTATCAAAAATGAGGACTATATCACCTACCTTGAATAGATGTGGACACACCAATTTATTGAATTGGTGGCATTTATGGTGTTGGTAAGTACAGTTATGATCAAGAGCATCAATGTATCACTCATCTAGCTACTCTAGCTTGGTGAGGTGAGAGGTGCATTCATCCTCATAAAAAAGAGATCATAATTTCTTAACCCATATAAAAGTGATTAAGACCTCAAAAACAAGAACAACCTCAAACCCATACATGAACAAGTATGGCGTTTCCCCCATGGTCATTTGAAAGCTAGTTTGATAGGCTTAAAGGGTAGGATAGATAATGATATGTTAGTCATGCTTGGACTAGGAAATGATATAGAGAATCACCTTCTACATAGTCTTATTTTAAGACTCAAATTACCCATTTTCCTAGGGGTAATGGGTAGAGGATTAGGATTTCAAATAAGATTAGTTGGTTAACAACAAACTTGGGGATGGTCTTCCCATACATGTTAGTAAGAGGCATGGCCTCAACCCACTTTGTGAGATAGTTAGTGGAAATGATGATCTAGTGATGGCTATTAAAAGAAGTGGGATTAAACTCATTAACAAAGTCAAGAGCTCAAATTGATAAGGGTCAATGGGTTAAAATAAAATGTAAGAGGCATGTAAGGGCATTGATGGCATCCTTGATGACTTAGCACATCTTACACTTCTTAGCATATTAGATGGTGTCCTTAACAAGAGTGGGCCAGTAGTATCCCATCCTGATAATACATTGAGTGGTGGTTTTCCCTCTTGGGTGGCCACCATAAAAAATCCTATGAGATTCCTCTAATTTGAAAGGAGTATCCTTAGGGGTGAGGCACTACATCAACACACCATCGAGACCCCTCTTAAATAAGATGCCACCTATGATGACATAGTGAGTGGTAATCTTCCTAATTTGATAACATTCTTATGAAAGAGCATCGATGGGATAATATTGAGTCTCAAGCTAATGGAAAATGTTCTTATACCAATCACACTTAGCGACCTCAATTTGATCAACCAAGTAGACCATCTCATCAGGAAAGACATCATCAACCAATTTCATATGAGGATTGGGTAGTGGGCACTTAGTAATTTGTTCAACTATATATGGACCCTTGGTGTACTTATGGTTAATAATGTAGAGGCAAAACTCTTGAAGAAGCATGATCCACCTTATAAGCCTACCAGTAAAGTGTGTCTTGCTAAGCAAGTAACAAAGTGGATCAGATTGTAAAATCATGTTGGTGGTTTAGCCCAACATGTAATGTCTCAATTTTCAAAGATGAGGGAGAGGCACTACCACTCAACAAGAGATTAGTTGAGCTCAAATCCAAGTATCATGTGAGAGATATAATAAATAGCTCTCTGCTAGTGTCACCCTTTTGACATAGTAGCCTTTGATGGAAAGATCAATGACAGAGGTGTACAATATAAACTCATGACCCTTAATGGGTGCCATCAAGATGGGAGGATTATAAATCTTGTAATTCAATTCTTTAAAATCCACTTGGACTTTAGTAGAACACAATAATAGAGTGTTCTTGAGTAAGAGACATGTGAGGGGTATGGATTTATGAGCATAATCCTCAAGGAAACATCTAAGGAAGTTGAGCCTGCTAAATAAAGAATGCAATTGAATAAGGTTATGTGAGGGGGGAATCTCAAATATTTCCTTGATCTTCTTAAAATCCACCTCAATGCCCCTTTATGAAATGAGGAAGTCAAGAAGCTTTTTAGTGAAAATGCACTTCTTAGGGTTAAGGTTGATGTGATACTCTTTGAGACACTCAAAGATGATCTCGAGATCTCACACATCATCTCTCTTATAGGATTTACTAAGGATATCATCAACATAACACTCAATAATATTATGGATAAGGTCATGAAAAATATGGGTTATGGCATGCTAATGTATTGCCCTATAATTCTTCAAATTAAAAGGCATGATGGCATAATATAAAGTACCCCATGAGGTAGTGAATGTCATCTTATGCTAGTCTTCAAGTGTAATTTGGATCTGGTTATACCCTAAGAATCCATCCATGAGGGACATGATCTAAAAACCAATTATGGAATCAATGATCTAGTCAATTAAAGGAGTAGGAAAATTATACTTTGAATAAGCCATATTAAGATCTAAAAAGTTGATGAAAATCCAAACCACTCTATTCTTTTTGAGAATAGGGATGATGTTGGAAACCCATCGAGGGTACTCAATATCCTAGTTGAAACCAACTTGGATTATGTTTTCAATCTCATCCTTGACTAATTAGGATACTTTAATCACCATTGGTCATTACTTTTGGCAAATAGGATAGGTCACATCATCCATAACTAGATTCTAAAAACTGATGTCAAGATCCATGCCCTTCATATCAACATATTCCAAAGCAAATACATCCAAAATTTTGTGAAATAAGGCAACTAAAACATCCCATTCCTCTAGAGAAAGGCTAACATTAGTCTTGACAATATTTGGCCTTTTTGAAGTGCTAAGGTTGACATCTATGGATCATTAAACATGCATAGCATTACCTTCCTCAAAACATTTAGGCACAGGAGGGAGCAATTAATCTAACACCTCAATTTCAAATTCTAAGACATTCACTATGGGAATTCTAGGGGTTGGGCCATTAGTGAGATAGATATCCAAACCTAAATGATCAAGGGGATAATGGTACTTATGGGAAGCTTGCATGAGCTTGATGTATGCCTTTCTCTCCTTGAATAGGTTACATGCTATAACATAAATGAAATAAAATTTGAGATTGGACTCAATTACTCAAGTGTTCTCAGTGTGAGATGTGATGAGAGAGCCTATACTCTTATGTAAAAAACACAACATGAGGGGAAGCTCAACATTGGATAGACATATTAAAAGAGGTCTCCAAGAAGAGAAGATCTATCCTGATGTTATGGAGTAGAAGAGGGAGCGAATTGCTACATGTTAGACTCTAAAGGAGTGAACTCTAATTAATACTCATCTAGATGAAAACATTCATCCTTGAGAAACTAATAATTAGAAGCAAGGGGTGTGTGGGAATCCATAGAGCCCCATGCAAAAATAGCCAAAGACTCACTTGAGGGCTTTATCTTTTCATAGAGTATTGTTAAAATATATGTGTCATCCTCTATGGTATGAACCTCACCTTAGTTCATTACTTGAAACATGTGAAATGTGATTAATATGATGGCTTGCATGGTAGTAGTCCAAAGATGCTCAAGAATCATTTTGTATGAAAGATCCAATTCTAACACATAAAACTCAATCCTGACTATCTTAGAGCTAAACTTGACTTGGAGCATCATGTTCCCCATCAATGTAACTATGTCATTTTTGAAACCAACATAGCTATTATGATAATTGGAGAGCTTCTTCTAACTAATCCCAAGCTCATTAAACATATGTAGTGGAATGATATTCAACATAGCTCCTTCATCAATGATGCATATCTTAACATGGCAGTTGTCAATAGAGGTCTCAATATAAAGAGGAAACTAATTTCTCTTTGTAATAACCAAATCATCTAGAAAAGAGGTGGGATTAAAATATAATATGGGAAGGTGAGGGTTTTTAGATGCATCAAAGTTGAACAAAACTTCAACATCACCTCATAGTGGATCCTAATGAGAGAGACCAAGATCATCAAAGATGGGGCCACTTTTCTCAAGGCAAATGTGAAGAAGGCCCTAAATAGAGATCCAATTAAGAGGCCCTGCAACTCCTCTATGATAGATTAAAGACATTATCTATCCTAGGGAGGGATGTTACACTAAAATTCAAATCTAATTTTGGGATTTCCTACCCCCATGGGCTAGATAGGAGGCCTAACACTATTAGTCTTTCCAATAGGGTTGGTGACCTAGCCTAAGCACATGTTAACAAAGCAATCGTACCCATTAGAGGATATGTCAATGAAAACAACAACCTTTCTACTCTTGTGCTTGGCTTTCCCTCTTGGGTTAGCTTGGGAAGAGGAGTTAAAAGAGGTAGAAGAGAAAAAATGGGAATGAGGGGTGTTAACCTTTGATTTCTTCTTTTTATTCTTCTTTTCCTCCTTATTATGGTCAGGTAGAGGCTCCTTGAACACATTCAATTTGTGGTTGGGTTATGAAAGTAGAGAACTCTGAGATGGAGCTGAGGCTTATGCATAAGACTTTTGGGTAGCATAATTAGCATCATCATGCCCCTACATCTGATGAAAATTTCAAAACTTGGCTGGCTCATAAGGAAATACCATCAATTATTTTATTGTGCTTGATTCAGAATCCTTATTTTTAGCTTGTTTCATGCTTAAAGAATTTAACTTGTGGTTGTCCTTATTAGGATTAGAATCAATGACACTATCATTAGTCTCATTATAGTTTTAATAGTTTAAAGAATATAAATTTTAGGTTAGGATGGATTGCATGCCTACACACACCTCAAATACTTTGATATTCAAACATTCAATAACAACTTCATCATATGAAGTGGGATCATTCTTGAAGACCTCAAGGTAAAAATCTAGCCTCAATGATCACATGAACATGTCATAAATCTGATCATCTAAGAACTTGGTCTTGCATGTATGGATGACTAAATGTTACCTACGCATGAAATCAAATTTTAACTCACCCTTAGCTTATTCCATAGAGGTGAGTGATTGGATGCTAAGGTTGAAATGTCTATAAAGATTAAAGTAATAGAAGAAGTCATCTAAAAGGAGATAAAAACTAGAGAGAGAATATTGTATTTGTATCTCTAAAAATCTAAACAGAACCACTAGTGTTTGGCAAGGGGGTACATAGGGTACTTAAAAAAAGAACTAGAAAGATAGAAGGCTTAAGGCATCTATAGGCTTCATGAGATCTATAGTGGCTATCTAGTTTGCCAACTTGCAATAGGCTCTAGATAGGTTTGTAAACTAGGTTAGGGATAGTATGATCAAGTGCATAAAGGACATAGGTATCTCTAATAGATCTAACCATAGTAAAGTAAGTAGCTAAGACTAGACAACTGATTACATACAAATTATGGAAATAATAATGCCAAATACAGAGAGATAACAACTGATATGTAAACTTGGAATTAAATTCACTTTCAGGCCAAATGAAAGACATTTTAATCAATAAAGACATTTTCAAGCAAGGGTTCAAGAGCATGCCTAGTCTAATTTTGAGCTATCTCTTATATTTTCAACACTATTATTTTCTAATTAAGCATGAGAGAGATTGTTTAAGCAAGTTTTATATATATATATATATATATATATATATATATATATATATATATTGAGCATGTAATGACAAATGTTTCCAAAGAGATCATGACATATAAAAAATATATTTCAAGAAATGAAATTATTCTTAAATCACATACAAATACAAGAAACTTTAGAAACTATTCTACACACTAAATAACTAAATAACTAAAACAAATCAAACCCTGACATGTACACTACTACAAACAAACAAGAATTTCACTTTTCATATCAGAGTTCCCTCATATCAAATATAAAAGGAATGTTTAAACTTTTATACCAATCAATTATACAAGCTAGGAAGCAAGAGAGGAATAGGATCAAGCTATGTGTGAGCTAAGTCTAGACCAAGAGCCAAAAGTTGTGGAAGAGGTGAAGGGGAAGTTGACAATCTATGAGAAAGCCAATACAAGAAGCACAAGAGATAGGTGAAATGGAGTCTTGATGGAAAAAGGAAAAATGCACAATCTTCAGTAACACTATATAGATCAATGTGAAACACTAAGATAAGCTACAAAATAGTGGGGCATCCCCTTGATGAGGCCAAGTTATGCCCAATAAATGTATAATAAATGACCTCATCTTACTCTATCTTTTTATTAAGTTTGATTGCATTTTGTAACTTTTATTTTGATCTGAGATGAGTTAGGATCTGATTATCCATCTTTTATTCATTATGATTCTAACATTTTAAAAGACTTGTAAATCCTAACAAGTTTGTTGGAAAATTCTAGTTTTGCAATAAAATAGGTCATCATCAGGCTAAAGAATAAATATGAAGTGGATTACATATTTTTTTGAAGCATTGGACTCAATTTAGATTAGTTCTAAAACCTACAAAATCTATTCCAGATCCATCACAGTCATTTTCAAAACTTCACCATACTATTTCAAGTTATCGCATTTTTGGACTTAGCTCTAGAACTCTATATTTAGCTCTGTTACTCCTTCAGATAAGTTCTAGAACTTTTGTAGCTAGATATGGAACTGATGAGGATCTATTCCAAATGGCCGGTGATCTATTAAAGATCAATGATCCCATTAAATCAGGAATAGATTCCTGATTTTTTGAATTGGCAAAATCAAGAGAATTATCACACAACTGGACATCCAACCACATCTTGATTCAGCATCTATTTTGAGCACAATTCTATTCTATCATATCTATGAAATAGTTATAGCCATCAAAGCATCTATATATATAGACCTGATATAGATAATAAAAAAGGAGAAGAAAAATAGAGAAGATAGTAGAAAAATAGAGAGGAAAAGGATAGCTTAGTATATCTGTAATACATAACATTTTTTATCAATGAAATAGCCGTTCCTATTTTGAAAGCAAATTGAATTATTCAAATCATGTTCTAGGCGGAGCAAGGGCCCACTCCTCTAAAATACCAAGATCTTCATTTTTGTTAGTATTTATATTTCTATTAGCAAAAGTAAATATGTAACTCTATTAAATTTATAAATGCTTCCAACTCTTTAAAATTAAGATTTGTTTTAAATTTGTTCCTGCAAGCATTTTAGATTAAATTTTCACTTTTGCAACATATGCTTATTTCTAGAAATCAATTCATTCCTACAATGTGTGTTTATTTATAGTAACCAATTTCATTCCTGCAACGTGCATTTATTTGTAGCAATCAATTTCATTCCTGAAATGTGTGTTTATTTCCAACAGATTTGCATAGTTTGATTTCAATAAGGTTTTAACCAAGAAATCCTTAAGACATTAAAAAACCCCCCCAAAAACAAGAAAAATATACAAATACACCCATTTAATTACTATATCATTATGATTCCTCTTGTTGCATACAACTTTAGACACAACCCTAGTTAAATATGACATCAATAGAAAGTTAATGACACCCAACATTTTTGGCATCGTTATCGGGGAAACTAGTTAGAATTTTCTAATTAGGTGTCAACATGAGCAATATTCATTCATTTAGTAATTAAAGAAAATTTCCCTAATTTATGAGTAGACCATGAGATTCTATGGGAAGATTTCTCCCCAAAATTTCTAAACAAGAAATTCCATCATTCTATAGTTTAAAAAAAGAAGTCGAACAAGAATGGGAGGCACCATTATCTCCTTCAAGACAAGAAGCAAAATTTCCATCTTTAGAATTTTTGGATCAGTCACCATAACCAAGTAGAACCATAGGAAGGAGGATTATTTCTCAAGATCCATTGAGTGAAAGTTTGGATTCTGAATTGAGTAGTTAACCCCCTACTCCTAAATTTTCACCATCTCCAAAATAGACCACATACCACATTGATTGGGAGAAGGAATTAGAGAGTACTAGAGAAATGGAATGAGAAGATGTAAGAGAACCTAAGAGAACCTTTACCTATCTTATTCATATCGAGGATGATGAAACCACTATGAAAAACATTTCACCTACACATTTGCCCACATTTAGAGGAATGTCATCCGAGGATCTTGACCAATTTATGTTTGAGTTTAAAGTACTATGTCAGACTTATGATTACAAGATAGACATTCAAAAATTGACGTTTTTTCCATCTACCCTGAAGGATGCATCAATGAGGCGGTTTATGGGATTAACATCTAATTCTATTACCAATTGGGAACAAATGGAAACTGTCTTCCTAGACAAATATCAATATTATTGTAGAGGAAAAAATCAAAAGGAAGACTTTTTCAAAATCAAACAAGAATAAGATGAAAATAGGGAAGACTATTTGGATAGATTCCTCTTTGTGAGTAAAAGATGTGGATTTATACTTCAAGAAGATTTAAATAAAACAATTTTTCTCAAAGGTCTGGATGATGAATCTAGAGAAACCCTTGATTTAATTGGTGGAGGAAACATTTCTCAATTAAGAATGGATGAAATCATAGAAATTTGTAGAAACTATTCAAGAACAAGGGGAGGACCTAGAAAAGGGAAAATGGTTAAAAATTTGATTCCAGATATGAACAAATTGATGGATGAATTGGAAAATTTTAAAATAGATATATTAGTTTAATTAACCTCCACCATGGATAGATTGCCAGCTAAAGCAAATGCCCAACTTGAACCATTAGCCATGTATTATCCTAGATGCAGGAAGAAGCATGCACTAAGAGAATGTCCTTTTGGATAAAAAAGAAGTATGTCTTGTATATGAATCTAAAGAACATGATACTCACTCTTGTTCTCTTCTTTCATTCATAAAAAATGAGCTTAAACAAACCAATAAATCAGCCACCATAGAAGAATAAAATTTTGTTCAGAGACAGCCTAATCAGGGATAGTTTATGACAAGACCAACTCCTAATCCCTGGATGATGCCATGGGTAGCTCAAACAATACCAAAAAATTGGGGATAGACACCTTGGGCTCCTCAACCCACATGGCATCCTCAGGATTGGGCAAGTCAATATTGGAATACTCAAGGACATCATCAACCTTGGGCTGGTCAAGGAAATCCTTATACTTGGCCATAACCTAGATGGAACCCTAGCAATTATGTGCAAGGAAAAGCATATCCAAATGAGAACCAACAAACCATAATGGGACCTCCAACACAAAATCCATATATTGAAAACATAGTCCAAACCCAAATGCCAGTGCAACTAGTAGCAAACCCAAGAAATAAACAAATAACTCTTGTATACAAAATAAAACCAAAAAAATCAATTGATTTAAATACAATGGATTATAAAAACATTCAAACTAGATCTGGCAAAATAGTTAGCAGTCCACTTGTTATAATAACTAAGATGACATAAGAAGCTAAAACCCCTAGCATAGTTACACCTTAGGAAGATGACAAAGAAAAAGATAAAAAACCAAAAAAAATTCTACTAAGATTCCATTTCCAGAAAGACTTAAAGAAACCATAGAACTTAAAGAATTTGAATTGGTGTAAGAACTAAGAAGATTGAATATTGAAATACCATTATTATGAGCAATTAAGGATATTTTAGAGTTGAACAAATTAATCAAATTATTATATTTTAAAAAACTTGGAAGAAAGAAATAGTACCCCAGGACTATTCAGGTAGATGGAAAACTTGTTGATTTATTAGCAGGGAAACTCTTACTACCTAAATATGGAGATCCTAAAAGCCTTGTTATTTCTATTTATATAAGGAATAAGGATATACATAATGTTTTGATTGATTTGGGCATAGCTATTAATGTAATGATAGTGGACACTTTGAAAACATTACCATTAATAGGCATACAACCTACTAATACCATATTGCAGATGGCAGATCAGTCTGTAGCAAAACTAGAAGGAGTTATTGAAGATGTGACAGTAATGGTGGAATCATGGGAATATCCAGTTGACTTAATTATATTACAGCCAAAAGGTAAAACACTTGGTTATCCCGTTATTTTGGGGTGACCATGGTTAGCTATAGTTGTTACCTTAATTGATGACAGGTCAAGTGATATGACTATTTCAAATGGTAAGAATTCTAAGCAAATTTCATTATATCCATCTGCATGACTTTTTATTGATAATCAAGCAAAATTATGGGTTGATAATCTTGATGTTAATGAGCAAAATCTATCTTCTTTGGCTATGATAACATTGTAAGATCATGTATGATAAATAGATGATATGGTTAATCCTTAATTAAATGAACATCAATCATCATTGAAGCTGTCAGGATTAGTTTTGGAACCATCACAGTAGTTCTAGAATCATCACAGTTAGTTCTAGAACCACGCCAATTCTCTACAAGTGAAGATAACTTCACTCTGGGGGAATGCAATTTATCTTGGGGAGAGGAAGGATCTGTAGCATCAACTTTACAGATATTAAGAGATGATGAAGAATTTTTGGAAAATAGTAGTAATGATGAGTTCAACCTATAACAAGATAAGTATCATAACTCTTCTTGTTGTCCTTTGTCCAACATTCTACCTCTAGGAACTTTAGAGATGTTTCTACATATCATATATTATTACCACATGCCTATCCACTAAACACCTTGATGGAACCCTTTCAACAAATCAGTTCATCATATCCTAAAACCAAACATGTTGAGATTCAACTAGGAAATTTTTTGAATATTAATAGCTAGTTAAAGAATGATGAAGAAGTCAAACTATTTGATGTTCTGAGGAATCATACTAAAGCATTTTCTTGGGACTATAGAGATGTGAAAGGAATTCATCCAAGTATCTACACTCATCACATTTATACTAAAAATATTAGACCAGTTAGGCAACCTCAGAGAAGGATTAATCTAGCCTTAAGGGATTTAGTCAAACAAGAAATTGAAAAACTATTACAAGTAGGTTTTATCTACCCTATCTCAGATAGCCAGTGGGTGTCTCCTCTTGTAATTATCCCTAAAAAGAATGGGAAATGGAGAATTTGTGTTGACTATAGGGAACTGAACAAAGCCACCCTGAGAGATTATTTTCCCTTACCATTCATAGATCAAGTTTAGACAACCTTTCAGGTAAATAGTATTTTTCCTTCTTGGATGGATTTAGTGGATACAATCAAATCTAAATTGCTGCTGAGGATCAAGACAAAACTACATTTACTTTTCCATGGGGTACTTTTGCTTATAGGGTATTGCCATTTGGACTATGTAATGCTCTAACAACCTTTCAAAGCACTGTACTTGCAATTTTTGTAGACCTAACAAATGACTATGTGGAGGTATACATGGATGACTTTACTATGTATGAAGATACATTTGATGATGCCTTAAAAAAATTGGATAGAGTATTAACATGATGTGAACAACATCACTTGTCTCCTAGTCATGAGAAATGTTTATTGATGGTCGATGAAGGGATCATATTAGGGCACCAAATTTCAAAAAGAGGAATTCAGGTTGACTAAAACAAAATCAAGATTATTTCAGACTTGCCTATTCCTCAAACTTCTATAGATATAAAATCATTCTTAGGACATGCTAGATACTATAGGCATTTTATCAAGGATTTCAGTAAAATTCTAGCCCTATGTTTAAATTGCTTACCAAGGAATAATTTCTTTGGGATGAATAGTGTCAACATGATTTTGAAGAAATTAAAGAGAAATTAGTAATTTCCCCAATGTTGTAAGGACCTAATTGGGATAAACCTTTTCACATCCAAACTAATGCATCAAATACCTCAATTGGTGTAGTTTTGGGACAAAGAGATGAAGAAGGAAGAATGTATGCTATTTACTATCTTAGTAAAAATATTACTCCCACTAAAAAAAATTACACTACCACTGAAAAAGAATTTTTGGTCATGATCTATGCAATCAATAAATTTAGACATTACATTACAAGGTACAAAACATTTGTACATATAGATCACTCCACAATTAAATATTTAATGAACAAACCAGTGGTTAGAGGTATAATAAATATATGGTCATTACTTCTACAAGAATTTGATATTACCATTGTGGATAATCCAAGCAAATCAAATGTGGTAGCTGATTTCTTGTCAAGATTGACCAGTACAGGGAAGCAGGATCCAATCAAGGATAACTTTCTAGATGAACAATTGTTTGTTATTTCAGCTAACACACCATGGTTTTTTGACATGGAAAATTATCTTGCAATAGGGAAGTTTCCTCCTTTCACTAAAAAGCAAATAAAAATTTGATTAAAACTAGTGCACAGTTTAAATGGTTAAATGGAATGCTATTTAAATGTGGTCTTGATTTGGTTTTACGCAGGTGTGTAAGAGAAGATGAAATTTTTGACATCCTCCAGGCATGTCATGATGAACCAAGTGGAGGACACTATTTAGTGAAAAGAATAGATCATAAGATACTTGGCACTAGTTGTTATTGGCCATCTCTGTATAAAGATGTGAAGAGATATATCAGGTAGTGTGATCCTTATCAAAGGATGGGATAGCCAACCATTACCAATGAAATTCCTCTGCAACCACAAGTAGTGATTAAACCATTTAAGAGATGGGGATTGGATTTTGTTAGACCTTTTAATCCTCCTTCATAAGAAAAAGTGCATATTCTTGTGTGTACTAATTATGTAACAAAATGGGTAGAAGTGCAGGCTTTAACAAATGCCACTAAAGAAGTAGTTGTTGATTTCCTTTGGCATAGAATTATGATAAATTTTGGAGCACCAAGAAGCTTAGTTTCAGACCAAAGACCACAATTTATGTCCAATATGATCCAGGCCTTCACAATGTATTATCAGATTAATCATAGGAAGTCATCTCCTTATCACCCACAAGCAAATGGACAAGTTGAAGTAACAAATAGAGAATTAGAAAACATCCTCACTAAAATAGTTGAAGCTAAAAGAGGAGATTAGGTAAAAAGACTACCTAAAGCTATCTAGGCTTACAATACAACTTGGAAAACCACAATAGGGTTTTCACCATATGAGTTAGTCTATGGTAAAAATCCCTTATTGCATATTGAGTTTGAACTACAGACATTGGGGATAGTAGCTAAGGTGGGAATTGAATTGGATGTAGCTAGAAAGGAGTGAATCCTTCAACTCAATGAATTAGATGAATTTAGAATGGAAGCACTTCACCAGATAGAGATAATCCAAGGTCAAAGGAAGTAATGGCATGATTCACATATCAAAGAAAGATAATTCAAAGTAGGAGACTGGGCATTGCTGTTTCATTCTAAGTACCAACAATTCAAAGGTAAATTAAGAACCAGATGGTTGGGACCTTATCAGATCAAGTAGATATTTGACAATGGTTTTATCTAGTTACTTCCCATTGATTGTAGTATAAGAATATTCTTGGTTAATGGACATAGGCTAAAACTTTATAGGAAACCTCCAGATAAAGATGAATTCTTGAAGTAGATTGAAGCAAGCAAAAAAATTGATCATATGGAAGAAACCAATTCTTCCAAAATGATCACATAACTAGATGAAGAGATCTAGAATAAAGAGAAGAGAATGAAAACTAGTAAATGGCATTCTCTTCCCCCCCAAAAAAAAAACCAAAAAAACACAAAAAAAAAAATTAAAAAAAATAAATAATAATAATAATAAAAAATCAAGAGAATAAAAACCAGTAAATGGCGTTCTCTTCACACAAAAAAATAATAAAAAGGATCAATTGAAAATTAGTGATGATGTTGATCTTCTCAAATAAATGTCAAATAAAACTTTTTGAATTCTAATTATTTTCTAACCATTTTTTAGGGATGATGTGTCTACATAATAGAGGGATTACATCATCAAGGACAATAATTATGTTTTTAACTTATTAAAGGTTAAATGAAAGTTTGCATGTGTGATTAGACTTTATTTAGAAAGATTAGTATGATGAGTCATCTATTATACATCATGGTTAAATGTGAAAAATCATGAGAAGGATATTGGTAATGGAATGAGTGGGCGGATAACCATAAAAAAAATATCATTTTTATGATTGAAGCAACTGAATCTACTAGTTCCACAGCCATAATCATCAGTTCCACTGATACAAGAAGCAATTTTCAAGCTAACCTATGAAAGATTCAATAAAAAAAGAATGAATCATGGGAATCAAAAAGAAGTCAGAACCAGACATTGATACCCAACTCCTTGCAGATGAAGAAGTAAAAATATCTTTCAACAAGAAGGATCGCTGGAGTTTTTGTGGAAATTTCCCAAATACAATGATGAACTGGTAAGAGAATTTATTATTAATTTAGAGCAAACAAGGACAAAGGTTAGAAAGTTTTTCATTCCTTTTTCTCTAAAAATCATAAGTGAGATGTCTAGAATACCTATAATGCATGTCCCAAACCCTATCAAAGGAACATTGAAAGACCTAGCTGAAACCCTATTAAAAGAAGGGAAAGTTGAACCCCAATATATTTATAATATAAAGCAAATAATCAAAGGAGTTAAGAGGGTCATCTTGCCTAAACCCTTTGATAGAGTAGCATTCTAGATAGTTAAATATTTAACTTATGTTGGACAATATGGGATAGTAGGAAAAGAAGTCCTAAAAATCTTTATACACCTTAGATATGGAGCTAAAAAACCAGAATATATAGTAAACCTTCCATATTTTATTTTTGACTCCATCCATACCATGGCCTAGAGGTATTCTTGGGGTGTAGGAATAATTATACATCATGGGTTAGTGCATTTTATATGCCAACACCATTTCCTTTCCAAAAAAAATGGGGAAGAAATGTGGGACAAGTTTCTTGGCAAATTTGGACAAAAACCTGGTATTCCTAGAAGAATAATTCATTCGCTGACAGTTGGCAAGGATAACATGTGGCCTTCCACATAAAATAAAAGATGAAGCTAATTTCTTAGCCACCTACACCTTAGCTAATACAAAATAGAAAAACCTTCTTTGTGAATTTTACCTATGCTAGAAAGAAATACAAGTTTTATGATCAATTTGTATGTAGAAGAAAGCCAGCTTAATGCATTTGTCTATATTCTTCAAAATCAGCTTGCATAGAAAGAAAGGGATTCAGAACATTGGTTAAAGGCTAGTTCATTTGGTCTTTGTATGAGAATTCATTATGGTAATCCATCTGCCTTTACTACATATTTCTAATCCAATGCATTTAATGATAAATTCAAGGGACCTTATCTTTTCAGTTTATAGAAAAGCATGGATATCTTCACCTCCTATGAAAGGGAAAATTTTGATAATATCTATGATGAATGTTTAAAAATATGGGAATTTATCCCAATGGCATTAAAAAGGAGGGAAGTAATACCCCCTTCAAATTTGATCTAGAGTTTAGAAAGGGAAAAATCTTTATACACAATAATTCCCCAGATCAATGAAACTCCTCTGAACATATGGATAGGAATGTAGACAAGGCCACCTCTACTTCTCACCCCCATATCTCCTTGGCAAAATAGAGAACCTCAACATCCCACTCAGTTTGAGGAATGGAAAAGAAAAGTAGAAGTAGGAGCAGGGTATAGTACTTTTAAGTCAAAGCATTAGGACATTTAGTTTTAGCCATTTGATCTGAGTAATCAAATGGAATGTAGGATATACAATCCTAAATTTGAAGAATGAATTTTGTAAAGGGACTTACAAACAAGTAAGTATGGGGGAAATAATGAGTCTAGGATATGCCCAATAAATTTATAATAAATGACCTCATCTTACTCTCTCTTTTTATTAAGTTTGCATTTTGTAACTTTTATTTTGATCTGAGATGAGTTAGGATGGGATTTTCCATCTTTTGTTGATTGTGGTTCTAACATTTTAAAATACCTATAAATCCTAACATTTTATTTTTGCAACAAAATAGGTCATCATCAGGCTAAAGAATAAATATGAAGTGGATTACATGTTTTTTTGAAGCATTGGACTCAATTCAGATTAGTTCTAAAACCTACAAAATCTATTCTGGAACCATCACAATCAGTTTTGGAACTTCACCATACTATTTCAAGTTGTCACATTTTGGACTTAGCTCTAGAACTCTATATTTAGCTCTGGTACTCCTTCAGATAAGTTCCAAAACTTTTGCGGCTAGATATGGAACTAATGAGCATCTATTCTAAACGGTCGATGATCTATTAAAGATCAATGATCCCATTAAATCAAGAACAAATTCCCAATTTTTTGAACTAGCAAAATCAAGACAATTATCACACAAGTGGACATCTAACCACATCTTGATTCAACATCTATTCTGGGCACAATTCCATTCTATCATATCTATGAAATAGTTACAACCATCAATGCATCTATATATACAGACCTGATATAAATAATAAAAAGGAGAAGAAAAATAGAGAAGATAGTAGATGAATAGAGAGAAAAAGGATAGCTTAGTATATTTGTAATATAGAACATTGTTTTATCAATGAAATAGCCATTCCTATTTTGAAAGCAAATTGAATTGTTCAAATCTTATTCTAGGTGGAGCAAGGGCCTACTCCTCCAAAGGACCAGGACCTTTTTTTGTCGATATTTATATTTCTATTATAAAAAGTAAATAGGTAACTCTGTTAAATTCATAAATGCTTCCAACTCTTTAAAATTAAGATTTGTTGTAAATTTGTTCTTGCAGGCATTTTAGATTAAATATTCGCTTCTACAATGTATGTTTGTTTCCAGCAATCAATTTCATCCTAAAACACATGTTTATTTCTAGTAATCAATTTCATTCCTACAACATGTGTTTATTTCTAGTAATCAATTTCATTCCTGTAACGTGTGTTTATTTCCAACAGATTTGCATAGTTTGAATTCAATAAGGTTTTAACCAAGAAATCCTTAAGACATTAAACCCCCCCAAACAAGAAAAATATACAAATACCCATTTAATTACTAAATCATTATGATTCCTTTTGTTGCATACAGCTTTAAACATTGCCCTAGTTAAATATGACATCAACAGAAAGTTGATTAAATGAAGGGGATAATGACACCCAACACCCCTATCATAATGAAAGCTATTGTGCCAAGCAAGAAGCAAGAGAGATTCAAGAAGGAAACCAAGAATTGAGTTTGATGATCAAGTGAGAAGATAAGATCAATAATTTAGGATATATATCAAGAGAGAGGCTCAAATGAATGAGGAAAAAGCATATATCTCAACCTTAACCCACCAAAAGACCAAAAACTAGTCATTTTTAGCCATTTGGGTCCAAATAAGGCACTTTTTAATGCATTCTACCTAGGCCATAGCCTAGGCTATGGATTTTTTGAAATAAACATGTGTCCTAGGCCTTTTATTCCTCCCTAAGTCATGGCCTAGGTTAAAAGGCCACCCAGGGTGGTCAACAAGTCTCTAAAAGGGCCCCCAAGGGTGCCTAGAGAGCCTATATGGCATGTAGAAGGTTTGAGATGGACTGAGGATGTATAGGGGATGAGATTATGATGTGGGAAAGGTCCAAACAAGTGGATAATGTCTCCAAGAAAGATAACTAGGGTCGATAGTCTACATGTGAGCTGTTGTGTAATCATAGGGAAGAATAGGGTCATGAGAAGTATGATTACATATACCATAAAGCTAGGATATTATCATAATATCCATACTCGAATGAAGCTTAATTGATAATTGATCCCTTCTACTATATTATAAGTAATAACATAAAATCTACCTATTTCATATGAATATATAAATTTGATTGCATGTCATTACCTTTTCTATAATAATCAATATAACATAAAAATAAGAATTAAAAACTACATATAATAATATAATCAATCCTTTAACAACTATGTCTTATTCCAAATTTAGTAGCACATCCACTTATTGAGGTACTACACTAAATTTACCATATCACTAGAAATAAAGTAATGTATGAACTTTCTAACTTGCACCAATATTTAGTACTACAATCAACTTAATAATCATATCAATATATTTAACTCATTTTTATTACTTTAAAAATGTAATAAACAAACATAATAAATGCATGTAAATTACTAAATGTAAACTAATATTATACCAATTAAATTATTGTTTTTGATAGACAAACACTTTCAATTACAAATGTTAACAAGAATAATATTAATAATAGCTAAATAATTTCTCATTCAATGTCTTTTATACACACAGACACATATTCCCTTATTCTACATAAAATTTACACAATGCCTCCTAATATCATTGGAACATGCAATATATTCTCATTCTAAAGTAATTTCTACAATTAATTTCTCCATGCACAAAATAATGTGAAACCTAAGCCCAACCATTCCATGATAGCCTTACCCACCCCAACCATCAGTTTGGGGATAGATTGTCATTAAATAGAGGCCCAATCCCATTAAATTAAATTGAGTAAAATAAGGTTTTAAATATTTATATTCCACCATACATAATTATCACAAGAAACACTAACTCACTCAACAACCCAAAAGGTAAAATAACCTTACAACCAAGTTTCAACAAAAACCCATAAGTGAACAAGATGCTAAATAAAATGAATCATCTTAGATAAAATGTTCCAAAATATGATACACTCTTTTTAATTGAAAATAACCATGTCATAATTATCTCAATAAAAAAATCCAAGACAAATATACATTCAATTAATAGCCATAAAAAGGCCACAATCTCACTCCAAATAGTACATCATTTTATCTAGTTTATATAACAAAAATATATCAAAAATCACTTATAAAGTGATGAAAGGGTTTCAGGGAGGGTCTAAGATTTTATGAAACTCACCCATACCTCATGGGTTTCATTTTAAAATAAAACAAATTATATTTAATAATATACAAGAAAATACTAAAAACCCATAAATGAAAACTTAATTTCACATGCAACACAATGCTCATAGTTTTATTCTATCCTTCCTTTCTTTTAATTTTTACCCTTCTTTTATTCTTACCTTTCAAACTATTTATTTCTCACAAGCCATCATGGCATATTATATTTAATCCATCACCTACATCCTCATCATGTGACTCGAGAGGTGGCATTCATTATTACTCCACATCTCCCATGGTTACTATAAAAAACCTTAATAGTCTCCACTATTCTTTATAACTTCCAAAAATAGTTCCCAAAATAAAATCAATGACTATGAAAATGAGATCAAATCAAAAAAATCACAATTAAATGCCTAATATAATTATTAGGTCATTTGAACAACTATTATGTCAATGCTAAAAATAAAAGTTACTAAGGTCTAGTCAAATGACCTTCTGATTAATCACCAAACCATAATGACCTTAATCAGGGTCATGATAACATATGAGCTTACCAATAATTATTCCATTTTATCATTATCAAGATTTCAAATCCATTTTCATGTTTCTGTAGTTAACCAAAAATATCAATAAAGACTTATTAAAATCAAATATGAAAACAAGCATATACTAAATTAAGTATTACATTCCATCAAGCATGACAAGGCACAATTGGTTACCCAACCAATGATGGCATTCAAAAGAATTTTAAAAATGACACATAAAACCAATCATTCAAAACAAAATTCAATATAAAACATAAAGAGTATTAACTAATCTTTCATTTACCTCTCTTACCCATATACCTATATGAAGTTTAGGTAGTCCAACAATGCATTCTAGGCCTAAACTTATCTCATCTCACATGGTTGTTACATGTATTCATCAAAGGATATCAATAATATTAGTATGATAAAATATAAACCAATTTAATTATAAAACTACATATATAATCATAAAATAAAAATTATATCATCACCATAAAACTCAAGCAGTATTGTCAAATATATCTAATAGTAATAATTAGTCAACATAATTAAAAAAAAATTGTATGTTAAGGTGGGATATAACAAAAAAGTTGATAATATTTTACAACCCCATTCAAAATCATCCAATGAAAAAATTAAGGATATTATTTAGGTTTATATGACATACAATGCACATCCTCCTTTGACATATGATCACCATTAGATGGTATTATAAGAACATTAATAGGCACATTAGTACAACAACCTAAAACTACATATGATGATAATGAGATCATGGAGGATGACTCTGATTTCAATTAATTATGTTTACGAGTATACATAATTTTTCAAAGTGTACATAATTCCATGTTAGATAATAGTTCAAGTGATAACATTTTTACAATGACATGTATTCATATTCTTAGATACACACATGACAATTTGCTAATACTATAGATACTAAAATTGAATATTTATATCATCTTTGTCTTATACATTTGAAAAATATTAATCAGGGCTATACCCTTGAAATCTAGACCTCCTTTCAATTGAAAGACTCACAAACATCTCACTATGCCTAAATGATTCTCTTAGTTTTATCCATAACATTTTGATGACTCAAGGCCCCTACCTTGCACAAAAATATTTAAACCTAATAAATATCATTCATTATTAATTTTAAATGCATACCTATTTTATATCCTTGTAGACACTACTAACCATAGAGGGACATTACCACTGATGGTACTGTTAATATCCTTATGTAGTGTCAAGTATATAAAATGTATCCAAATTGAAAACAATTTTAAACCTATGGTTTGGCCTATTTGTCTTACTGAAACCTATTATGAGATATTTTCAAAAGGTGTATTATAAATACAAGTATAAGCCTTATCACTAAGCATCTAGTAAAATACCTAAAAAAAATCTACTAAAGATTAATCAATCAATTTCACAACTAATATATTCTTCCTTATTCATCCCTATTTTCATATCAAGCATATGAATAATCATATTATAGTCTGAAGCATTCAAATAGTATCCCAAGAGTGATATTTTTCAAGTTAAAAGATAGATCACTGCATGCATCTTCATATAGTATATTTCACCCTTGTGCATACACATTCTCACACATAAGGGATAACCACATAAGTGTGGGGCCCTATTTAGATTATTAGATATGTCGGCAACAACCATTAACATAGGGGTATTTGAGGTGAGATAAACACCATTATATCACTAACCCATTTTTATAAAACTTATTCTAAGGGTGAAGAAGGGTGAAAAGCTAGGGTTTGATCAATTGCAAAAGAGTGAAAACCTATACTAGATATAAATATATTAGTAGAAATGAGACAAAAAACCTAGAGAAATGAATTTGGTCACATTGAGATCTAATTATTATTACATACTAGAAACCTTCATCACATCCAAACACTATAATTTATGGTAGTGTATAGGTCTAATGCTAATGTCCATATCTATAAAAGTGCAATTTTCAAAATTTGATGATTGATCTAGAATAACAATCCTACATATTTTGCCCCTATTTTTGGTCCAAGTCTACTTACACAAAATAAACCTAGCTAAATATCATTTCTCTTTTGTATTGCAATAAATTAAACATCTTTAAAATTTAGTACTTTGTATATTTTACATGTCTTAGTGTTAGAATTGAAAGTATTCCTTAATATGAGTTTGAAATTAACTGACCTGTTATAGATTAATTTATCACCTTGTTCTTGAACTATTTCTATATTCTTAACCCCATCCAACTATTATAGAATTTAGAGATAAACATTTGTTGAACCTGACCTCTATGTCTTTTTATGCAAATCCTAGCTTACACTAGGGTATCTAATTTCCTGAAGTTTTTCCTTGCTATTTTTTCATATCTATTATATTATTTATATTCAACCTAAGTATATCCCTAGATTAGGTGGTGTTTCTATTGAATAATTTGGTCTTTCTCTTTTACCAACTAACATGGCCCAAACCAATGAAGTAATAATATCATATGCCTAATGAGAGCAACTATAATGCAAATGAGAAAGTGTTGAAGAAGTTATCATATAAGATGATTCTAATCATGAAAACAATGAATTTAATAAAAATTATGAACATGAACAAATAAATCAAGAAAAAATGCAATCTATTGCTATGTTTCAAGATCATATTCATCCAAATATTGAGGATTTTGATGAGATCCTTAAAACCATATTAGAAACTAAAAAAATTATAATCATAGATGAATAACTAGTTGCATCTATTGATCATGTTATTTAAATTATAGGGCATCCCCACATCCCTATTTCTCTCTCCTTGAGAACATAATTGATTCCTACATCTAGTGGGGGCATGGGTTATGTGTTGACACCCTTATTCACTGAAAAAATCCTACTATTACTACGTCTTCCATGAGAAACATTAACACTTTAACCTAATCATCATTTTCAATGCCTATATCAACTAAAACCATCTTTGCATCCCATTTGTTGACTTCCCAAATTTCAAAACTTAGTAATGATAATGTAAAATATCTTGTACAAACTATTAAACTTTTGTAATCTAAAGTTACCAACATTGATCAAAATTCTATGAAAGAACCTTATGTTATTGATTCAAAAGATGTGTTACATAATCCTATTACACTTGAAACAAGTTTTCACCCTTTACCATTAGGTTTTTTTACACCCAATTTCACATTTTATGATGTCATGGGTGATCTTCCCCAACATATTTAATCCATCTATGCAACATGTCTTGATTATTCCTCCAATGATAAAATTTTAACCAAATTATTTCCAAGGATCCTAAATGACTATTCTTTGTGATGGTTCTATGATTTACCAATCTAATCAATGAGAGAATTTCAACCTCTAATGAAGCAATTTTAGGCACATTCTATATCAACATCACTAAAAAGATGAAATATGCTCAAATTTTAAATATCAAACAAGGAACCAATTAACATATCAATGAATATGTTTCAATATATAAAACAATGTTGACCAAAATTATAAATCTAATGGAAGATAAACAACTTCAATACATCTCTATGAAAATTTTTATTACTCCATCATGAGTCCATTATTTTAAAAAAAATCAAATCTTTTGATGAATTTTTCCATATTTTTTAATATTGTGAAATGAAAATTATTTCGTTGAATAAGTCTTAACTATTTAGCAAACATATTGACTACATCCAATACCAATTCTCATATCAAATTGATCTACAAGGTAAAACCTACAAACCTAAAAATAAAATAACCAAAATGATTAATGTAATGTCACAATAAACATACTGACTCATATTATCCAATTTTCCTAAGAGAAAATTTACATGATTACCTTAGTCTCTAGCTTATTTACTTTAGAAGTTTGTGGGTTGTCATCTCGTATCTTTCCCTCCTCCCATATAGGTTGATATGAGTCAACCTCTACCCAAAGGATATGATGTTAATTAATATTATGATTATCAATAATTCCCTAGGCATACCATGAACAAATTATATACATTGAAGCATAAGATCCAAGATATTATTGATGACTAAAATATTTCCTTTGATGATCTTCCAAAGGATTCCAGGTTCATAACCTACTGATCACCAAAATTAGAAGATATTTAACAATCTTATTCAATATAATTTTAATAAATATATAGAGTTGAAAATGGCATACAATTCAAATCCTAATCCATAACATTATGGTGACCTATTAAATGGGATTATTGGCACTTATACATACAAAATGTCTCTTATGATTCATAGACTTTATATTACATTTGATGATAGTGAAATAGTGGATGATGACTCAAATATGCATTCATTATTTAAACAAGAATACCTTGAAAATCATCCTATACATTATGTTTTTATATCTAATGGTGTTAATAAGAGTGTATGTACTATGACATTACTTACACATTTAGGATATACACATGATGATTTATACCATTCAAATAATACCATTAGAGTATTTAATGAGACATCACAAAATGTTATTGGTGAGATTGATTTACCATTATAAGATAATCTAAAACATGTGGTTACCACCTTTTCATTTATACCATGTACAAGAGTCTTTTATATCTTGTTTATATGAACCTAGATACATAAACTCCACGTAATACCTTCCATAATTTATGGGTATATTAAATACAGTCATACCAACAAGGTTGTCATATTTTATATTATTCCATATGAACATCCACTTGACAAATATAAATCTTGTCCAAGAGATTTAATTATCAAAAATACTAATGTTAATCAACTATGAAAGGGTAAGCAAGGCAATCCCATTTCCTAGGTGGGCCATACTTGAGAGGCCTTTACACTAGAGATATACAATGGATTCCATGGAATCTTCATCTACTTCTACATAATATATTCAATTAAATAGAGAAACTAAACATGTTCCAATTAATGATACTTAAAATAAACCACATATCACTAAACTATGGGTTCCATGAACCCTTAATCCTTATATTGTGTCCTCATGACCATAAAGTCCTACTATAAGTACCTGGAGTGCCACAGATTCTACCAATCCAAATATGAAACTTATGCATGTTACTTGATATTACCACTAGTATGATATGGCAAATTACAATTTTTTATCTACCTATGATCATCCTTTGGATGGGATCATATGCTATCCTTTTATTTTCAAATATTCTAAAAAAAATTGAATGTTAAAAAAAAATACAAAAAAATTCAAATAATTCAAAAAATACAAAAAAAAAATAGTATTCCAATGTTTATTATCTCCTTATAATTTATGTTAATTGATTTATTTTAGTATATAAATATAAATGAATTCATATATTACATATGCTTCACAAATCTTTAGTTTGGTACATGCATACCTAGACACATGATATATACACTTAAAAATGTTGGGCTTATTCTCTACCTACATCATATAGTACATTAAGGAAAACTAATTTGTTTGATCATGATTGATATAAATTATTTTTTATGATAATTTAAACGTTATCATGTTTTAGCTTATATACTAATGTTTACACATATCTATATCCATGCTCAAATTTTTCACAATGTACTTGATATGCTATGTTACATAATATTTTTGCAAACACATATATGCAGGATCTAATATGATATGATTAGGTTGGTTATTTGTGATTCATATATTTTTAACTTCCTTGAGTCTATTAAATTTCTTTATATTATCTTAATTATGTAACATTTGAATATGTTCCTTTCTTTTTGGCCCCTGTACTATTATGTGTTGATTGGATATTTGTATATGTCATTTTTTCTTAGTTGGACATTTGAATATGTCATTCCTTTTGATTGTGAAACATTTGAACATGACCATTGTATTAGGTATCCTTGGACCCCTAATATACATTAAATTTAATGATATTTTGTGTTATTTATTTATTTATTGAGATTATGTTGTTACTCTAGGCATTGCCATGATATATATCATTTATTTTAGGACTTAATGTGATCACATACTATGATATTCATTGATATATCTACGTATAGATGTTATACCTATATTATAAATAATTATACATAGATTATAGAGATACCTTATATTTTTGATTTATAGTACTTACCTAATTCTATTTCCCTTACCTCAAAAGGGGTGCATATCAATGGGGGCATGTTATAGAATCATGACCTCCACATTTTTCATAGTTTCTAGATTTAAGCTAGGGCATGTCATAAATAAATGATCTCAAAAATGACATATTTACTTAGTATATCAATATTTTAGTGGGGGGATGTCATAAATACATGACCTTCACACTTGTATAATCCCAAATTTAGTTTCATGATTCAAATATACACTTGGGTCAGAATCTTATACATTACATGGACTTTTACAATGATTTAAAACAAAGTTTATAAGATTTATAACACATATAATCTATATGATACATATTATAAGTTCATATTCCATGTTATTTCACAAAAAAATACAAATTTTCCAATTTTACTATTCACCATGACACATCAATTACACCAAGATGTATTGTTATTGAGCCTTATTTGTTATAATAGTTTGGTTAATTTTATAGATTAAAGTGATTAAATAATTTAACCTCACAATATTTATATGTTTGATTGATTAAATAATACAATATCACTATATTTATATGATGATTTGATTAAATAGCTCACCATCACTAGATTATATTTTCATACTTGAGTTGTGTGATTAAGATTTAGTGATCTCAATGGTCGTGTCATAACTCATCCTTAAACTAGATTGGGGGCATAATACCTTCCAATATTCCTCTTAAAATAAAAAATATTTAGGTCTAAAAATATTTAATATCTAATTCTTCATAAATAAACATCTTTACCAAGTCAAAGCATCAAGAGGCAATATGGTTTTATTGACACATAGGTGTACTCCTTCCTTGCTCTCATTCTTTTCATGCTTATAAATTATTTCAAATTTTGGATTATATGCACTAATTTATATAGTAAAATTATCTTGTTTATATTCATACAAAAATAAAACACTTAATATGGGTTCAATCAAAGGTAAGGTGTGTTATACACACCCAAGTACACATTTATTTCTTTTAAACTAGTAATTTCATCCTTATACATTACTATATTAAAGGGGGAATGTAGATACTAAAACTAAGTATTTCTAGCATTTCAATCTTTTAATTTTGACAAATATCAATTAGGTGTCTACCATTTAATTCTACACCTCCTTGATATTTAAAGGCTTGCATTCACCATCTCATTTTTCTTAAATGATTATCTCTTAGTTTAATTTATATCATTCTGATGACTTAGGTCACATGCACTACCAAAAAAATTTAAAACCTGATGAACATTCTTCATATTTAATTTCATAGCTATACCTATTTTATATCCTTATAGACACTACTATCCATAGAGGAACATTTTTGTCTATGATAGTGTTTATATTCTTATCTAGTATCTAGTTGCTAAAAGTCATCCAATTTTCAAATGTTTAAAAACCTATGGGTTGGCCTATTTGTCTTATTTAACCCTACCATAAGATACTTTCAAAAGGTGTGGTATAAATATAAGTATAAGCATTCTCATTGATCATATAAAAAATATCAATCAATATACTACACAACCAAGCTAATTTACTCTATTTGTCCCTATTTTCATATAAAACATAGGAGTAGTTATATTATAATTCAAAATCATTAAAGAGTAACCCATGAATGTTTTTTTTTCAAGTTATAAGTTATATCACTACATGCATCTTCATATAGTATATTTCACCATTATTCACACAAATTACCACACATAGGGGAAAACTACATAAGTATGAGGCTCTCCTTGGAGTATTGGATGTGTAAGTAGAACCTATTGATATAGGGGTTTGTGGGGTTAACTTGAATCTATAATCCCACTAACCCATTTTTATAAAACTCATTATAAAGGTGAAGATTTAGGGTTTTATCATTGGAAAAGAGAGACAACATGTACCTAGATCTAAATATATCAATAAAAAGGTGATAAAAAACATAGAACAATGAATTTGGTTGCACTAAGATCTAGTCATTATTATATACCAAACACTTGCATCATAACTAAACATAACATCAATATTATGTCTAGATAGGATGATAATGTTTGTAGCTATAGAAGTATAATTTACATAATATGATGACTAGTTCAAAATATTGATCCTACATACTTTCCACTTGTTTCCAGTCCATATCTATTTGTGCACAATAAAACCAACTAAGTATCATTTATCTTTGGTATTGCAATAAATTGAATGTTTTTAAAATTTAGTATTTTCTATATTTAGAATATGCCAGTATCATAATTCATAATATTCATTGATATAAGTTTACAATTAATTAACCTATTATATATTAGTTTATCACCCTTGTACTTGAACTATTTATATATTCTTAACAATATCCCTCCATTATAAAATTTAGGGTTAAATAAATACAACATGGATATTCAAAAGATTTTATGGAAAGAAATAAAAACCCTTAGGATGAATTATGCTCCCTCCTAAGTTAGGTCTCACAATAGTTATTACATCATCCTAATATTATTGAGTAAAAGGGTATTTGACATGTTTTTAGGAAGCCCTTGGATACACAAGCTCTATGTCATACCATCTTTAGTAAATATATGTGTCAATTATATACATTGTAATTTTTTTCATAGTTACATGTATTTTAGATGAGTATCCTATTCAACTAAAATTATTTCCTCCTTCAATTCCCCCTCCACCACCATGGTTTCTATAACTATTTAGGATAATTTACATAGTTGGTTACCTCACCTATTTAAGATCACCCTACACAAATATATATACAATCTACTAAGTTCATTGAATGTAGATAGTTTAGAGGAAAGTATTTGACTTTCATATGTCACCACTACTTAAATTACCATAACATCAAATAGTTATTTAGGACCCATAGTGGCCATTATTTTGTATATCACACATGAATCAGGTGTTACAAAGAACTCACCATTTTACCAACAAACACAATCACATATATATCCTACTATAGGTAAAATTACATAGAATATTATGTTACCTAGAGTTACATGTCATACATAATATCCTATGATGATGATGATGATGATGATGATGATGATGATGATGATGATGATGATGATGGTTAAGTTACAACACATGATCATTTTTTATATTTAGATACATATACACATGATACTACTCACTCAAAATAGGTGACCATTCCCTTGTTTAATACATGACCCACACATAACCATCCCCTTAATTTCATTATTTTTTACCATTTACAAAATTATAAAATATTTCAAAAATAAAAAATAAATAAAAATATTCAAAAATAAAAAATTAGGGACTAAGCATGACGTGTTTGCTAGCTTTCAATGTTAATTTAGGTTATTTATCTCATGCTTGGTAGGATACATTTTTTTTTCATATTCACATAGATTTATGATTATATATGAGTGAGATATATGATATATAGGTTACACATGATACATGGATGTATATATGTAGGACATTCCTATACCTTAGTGTCATTCTAATGTTGGGGGCATATAATTCAATATGTTACATTGTTAAAGTTTATATATTTTTATGACCTTTAAATTTATCATGACTGATCTACATTGATAACTTTCACATGTATTTCTCTCATTTATATTATTTTATAGTGCTACATTTCATGGGTATGATAATTTAATATGTTAAGACTTTTACAAAGATTGATACTGTAAACTAGTTTCAATTTTTCTATGTTTTATTAATGTTGTTTCATTTTAAAAAGGCTAATCCTTGATTATGATTATTTAACTCTTTCCCAATAAATTATATTTTTCATATTGAGTGTATCATTATATGCCTCTTTCATTTGCCCTTGGACTTCTTTGATTTTTTTTCTTGGTTGTGTTTCTATTATGTAACTCTTTCTTGGGCCTTTGATTTCTTTTACAATTATTATTCATTGAGATTTTCATTTTATGACTTCTCTTTTTTCGGCCCTTGCCATTGACTGACATTGTGTCCAACACTTGGCCTTATGTGACATTGAGTGTTATTGGATGTGATTTAATTATGTGCATCATGACCATGACATTTTTGTTTTATGAGTGGATAAATCCAAGATTATCTACTAAACTTGTTATGTTTGGGGAGTTTACTATGTTTGTTAAGTTTACAATGTTATGATCCATATCACATAATTTATTTATTTTTTATAGTTCCATAATTCACATCATGAACCTTATTACATAGTTTATTATTCATTACTTATATCAATGAAGGTTTCTATTATGTACATGATATATATATATATATATATATATATATATATATATATATATATATATATATATATATATATATCTTGACATGACACTTGTATGCCTTATACTACATGTTTAATATATACTTTGATAACCTATTCATTTTTATGATGACATATTTTCCATGTGTTAGACATAATTATACATTATTACATATTTTTACATAACATGATTTGGTTAAATATTTTATTTTGAGATTATAAATTTATAGGATACATCCCTCACCTCAAAATGGGGGAATATTAGTGGGATTATCATAGAGAATATATCTTCCATGAATAGACATTTAGATTTTATCACAAATTATAGTATTGAGAGAGTTTAAATTAGTTTAGATTATTAGTTTGGTCAAAATATGGGACATATATTTTTAGATTTAGACATATTTGAGGGCATAGTCAATGCATATGCATACATTTACAAAAATATAAGCCACAATTTTTTAAATATTTATAAATTAAAATAGATTTTGGGAGCATATGTCATGCATATGGAAATATTTTATAGGAACATGAGTTACATTTTTTTATATCCTTCATATTTGGGATAAAATGAGATATAGATGCATAAAATGTTTATCATGTTGGCATTGATTAGATAAATTCATGGGGAAATGAACATTTTTCATGCACATACATATTATTATAGTTTATATTATATCATCAATGGTGCTAGAAATGAGAACTTTAAATCTATGATTTTTTATACAATAATTGATTTAGTTAAATGAGTAATTTTGTTCATGTTCAACACCCTAAATGACCTAGGAAATACTCTGCAATCCAAATGCTTATCTCCAAACTTTCATCTTGAGGTTCAATATTATTTACATGAGTAGTGAAGTTGAGATTTCATGTCATCAATGACTTAGACACTACTCCATTTACATGAGGGTTGGGTAATTTATCTTCCCAACACATGGCATTAACTTAGTATAAAAATTAGGGTATGAACACCCCAAATTATCCAAGTTATTCAACAAGTAAACACAACACTCCAATGATTTCAAAAGGAAGAATAATCTCCAGTGACATGACACAAAGAAACATGGTTAAACCATTTACAAATGTATTCCTTATTTTATATTTAAGTTTCAAAAATTTTAATTTGTTTTCAAATTTAATATTTCACACATGGACATTGATTGGTGCATATTCATTACAAGTTGCACAAAATAAGCTATGCATTCAAAAACTCCTTGTGCTTTACACACTTAGGTATATCTTTTTATCTATTTACTCTAGCATTGCATTTTAGTTTAATACTATAATAAAATAGAAAAAAATTTAGACACTAAAATATGGTATTAGATACTTGGAAATTTTAATTTTGACCTACCTTCACCTTAAATATTATGCATACACATATTTATCTTATTCACCCTTCTCTGACTTATACATGCTTTCATAGGTCTGACCTTCTTGACTTTTTATCAGTCATATAAAATAATTACTTAGTATATGTATAACCTATTCAAAATAATATTTATACTATATGTAGATAATCGTATTATTAATCATGTCTTTCAGATTAATCCCTTAAACTATTTTAGAAAATTGGACTCATCTCGAGCCAAGAAATGGTCACTTTTTAAATTAAAAAATTTATTATGGGTTGACTTGTATGTTTTACATTTAATTGGTATGTTGAAATACCATAAGAGTCACATATAAATACACAATAGGTATAATCATATTCCCTAGATATCATGTTAAATAAATCCTACTTTACACATTCACACATTCAAATGAACTTCCCTATTATTTCCAATTTAACCATTAATCATGAGGAGGTCCTAGACAAGTATAAAACACCTCAAATCCAAGTCAAAGTTGTCATTCTATAATTATACAAAATATTTATTATATGTTACATTCATTGAAGGATAACTATTACACACATATGCCTAATAGGGAAAACTACATGTGATTTGACTTCCCTCTTTAGTGTATTAAATATGTAGGTAGTGATCAATAATTCATTGGGGAATGGTTGGGGTCATCTCAATCCATTATTATTACCCTTTTTAAGGGAAAAACCTAGTGTTGAAAGTGGACCTCGATTTTCAAAGAGAATGAGATGGGTTTTATAATTACATGTACAAATAGTTATTAAAGATCACACGTAGATACTATTTATAATCAGACATAATGAAATTTATATAAATAGAGAGTAAAAATCCACTCAGATGAATATGTTAGGTTTCAAATGTGATAATTATTAGGTATTATCTATAATTTTATGAATCTATCCAAATGCATCTAAAGACTTAGTTCTTGATCTGAGTGACCTTTGACCTAGTTTCCTACCATTTCTTCCACATACATTCATTCTCAAAGATATACAAATTTAAAAATGATAAGTATCTTATTCCCTTAGGTATTTTATATTTATATAAAGTATAATTGGTATAATCAAATTTTGACTTTTATATTTAGATTCATATTTATTTCTATATTCCATATAATTTGAATTAGTTCAAAGTTTCTCTCATTAAACACAAAATAAAAAATAAGTTAAAGAAAACAACTTAGGTGTTAAACACAAATACATATAAATGAAAAATATTTTATTTTTATTGCTTATGTAATCAATAAATTTCACCAATACATAATCAGATGCCTTGTTTTTATTCATATACATGATTTTATTATTAAATATTAAATGAATATGCCTATTTTTAATGTTAAAATTAATTTATTACTTTTATATCAATAATTTGACATAATTATACTTGTTAAACCTTATTGAGAGAATGTTATTGTATATTTTCTATTTAGGTTGAAATCTAGTGATATTTCACCTATACAAAGACTCCTTCCCTAATATCTGTATAACATGTGTTGGCTGTAAATAGGGAAACTAAATTTTCATTAGGGATGGAGTCTTTGTATAAGTGGACTCTACTCAGTATATTCCAACATGGATAAAAAATATGTAACAAAATTATCTCAACCAAATTTATCAAATATAGTTATACTAGTTTTTTATAATAAAATTAATCGATTAATTTGACCAAGTACATTTAGATGTGTTAGTTAAAGCTTAGAATGTTTAAGTTAAATAAATAATTTAGATAAGTATTATATGATTTTATAACCTTGGATAATATGTTACGAGGAAAGTATAGTCTAATATGTTTCTAAATAATGTCTTGTCGAACATACATGTGACCTATGATGATGTTATTGAACCATGAATCAGGATAAATAAAATATATGGTAAACTTATGCATAAGTTTTATCATAGTTGTAAAGTATATTAAGTAATTAGATCAAGGTGTACTATTTTATGCCCTTAGCCTATACCATGTATTGGGATATGTGTGACCAACTTGTAACTATGATATACTTTATTAACTTATATAGTTATTTATTTAGATTAATATTGGTGATATGGTTGGCCCAGGGTGTTTTCATATCAGAATTAGGGTATATATAAGAGGTAGTATTAGTATTTTAGGATCATATTGAAAATTATATTCTTATTATAAGATTGTGGAAGTTACCCCATAAAAATGGCTTAGTCATATTATTCATTATTATAATGTTATTTCAATCAAATTTTGATCTACTATTATATTATTAACTATAAGTGGTATCAGATATTTCATTTAATTAAAATTTTGTGTATACATAAAAAATTTCACTTTATCATTTATTTAGAATTCCCCTTGTAGTATCCTATTGACACATAAATATCCCTAAGTACACAACTTAAAGGGGAAAATTGGGAATGGGGTGGGAAATTATCATGGTGATTTACAAGAGAAGTTATTATTCTATCTTGATTACACCATTACTACTATTAGTTTGACATCCTCTAAGGTATATCCATTTAGATCTTTTATTTACTTCTTATCCATACTTAATAGCTTCCTTATATCCTATGGTATAATCCTAAATAATATCATTTATTTTTGATATTCATCATTATTTTATTTTATTAGCCAACCTGATATAATCATGAGCCTATTTTCTAACATTTGTATTATGAAAGCTTGGCTGATACCATTTTGTGTTATCCAATATATTCCAAATGTATCAAATAAATTGATATCATTATCTTAAAGTCTAGGGTTTGTTTTGGATATTATAAAACTATATATATGGGATTTATTTCATAGAATATCATATCATATATAACTCATTCATTATTATTAAACTCACATTTCTACCTTGAGTACCATTTAGGAAAGTTAGTGGCTTAAAAATTCATCTTGGGGAGTCTTGTCTTATTGATCTACATCATAGGGCTTAGGATCAAGTGTGCAGTGGAAAACTATGTTTGTTTATGTATATTTAATGCACATATATGTATTTATATACAACTATCAAACACACATTAATTAGAGTGGAATTCTTACTTGTAAGAAATGTAACTTCTATTCATAAATGAAAGAGTAGGGAAACTAAGTATAATATATACAATGTGTGTATGTAGAGTAGATGCACGAAGTAAGATATCTATGTCATGACTATGTAAAGGAATGAAACTAACTAAATATCTTCATTATCATCAACTAGATGAGTATATTACATATTTAACATATATAAAACAAGAACAATATTAATTACTAAACAATTACCAAGGAGGGTGTTGATAGGTACATCTATCTTATTATCAGATGTGGTAGTTGGAAATGGTTTGAATAGTTAATTTATATGTTGTCTACAATGAATTATTATATTGAAATCTTCCATTAGTGGTTAATGACTAGTTAGGCCACTTATTATGCCACGTGTTTAGGGTAGGCTAAAAATTGGTTATGTTCAGGTGCAGCCTGAAGGAGCCTATGAGTCCATGAGTATATGTTAGTGAAGTGCATGTGTATGTAAGGTGAGTAGTTTTTAGTGTGATGGATAGGTTATAATATAAGGTGATCATTACATTAAAATATATGAATAGGTGTGAGACTTGTGCATAAGGTTATCATAAATCTTTGGGTAAAAGAGTGCATAGTGATATGTGAGAGGTATGAGCTATGTGTAGAAGAATAAACTAGGAGTGTGCTTGGCTACACAAAAGTTACACATAGATAATTCACTCTTTATTGAAGAGAAATGGTCTCTATTGCATCAATGTGTATTTGAGGAAACTACACTTGAAGTTGTTCAAAATTATACCACTTAGCTTGATCAACATATTATCCAACTTTGAACACTTGGGAAAGTTGATGTGTGCCATAGTGGGTGTGTGTATCTATCACTTCGATGATCTAGTCCTTTTTGTGGGGTAAAAGTGTTCAAGATCCAAAAAGTAAGGATGTTGTGTCATTTTTATCTCAAGAAGTGGTAGAGTGTAAGACATGATAATTTTTGTGTTGAAGACTAGGTGCATACCCAAATATGAATGTAGATCAAGAATGGAGGAATTCTCTCTAACTATGTGAAAAATGGTGTAATGGTCATAGCATAGAGGCTTGATATTTTGGTGTGTACCTTTGAAGTTATCCTTCTAAAGGTGAAAACAAAATTTATCACCAACTCAAAATATATGAGGTGTGTGATGTGCATCATGGCACTCCTTGTACTTGTATTATGTTTGAGAGAGTATATACTAAATTTTTTGATGAATAGACTAGATCTGTCACAAAAACTTCTCATATTTTTCCACATCCCATACCTATGTGTGTGACTCAGTGTCAGCTAGTGTGTGGTAGGAAATGTCTAGAGATGCCAAAGGTTGAAACCCAAGATATGTTTGGAATGGATTTTGACCCATAAATATATGTAATACTCTATTATAGGTGTGTTAAATGTATAAAATATTTCCATCCCAAGTATGAGCATGTGCATGATTATACATTCATAGAAGATGAAAAAGTGTGTGATTGGCTACTTCAATTTACCTATTTATCTATGGATGAGAAGTTGTTGAATTACCTAGATGAATACCCATAAAGTCCCATAATTCTTTTTAAAAGTGACTTAAAAATCATGGAACTCAATCAGAGATGATGGATTTTGGAAGCCAAAAATGAATCAAAAAATGGTTAAAGAAGGTCTATATAGTGTTATCTAAGTCAATGTCTTTCATGCATGCAACTATGATATCTATCTTAAAAAATCTATCCACTACAATGAATGCAACATCATGCACACATCTCATCATAGGAAACCTAGTCATGAAATCCATGATGATAGATTCCCAAGGTTTAGATGGAATTGATAGAGGTGTGTCAAGTCCTAGCTTATTATTCATGGTTTTGTTGAAGCAACAATGAATGTAATACTTTATGTGGCATTCCACATCTATGTGAATGAACAACCAGTATAAGTATGCCTATAATACATTTAAAGTTTTTGTCATGCTAAAGTGTCCCAAGGTCTTAGCATAGTGTGCCTCCTAGATGAGTTATTGACAAGGTGCACCATTAGGAAGATAGAGATGTTTGAACTTGTAGATAATCTAGTCATTAATTTATAACTCTTGAACTTACTTACCTTGTATTATGTTGGTTTAAGTCACTACAAAGTCCTTGTTAGCTGAGTATACCTAGTGTGTGAAGTTGTGGCCATGTGTGTCTAGCACCATGATGATCATGTGGACCAATGTTCATCCAAGGCAATATATTGCCTTTTTTTCCTTCCCATTATTGTTCTTGATCATTATATGGAACTTATACATGTAATTCATCCATTTCATGTGCCATACATTCTCTAACTTGTTATACATTTTTAAGAACTAAAGTGGTTTGTGATTTGAATGAATAATTATCTCCTTCCCCATAATTTAGTGACATAATTGTTTGATTAATTAAACAATAACATATAATTATTTCTTATAGGTGGAGTATATTTACACCATGTTGTTGAACATTTATGAGTGGTATGTGACTAGATGTCCATATTATATGAGAACTTCATTGAGTGTATAGTTAGATGTGTATACACATAATATTTTTAAACTTTATCAATTACTAATGATTTCTCTCTTTTAGGACCCTGTCGAGTCTCAATATCTCTAATTACATGCATTAAAGGGTGAATTGGGAAAGGAGTGGTTAGACCATTAGTGCTTCACAATATTATTGTCCCCTATACCACCACTTACAACCAACACAAACCTATCTTATACACTTTCCTAATATTTAACACCTTTCTTACACACTCTTCCAAGTAATTCACCACCTCCAACAACCACTACTAAATCCAAAACTTCTTGTTAAGTTTTATCAAACAAATTTTTCCTAGTCTGACCCTATACTTAAAATATATGAGCATGTTATGGTACTATGTATGCCTTAATTGACCCAGTTTGGGACCTAGCTAATTTATTTATATAATGGTACAGGATCAATTGGGTTGAATCCATTGAATTAAAATTTTGAAGAGTTTAGTGTTAGTTATAGATATATATACACATCCATTTCTACCATTTCATAAAGAGAGATAAATATTAAATTATTATTTGTGCATCTAATTATCCATCATTCTACTTGAGGATCATTGCTTAGGGTTTTAATACTACATTTGGAGATATGAATCTTATCTTGTGGATAAGTATTTTTTATGCATAGGATAATTAATGTACCCTAGAGCTGACTTATCTTTGGTATCCTTAAGAAATGCAAAAAACTCTTTAAAAACACCTTGTCTAAGGGAGAGATTGAGGATCAATATGTTTTTTTTCTAAGGTAAGTATTCCTAACTCTTTCTCTTCATTATAAAATTAGAGAGATTTTCATTTTTTAGCTTATATGTTTCTCTCTCCATGCACTAGGATTTATTATACATTGACTTGATTAGATATCTTCTATGCATGTTTAATTTCATGTTTATTACTCCATTTTCTACCACATGCTTTGGTTAGAACTATGTTAGATTTTTATTTATGTTTTCATTTAATTTTTGAATATGGAAACATAGGACCTAGCTAGGGTTATCACTTTATGTTGTTTGAATAGAGGTTTTGAAACCCTCTCTATGATATTGTTGTGGTAAGGGACCTCTTGGTTAGGTCTAACAAATCCATATTATTCATGAACCTAATTTTCTAAATTTACCAACAAATGGAAGGGCTAATGTGATTTATCTTCTCTGATCTATGATTGATTTGTAGATCAACTTCACTTTCCCTTGTATACATTCTAGTGAACCGAATGTAAATCTAACCCTTGAAATTTTTCCTTCACACCTTTATTTATTATCATATATTATATATTTTTATTTATAAATTATTAGATCAAACCTATCGATATAGTCTAACATTATGTGTGTAGGTTTAACACACAGTCATTGTAATCAACTCTGTATTTCTCTATGCAAGTTTTTTTGAACTTTGTCAAACTATTTGACTCTAATAATATAATAAAAATTATCATTTGAACAAAACAACATAAAAAAATTAGCATCAACATCTTTAAAAATTATCAAGTTCATTCTTACCTTCTTAGTCATTTTTTTTCTTTATTTACAGTCCTATTTTTCAAAGTTTTTAGTCTATAAAACTAGAACCCTACAATGAACTAGGTCAAGTAGATGGACATAGTTATATAGATTTATTTATTTTTTATAAGACTCAATCAATCTATTTGACTATGTTTTTATAGATCTTTCCTCAATAGACAACATCAAACTTATCAATGTTGTTATGTACTATTTTCATACAGGGTCACCTAAACCAAGTTTATACTCTTCAAAACAAAGGAATTAACCTATCTTATTAGTAATTAGTTCACTTTTATTTTTTTTATTTCTTTCATAGAGTAATAAACATAGACTAAATAGGAGTTTATTTATTTATTTAGTCACACTATTTTTCTTTTTCACACACTTCCAAATCAGATAACACCAAGAATCATTGAACAACTTCTAACTAAGGTCTACCTACTTGGATTTCATCACCAAGGGGAAATCCAATTTGGGTTTTTGTCCAAGTATAAATACATGGTTGATGTTATATATTTTCAAAGAACCTAACACCCTTATCACTATAATATTATGAAGTGAGGGGGTAGGCACCAATACGAAGCCAGTAGCATCACCAATATAGATCCCTTTCAGCCTCAACTACCTGAAACCATCCTTAGATTAATTTTTTAGTTCCTTATTATAACCAAATATATATCAAATTAATTTAATAATTTATTATAACTTAAAAAATTCAATAATGTCCATGCATATTAGCATTTCTATTTTTTTCTTGTTATCTTATGATTGCATTTTGTATTGTAAAACTTATATTAGCTAGTGTTGGTGCAAATTTTGTGTTGTGTGCCATAACTGAATCAATTAGATTGATATAGTTATTTGTGTGTTTCTTTCAAATATTCTACAAAATCAAACTAGATCATCTAAAATTATCAAAACCTATCTCCATTTTTAGAACATAGTCGATCTACTCCATTATATGCCTTATAGTCTATATTTTCCCATAGAGCACAATCACTATGTTCGATCCAAACTATTATCGACTAATTTTTATTTTCCCCTTAAATACACAATTGACCTATCTGACTATGTGTCTTTTAGACTCTTAGTTTACCATATGTTGAACACAGTCAACCAGTTTGACTATGTATTTTATAGCTTATTCTATTTAAAAGATAATACTAAATGGCTCAACCTTATATCCTATAGGTGAACCTTTATTTTTACCAAGTATTTAACATATCTTAGTCATCATTAATTTATTTATAAAGGATAATATAGAATTGAATCAATCAAACATGATGAGTTTTACCAACCCCATAGGTTCCATACGACACATCTTGTGACACCCACTATGGATCAAAGTGATAACCATGTTACTACCCACACCACCAACTATGTAAATCCTCCCCATTCATACTCAATGCTTAACCCTTTATTTTCTTTATAAGATGATCATGATATTAAATACACCACAAAAATTCTTTTCTACATTAATTAAAATCCACAACATAGAGGAAAAGATCATACAACCATCTATAACCTCATGATCGGACCTCATATAAGAGAACCCCATCCACCCTCCCCTACCTTTTATCATAGATTTTTGGGATTTAATTTATTTTTATCTCAATATTTTCCCTCTATAATGTTTCCTTCCCACACCATGACATCATCATCTATGTCTTCTACAACTTCCATGCCAAGTATTTCTACCAACATGGTAGGTTTAAATTCTAAGGGGCCTCTTAAAAACACCCAAATCCTTAACCATGATACTAATTCTTCCTTTACTACCAATTATTATTTTATTACCAATGTTAGTCATTACACTAGTGCAGTGCATGCCACTACTTCATCGCACACTCATGGTGTATCGCAATCTCCTAATACCACCCATAATAATAATAATAATAATAATAATAATAATAATAATAATAATAATAATAATAATAATAATAATAATAATAATAGTAATAATAATAATAATAATAATAATAATAATAATAATAATAATAATAATAATAATAATGCATCACATGTTTCATCTACTAGTAAAAATATTTCTCAAACTAATCAAATTGACATAAAAACACTAAACAAATACATACTTTTCAAACCAATAATGCAACTCAGATGATGCATATGCAAAATCATCTCATTCATCTCCAAAACCAACCTCACTCGGTTTCATGGGTGGTGAAAAATATGAATGCCCCCCACCCCCCTTATGGACTCCCATGGTAACCTTATCCCACAAATACCACTCATTAATAAAACCATCAAAAATATACAAAATTAACCTATGATACCTCAAATTTATAGCATTAACATAAGAGGTATCACACCGACCATCACCTATAATGGATCTATCTTTCCCACCTTGTATTTAAAAACATTTGGTAACCTTTATAAAGAATGGGTTAAGCTTAATACCCTCAATAATACCAAAATATTAGCTTACAAACTCTTAATATATTCTTTAGATTGATATAATAAATTAAAACCTCACTATATCACTAGCCAAGAAGACTTGGTCAACTCACTAATCTAAGAATTCCAAACTAGTGATCTTCTTGAGAATAACTTAGCCCATTTTATAAATTGCAAACAACTCAAAAGTGAAATTACACAATCCTTCATCAAATAATGGAAAATCTTGTCTAACAAATGTGAGCATAATATAATGGATGATAACCTATTCACCAATGTTCTACACCCTAAATTATAATATTGGGTTAGGATCCTCTCTCCAAAAACTTTGGAAGAAACTCTTGACCAAGCCAAAAAATAATACTTCCTCATGTATCAATTTGAATCACCTCAACCGAGAATGGGCATTTGCATTCTCATCAAAAAATTTAAAAAAATCATTCAACCAATGATGGTGTTACCAACACTTATGACACTATAAATATCATATAAGATATTGGTCCAAACAATGCTATGAAACATGCTCCCGATACTAACAACACTCCTAATCACACATTTTCTCAACACAACCACACTAATGTTCACAAACTGCAGTATAACTTTAAAAATGTCTCCCAATACCTCTAACATGAGATATTGACCCACTCACCCTATGAAATCATGGTATGATCCAAATAAATTATGATGGTTTCATGTAAATTGGGTTAATTCTTATGAGACTTATAGGCAACTATGAAATATTGATATGGATTTTCTTCTTGGTTCTAACTTTTATCATTAAACCCTTATTTGGAAGCATCAACAAGCTTATGACATAGGTATTAAAGAGATTGAAACACAAAATAAAAATCAAGATTTAAATCAATCTAATGTTCATCTTGCTATCTACAAGTATCCCCTTCCTAACCACCAAGATAACATTAAACAACCTACTCCTATTACTAACAATGTTGAAAGTCTTATAAACCTTACCACCAATTATGAAAATGTGGTTAATATGACTAACATGAGAAGATTAGTTACTTTTATTGACCCAAATCCAACACCTACACATCACAACTTTCAACCATTTTATGTCATTCAAGACACTTCCCCATCCCACCTCATGGAATTGGGGTAATAGGAACCAATACACATTGAAGCACCACTCTCAACAACACAACTAGATTATACCTATCATACAATTTCTACTCTTCCCTTAGCATTTACACCACAATAAAACATACCCCAAACTTATAATAGTATTTATTCTACCCAAACATAATAAATACCTCAACCCACCTATAATCAACCTAAACCACCCATACCCTATCAAAACATGTTTAATTATACTTCCAATCCTCCTTCCTAAGAGATCTTGAAACACTATTCACCTATATCTAACAATCCTCCTAAGGGTTATAATGAATGGTATATGTCACATCCCAATTTATCTATAAGATGAATAACTTGTTTTATTTGTGGACTATTATTGATTAGTTGATTAACTAATATTTGATTAAGCTTGATGACATATGATAATTATGGGATAATTTGTGTTGTTTATTTTTACATAATTAAATTCTATGAGTTAGCGGTAATTTTATATTATGTACTTTGTGATCATGTTTGATTATTATACAACATTATTTTATGGATATAATGATGTTTTGGGATAACTACCTTCATTGGTGTGAGATTGATGTAAGATAGTTTCTTCCCTTAGATCATGATGGAGGGAGAGTATAACCAGAGAGGGTGGTTAGATGGAGACATTGGAGGTTGATAAATAATGAATTTGGATACCCTTGGACACACCAATTAGTATATATCATTTCATAATTAATTGTTTACATAAGATAACATGTTTTGTGTAATTTTCCCTTAAATGACTATTAAATACACTTTTTGGTATAATCTATATTGCTGTTGATTATGATCATGTTAATTGTTTAAGTTTTGTCACTAATTTTGTGATCTTACATATCTCATCTTGTTTGGATTAATGAGTGAATTGTTTATGTTTATTTAGTTTGATACCTTTTTATGTGTGGTAGTATTTTAAAACATTATGATATTGTGCGTATTCCACAATCTTTACTTGAGAAATAAGATATAGATAATAATAATTAAATATTATTATTTTGATAATTACATTATCATGTCAATAGATAATAACATTATTTTATAGGATATTATATTTAATTAACTATTTGATATAAGGATTTATATTCATATATATAAATGGATATATTAATGTTAATTATTTAATGATTTTAGAAATTATTGTAATGTATAACATTTCAGTGTAAACTCTAATTCTTATTGTGTAGTTACATTGCCAAAGTTATATGATTTTAGTGTGTTAGTCATTACAAGGGGAAATACATTAGTCCATGACTATTTATAGTCTTTCATGAAATATAACATAGGTTTATGACTTATAAAATTAATGTGGTCTATGATGAATTGATCATTGCCATGCAGATTTGATAAAGGAATATAATATGGTTAATTATGAATTTAGGAGAGAAGTATAAAGAATGACTAGGTAATTAATCATTTGCTAACTTTAGTTAATTAGTGTTGGGAGAAAATTATGGGGTTTACTATGTTTTTCATGTAGATAGACTGCGAGTTAGTTAAGATATCTATGCATGCAAAATTTGAATGAGTTTTATCGATCATTAATGATGGAGTAGTAGAAGAAAAATTGGATGGAAAATGAATAAAGGAGGATAATAGGGTTGTGAACATGGGGATACACAACATAAAATATGGCTCATAGATTTTTAGAGGATAAGATAGAAGGGAAAAGAGGAAAACAAGTGTAGAGAATAAGGATTATGGCTTGGCATTTTGTGACATTCTTATATTTTCCAGGTTGGTTTTGTATTTCAAATTTTGAGTGAAATAATGAATGGATTTTTATAAATTTTTATGGTTAGTAGTTTTATTTTTTGATTTATTAGATAAACTTAGATGTATGTTGATCCTTGTGGAAGGCTCAACCTCAACAAAATCCCACATTTAAACTAGGGTAACCTATGAGATGGGGTAGAGTTGTTGAGTTGGCTATGGTTATTGTTGGGTTTTTTAATAGCTCTATCCTAATCATCTCTATCTATTCAGAGAGACTTTGTTCAATATTTGAGGATTATTATGATGGATATATAAGTATTATGGTTTAAATTATTTAGTTCAATCCAAACTATTATATATGCATTTGAGTATATGAAAACATATACTTGAAGTAGTTAACCTATATAATCTTTCGATTGATAAATCAAATCAGACTTTTGGGTTAAATGATGGTTTTTTATGAGTTTTAAATATATATACATGTTTATATTCTTAGTTAAAAACTAATTAAATATATAGGTATACTCATATACATACATATATATAATGACTATAAGTATGTATATATGTATGTGTGTGTATGTATGTAGTCAAAATTAAAAGTTATAAATGACTGTGTTATACATTTTAAAAATGAACTTTTTGTTTGGAGTAGGCATAAGTTATGTTATAAATTAGCTAGATTGTGAAATCTTGTATTATTCATAATATTATAATATAAAATTAGGATATTTTTTGTATAGTCACTTGTGTAACCTACAAATGGTTAGATGATTAATATGACTATAAGGTTTTATGTTTTATTTGAGGAAAGTATTTAAACCAATAAATTGTTAATGGATATAAGGTAATGTTAGTTATTTATTATGATTGTGAACTTTGCATTTGACTGTGTATTTGATGATTATATAGTCTCCATGGGGAAAACTAGGTAAATAAGTTCGATAGTAAAATTTCCTTGGTTTTGTTTGGCTAAGTCTGAGCTATGATACAAACCATACCTAAACTAGGTAATCGATTGTGTGTTGATATTTATTTTTATTGAACTATACCTGAGTAGGGTGAAAATTATTTGTTCATTTTAATCATATTTTAAATGGTAACCTTTAATGATTTATTGGATTTCAATGATTAAATAGTTTTGATAATTAATAGAATAACTAAGTTTTCAATGTAAAATTCTATGTATCTAATTATCATGACATATGAATTTCTTAGTTTATTGGAAAAGGTAATGGGGCATTTATATATGAGCTGACTACTTCACATATATAATATAATATAATATAAAGTGAATGATAGATGATGTCAAATTTAAAGTATATTGTATAAATTAAGTATGTATAATTGTATGTATGCCTGTGCGCACGCACGCACGCACACACACACACACACACACACACACACACACACACACACACACACACACACACACACACACACACACACACACACACACACACACACACACACACACACACAACTGTGTTATAATTGATATTATTATAACAGTGAATAATTGATGCTTATTTATATCTAGTTAATATAAAAGCATTAGAATGTTTAAATATAGATTATTAATAATATCTATGAGATTAAATAAATAACATAATTGTATGTATGGATTGGCTATTGCTATATGTGGAATATGAACAAGTTAATAGATAATGTTATAATATTATTTCATGGAGAAATAATATTATAAGTTGTTTAATGGATAAATCAACTTGCAGTCTAGATATTCATTAATCGGATGGTGTTATATATTGAGGACTATTTTTGTATTCTATTTATTATTTATAATAAACTAGATGCTTATATTTAATTGACTTCATTTGATGGATTAAATGAATATTTATGATATTTCTATATTTAGAATAATTTTAATTAGATAAAGTGAAATATGATGAATGAATCTATTGGTTTTCATATTATTATTATTTTAAAAAATCTCTCATTCATTACCCTAATTAAGTAGTGGATAGATTCCACTAGCTAAATTAGCACCATCAATGCAAGATAAGGTGTAATCTAACCAAGTGGTGTGTATGAATTTGAGTGATTCTAGTAACATTTATTATTGAAATCTTTAGCAAAAGTAATGTTTGATATACATTGATATTTTATATGTTGATAAAATTTTCATATTTGTGTGATATCATATTAGAATGGATTTTATTTATGGTACACATTATGTATTAGATATATTTGACACACAAGTTCTAGTTTATTACTATGGATTCATGCACTATCATTATCTACCCAATTTATGAATAGAGGGCCATCTCCTTGTTTGGTAGATAGTGAATGGGATCTATCATCTGTGGTTAGTTTGGGAAAGCACTTAGTTGATTCTCTCCCTCCCAACTGGAGTAATATACTAGAGACTAAACTTGAGATTATTTATTAATACTTGAGTCATGGAGACTCTACTCAGAGGAAATTTGTATCATGTTTTATTATTTGATATATTATTATGTATTGTTAAAAATTATAATATTTATGCATTGTACTTTCTATTATATAGGTTTTAATATTGTATCATCTATGGCTAAATTTTTACTACTTTATTTATGATGTGATGTAGTATTTATGGTTTTTCAATGTTGTTCATTATTTCTATACCTATTCATGATCCTTAGCTAAGTAGATTAGATATAACCATTATGGTTAACTAAATTAAAGACAAATTGCCACATTGCTGAAGCTACAGCTGCCCTTCAGACCCTCAAACTAGCTGTGGACTCGGGATATCCCAAATTGTGGCTTGAAGGGGACTCTTTGAATACTATAAATATTCTTAACAATAGAAATACTGTGTCTTGGACCATAGAGGATAAGGTAATGGAGATTAAAACATTATTAAATAAATTTGAATAAGTGATTATAACCCACACCTTTCGTGAAGCCAATGGTGTTGCAGATTGGCTAGCTAATTGTGCAGTCCGGGAAGGTCAAACAGTGAGGTGGCATGAAACATTAGAAAAGAACATGGAATTGAGGGAGCTCATTCTTCATGATGCAACCCATGCAAAGGAAGGAAAGATTGGAGAGTAATAAAAATATAATGAGTAGGAGGAGTGGCAGCGCAGGGAAAGGAAAACAATTATTAAAGAGGAAGGCCCTCAAGAGTGAGACGCGGGTCCTAAAAAATCACAAACAAAGCCGACTTTCCAATCAATTTGGCAGCAGGTGGGTTCAGTGTAAAAACCATAGCAACTAGGATTCAAAGAAAACAAGTATGGCATGCAAAAGGAAGGGAGAACCCTGAAAATAGGAACCCAAGAGCTGTGATGAATGGAGAGAGAAACAAGAAGTCTGGAGAATTTTGTAGAAAGCAAAAGTTGTGAGCTACATGGAAAGACTCCATGGATCAAAGCCGCATATCACTATGGCTTTTTTCAAAAATTAGTCTGATGAAAGGGTCACCCTGCATGGTATCACAATGAACTTAACAGAGGATTTTATAGCTGAGGTTACAGGGCTGCCTACGGATGGACTCAAATTTTCCAAGCAGACAAGCATCTCGAATGAGGCCTTTTGTAAGTTCCCCAAAACGGATGAGGAAGAGCAGCAGCTGGTCAAGAATGGGGATTTCTATGAATTGGATTAGATAAAAGGGATAGGGAGGGATGTCTTAAGCTGCATAAGGGAATACTTCATCCTAGACGAAAGAAGCAAGCGCGTGCACAAGTTCCATTTTGTCTTCCTTAACCATTTCAAGCACAAGGTTAGTTTGTCTTTTCCCTTTTATCTTCGTTTCTCCTTGGTCCAAAGTTTATATGCTCATAGGAAAAAGGAAACGTGCCCTATTCTACATGAAGGCATTACTCTACTTATCGAAGGCTACTACAAGAATAGTGCAATGGTAAAGCACCCCAAATAGGGGAAAATTAAGGTGTCAGGGAACAAAAAGAGTGAAAGTGTAAATGGGAAAGGCAAAATAAAGCTCCCTAGTGCTAAAAAGTAGAATGTAGAAGATACGGAATGGGAGAGAATTGAAAACCCCAGGGAGGAAAACTTGGAAGAAGAAGAAGGAACTGAAAGCTGGGATACAAACTCTAATGAGGATGAAGAATGTTCTGAGAAGAATGAAAAAGATGATGTCAACATAGAGGAGGATTTTGCAAACAGAATTGTAGATATGAAGGAAAATCAGAAAGTGTCAAAGGATGAATTTGTCCAAGATGACCCTTTTGAGGACCCAACTTCAAAGAATGAAAAGGAAACTTTAGGTCAGGATGATAATCAAGATACGGATATGGAAATTCAAACTGGAATTAAAGAGCGAGAACAAAAGAGTCAAGAGGATATCTTTGAAGAAGCCAGGAACAGTCCCAATAAAAATTCTAAGGAATGGGGAGGGAAAAAACAAAATGATGAAACGCACACACCTATGGATTGGGTTAATTGTAAAGCAGAGGCATCATCCCAATTTGATTCTTGGACGTGTAGGGAGATTATGGATCTCAAGAGGAAGATGGAAACTATGGAAGATTCCCTGAAAGCTATTTAGAATAAAATAAACAATATGGAAAATTAGATAAGGGAGATCCCAGTCAAGCTCAAAGCCTATGAAAATAACCTCTAGGAACTTATTAAGGACAACAGAACAAAAATGGAGGAAGTTACGTCCAATATTTATGTTGTTGCTATCAATATAGGTAAAAGAGCCAATGAGGAGACCAAAGCCCTAGAGGGACCCAACAAAAGGACGAGAGAAAGTTCTAGAAAGAAGGTTACACAAAAAGGAGCTATGTAGGTGGCAACCACTACCCAAGATACTGTTATGAAAGGAAAAGAAACTATGAAAATGATATTGGAATTGGATGAATAATCTGGTTCTTCTAGTTGATTTAGTAACTGGTGCTGTTTTTTGTTTTCTTTCTGTAATCCTTTGCCTTTGGTGATACCCGATCTCTGTTTAATCTGGGTTTTGACCAGAAGTCTTTTTGGTGGTTTTAGGTCCATTAAAAACCTATTTTTGCTACTTCCTTGTAGTAGTTTTTAGGCTTTGCCTGTGGTATTGGACGATCTTTCTTTCTTTCTTTGTAACAGGGTTTTGGGGCCCCTTCAAAACCTACTTTTACCTCAATCTAAAACTAGTTAGGATTTCTCATGGTGAAATGTATATGTTGAATATGTGTAAATAATTAAAAAAAATTATTGTAATATTTTGGTAAAACCTAATGGGGTTGTTACATTTTGGTATCAAAGTTGAGGCTCAAACTATAAGACTTGATGTGTCCACTAACATAAAATTATTCTTTTGATAAATAGGAAGAATAATGGTGTGCATTAGACCAGGAGACGAGGGTCCTTTGAATACAAAACCCCTTTTTTATCCAAATTAGTTTACAACTAAGCAAGCTATGAAGTTGGATAAAATCCTCATAACCATGCAAGAGACTAGGGACCAAATCATGGCCCTAGAACAAGAAGTACATGGCCATGAAGAGGATAATGCTCATGAAGAACCTAAAGGGCATCGTAATGATCATGAACATCTTCAAGAGTAGAGGCATGAGGAAGTGTCATGGGATGTGAAAGATCAAGTAGCTATAGATTTATCATGTGACATAAAAAGGTTAATCCACCGAAGTTGAATAGAATTATATTTGGGGATGGAGTTGAAGCATATTTAATAGAAATGGAGAAGTATTTTGAGATTTATAATTATTTTGAAGTCATGAAAGTAGTCTAGGGAGCTTATTAGCTTGCTAGTGAAATAATAATTTGGTGGGAAAATAAGAAACTCAAGATGAACCTCAACTTAACCACCACCACTTTGGAATAGTTTGTGACACCTTTTAGGTAACAATGTCTTCTATAACTATACTTATACCAAGAGTTTATATATTTATAGAATCTTAAGGAAGGGTATTTGTTAGTGAATGAGTACTAGGATCAATTCACCAAACTTATTAAGTATATACCTTGATATAAGGTATATTAGAGGTTTATAATCAATAAATTCATCATGGTATTGAAACCCCAAATATGTGGTGAAGTATATGTGCATAGTCTATCTACCATAGATCAGGTGTTCGAGAAGGAATTTAAATAAGAACAAAAAATGAAATATCTTGCTCAAGTCAAAGATAAGTTCAAAAATAAATTTGGAAATTCTAAACCAAATTTTAAGAAGAACTAGAAGCAAAAGAGTGGATATTCTAAGGGTCAATTCAATAATCAGAATGCCAAGTTCAATAGTGGTTTAGGGAATAGGAAACTAGGTAATAGTTTCAAGGGAAACCAATAAACTGAGAAGAAAGGACTAGATGGACGTTGATTAATTTATGGAGATGTCCACTTTTCTCAAGAATGTCCTTAATATAAATCAAATAAAAATGGTTCAACTTCTCATCAAGGTATGTTTCAACAACATATTCATGTAGTTGTTAATAATTGATAGGCTGAGTATTAAGCTTCACACATAGAACTGTTAGTTATTTTATTAATCATCTAGGTTCTATTTTAATTGATACAATATCTACATAATGTTTCATTTCTCATATATTTATTATCAAATTTACTAGAAAGGATACATTAATGGTAAATGCATGGTTCCTACAATATGGGAATGAGTCAAAGGTCAAAGTTAATAAGTGCCTAGTCAAAGCAAATATTAGATTTCCTAAGTTTACTATGGTAGTAGATATTTTTGTAGCACCATTGGGATCATATGATGTGATCTTATGAGTCAATTTAATTTTGAATAATAAATCCAAGGTTGACTATTTTTTGAAGAAGGTTGAGTGTCAAGATTATTTTGGAAATCAATCACAACTTTAAGGTGAGAGAAAGGAGTTGAAACTAAGGCATATTTTTGTAATTCAAATCAAGAAAGCTCAAAATAAGGGATGCTAAACATTTATCACTAAAATAAATGAGATGTAAGAATCTAAGGAATCATCCATCAAAGATTTTCTTTTTTTGAGAAAAATCCATGATGTATTTTCTAATGAATTATTAGGATTGCCACCTAAGTGTGAGTTTAATCTCTCAATTAATATCATACCTAAATCAAAATTGCAGTCTAAGGTGATGTATAAGATGAAAAACATTGAATTAGTTGAGTTAAAGGCACAAATTTAGGATTTTTTGAAAGGTTTGATTCAATTGAGTGTGTCACCATGGGGTGATCTAATTATCTTCATAAAGAAGAAAGATGACACTCTTTGCCGATGCATAGATTATAGGATGTTAAATTAAAAAACAATCGAGAATATATATCAAATACCATGCATTAATTATATTTTTTATCAAATGTGAGGAGCCATAATATTTTATAATATTGACATAGATTAGGGTATCACCAATTGAGGATCCACAAAGAGGATAACCTAAAAATAACATTTAGGACTTGATATGGGAAGTATGAATTCATAATGTTACCATTTGGATTGATGAATGCTCTAGTAGCATTCATGAATCTAATGAATAGTGTGTTTAGAGATTACCTAGATTACTTTATGTTGGTATTTCTTGATGACATCCTAATTTACTCCAAGAATGAGGAATAATACTTACAACATTTGGGATTAATTTTGCAATGTTTACAAAAGCATAGATTATATGACAAGTTCTCTAAATGTGCATTTTTCCAAAATAAAGTGTATTATATAGGACACATTATCTCTGTATATGGTATTTCATTATATCTAGCAAAGATAAGAGCCAATATGGAGTGGCTAAAACCAAATTTTAATGTGCATGAGGCAAGAAATTTCATGGGATTAGAAAGTTCTTACAAGGAATTCATTCAAAAAAATTCTAAGATAGCTAATATGATTACCTCTATTTAATGGAAGAATCAGAGTTTCATCTAGTCATAAAAGTGTGAGATAGGCTTTTAGGAACTGAAAAGGGAGATTATTTTATCACCAATGCTAAGATTTCTTAATCTTAATGGTTAATTCTTAGTGATCATAGATGCATCTGGGGATAGACTTGGAGGATTTATTATGCAGTATGGTTTAGTGGTAGCCTATGAGACTAGGAAACTAAATCTATATGAGGTCAATTATTCCCCTCATGAGTTATAACTTATAGTATTTATGCATTCTTTATGAGTTTTGAGTCATTATCTATTAGGAAAATTGTTTGAGCTCAAGATTAATAACTTAGGACTCAAGTACATTTTCACCTAACCAAATTTAAATTCTCATCAAAGATGATGGTTAGATTTCTTGAATGATTATGATTTCAATATTAAATATATCAAAGGCAAGGAGAATAGATTAGCTAATGCTCTAAGCCATATAAGGTAGTCATGGCTACTATCAAGAGTACTTTTAGAGATCAAGTGATCAAATTCTCACTAGGAGATTAACTCTATGATCAGGTCAAGAAAGCATTATTTGAGAATGCTTAGAATCCTAAGTATAAGGGATTTAAAATAAAAAATGATGGTTTTTTATGGTACAATGATAGGATGTGTTTATTAATAGAGAGAATATGAGGAGCATAGTGTAATGAACCGCTACACCAAAACCTTGAGGCATTAGTGAAGTCCACCCACCAGGACCATAACATCCCACCATGCTTCTAAAGCCCAGACTCTAGGCTAGATTTGCATTTGTACCACCAAGATTCCCTACATGTATGAGCCTCAAATGAACACTGCCATGCTGGCATAGCCACCCGCTCTGTGACTTAAACCTGGGTGGAGGCTCTGATACCACATGTAATGAATTGCTACACCAAAACCTTGAGGCATTAGTGAATTCCACCCACCAAGACCATAACACATAGTTCTAAAGGAATTGCACAATGCCTCATATTCAGGACATCCAAGAGTAATGAAACTCATGTTTGATCTTAGACCACTCTATTTCTAGAAAGGAATCAAAAGAGATGTAGTCAATTTTTTGTCTCATTATATATAATGTTAATGTGTTAAAGTTGAACATGTGCTTTCAGATGGATTTTTTTATCCACATGATATAATAGAATATATGTGATAAGTGATCAGTATGGACTTTATCCAAGGGTTGTCATTATCACATAATAGGTATGACATGATCATGGTAGTAGTTGAAAAACTAACCAAGGTAACACATTTCATACTAGGAAATTTGATTGACGATGCACCTACTCTTACAAAGAGATTCATATAGGAAGTGTATCAAATGCATGATTTTCTAGAGAAGATTATTTTAGATAATGATCTAAATATGACTTCTAGATTTTGGCTGACTCTAAATTCAGCTCTAGGTATGTAGTTAAACTTTAGCACTACATATCACCCATAAATTGATAGATAGATATAATAAGTTAATCAAATTTTAGAATATATCCTTCATATGTATGTTGTGGATCAGTAATACAAGTGGAAAGAATACCTTTCATTGGTTGATTTTGCTTACAATAATTCATACTAATCAACTTTGAAGATGGCTTCATTTGAGGCATTTTATAGAATAAGATGTAGAACACCAATCAATTGGGATAGGTTTGAATACAGGGTAGTCTTTGGACCTAAGATGCTTTAATAAATGGAGGAGAAAGCCAGGATAATAAGGTAGAGTTTGGTCAAGGCCAATGATAAATAGAAATGTTATGTTGATCTAAAGAGAATAGGTAAATAGTTTATGTAGGTGATACAGTATTTATATGGTTAAGCCTCATAAAATCTCAATTAAATTTAGGAAATCAATTAAACTTTCACTGAGATATGTGGGACCCTTCAATGTTTTATAAGTGGTCAACCCTGTAGCATTTAGGCTTGCATTGCCACTAGATTTAGCTCTTTTTCATAATTTCTTCTATGTATCTTATCTTAAAAATTATATAGTTTATCCTTCATATGTGTTGGATGGAATGCTTTGTAGGTTCTAGATCCCAGGGTGGTTATGGTGTAACCAATTAGAGTAATTGACACTCATAAAATTCATATGCATAATAGATAAGTGTCACAGTATAAGGTCCTATGGGACCAATGCTTTGAGGATAATGCCATTTGAGAGGACTATGATGAGTTTTACTTGTTATTTCCACATTTGTTAGCTTGATTTATTATTGCATATTATATTATTCTTTGTTGAACAATGTTTTAAATTCATAACTTGTGTTTAAATAAATGTTATCAAGATGATGACCAACTTTAGGGGGGAGGATGTCACATCCCCATTTCTCTCTAAGATGAATAACTTGTTTTATCTATGGATTATTATGGTTGACTAGTTTATTAACTAATATTTGATTAAGCTTGATAACATATGTTGATTATGGGATAATTTGTGTTGCTTATTTTTACATAATTAGATGTTATGAGTTAGTGTTAATTTTATATTTTATACTTTATGATCATATTTGATTATTATATAACATTATTTTATGGATATAATCATGTTTTGAGATAACTACCCTCATTAGTGTGAGATGTATGTAGGATAGTTTCTTCCCTCAGATTATGAAGGAGAGAGAGTGTCATTGGAGAGGGTGGGTAGATGGAGATGTTAGGGGTTAGCAAATAACAAATCTAAAAACTCTTTCACACACCATTTAGTATATCTTGTTTCATAATTAATTATTAAATAGCTTAACATGTTTTGTGTACTTTTCCCTTATATTATTGTTAAATATGATTTCTAGTATAATCTTGGTTATTGTTGTTATGATCATGTTGATTGTTTGATTTATTTCACTAATTTTTTGATCTTATGTATCTCATCTTGTTTTTCTTAATGAGTGAATTTGTTTATGTTTATTTCTACCTCACTACCTTATTGTGTGTAGCAGTATAGTAAAACATTATGATATTGTGATAGATTCCATAATATTTACTTGAGCTATAAGATATAGATAACAAGAATTAAAGATTATTTTTATTATAATTGCATTACAATGTTGATAGATAATAACATTAATTTATAATATATTATATTTAATTAACTATTTGGTATAATGATTTATATTCACATATATAAATAGATATATTAATGTTAATTATTTAATGATTTTAGAAATCATTGTAATATATAACATTTCAATGTAAACTCTAAGTCTTGTTACACGTAGATATATAGCAAAAGTTATATGAATTTATTATGTTATTCATTACATGGGGAAATACATTAGTTGATGAATAATTGATAGTCATGCCTGGAATATAACATAGGTTTGTGACTTATGAAATTAAGGTGGTCAATGATGAATTGATCACTGCCATACAAATTTGATAAAAGAATATAATATGGTTAATTAGGTTTTTAGGAGAGAAGCATCAATAATTATTAGGTAACTAATAATTTGTTGACTTTAGTTAAACAATGTTGGGAGAAAAATATGAGGTTTACTATGTTTTGCATGAAGATGGAGTGCAAGTTTTTAAAGCTATTTGGGCATGCAAAATTTAAAAAAGTTTTATTAGTCATTAATGATGGAGTAGTGAAATAAAAAGATGGTGGAAATGAATAAACTAAGATAGTAAGGCTATGAACAAGGGCACACATAGCATAGAGTATGGCTCATGGATTTTGAGAGGAGAAGACATAAGGGAGAAGAGGTGAACAAGTGCATATAAGAAGGATTTTAGCTTGATATTCTATGACATTCTTACATTTTCCAGGTTGGTTTTATAATTCAAATTTTGAGTGAAATATTAAATAGGTTTTTTCTAAGTGTTTTGGTTATTGGTTTTATTATTTGATTTATTAGACAAACTAAGATATATGTCAATCCCTATGGAAGGCTTAGCCTCCATAGAACCCCACATTCAAACTAGGGCAACCTAGGAGATGGGGTAAAGTTACTGAGTTGGCTATGGTTTCTGTTGGGTTTTCAAAAATTTATATCCTACACATCTTTAGCTATTTTAAAAGACTTCGTTTAATATTCTAGGATTATTCTGATGGATATATAAGTATTGTGGTTTGTATTAGTTAATTTGGACTAGAATCTTATATATGTGTTTGTGTGTATGAAAACATAGACTTGAATTAGTTAACTTGTATAATATTTTGCTTGATAAATTAAATTGGAATTTTAAGTTAAATTATGGGTTAAAAAGGGTTATATATATACACACACACACACACACACACACACACACACACACACACACACACACACACATAAATATATACATGAGTAAATACTTGGTTAAAAATTGATGAAGAATGTGTGTGTGTGTGTGCACGCGCATACACGCACGCGTGTGCACACACTTATGCATTAAACTATTTTATTTCATTAAATGATAGTACACACACACACACACACACATAGAGAGAGAGAGAGAGAGAGAGAGAGAGAGAGAGAGAGAGAGAGAGAGAGAGAGAGAGAGAGAGAGAGAGAGTAGTATAAAATTATTAAACTATATGCAATATATATATGTATGTATGTATGTATGTCGACAATCAGATTTCTAAGTGACTGTGTTACACATTTTTAAAATGATATTGCTGTTTAGACTAGGCATAAGTTATGTTATAAAAATTTATCTAGATTGTGAAATATTGTATTATTAATAATGATTATAATGAATAATTGGGATCTTTTCTATGTATTCACTTGTGTAACTCAAATATGGGTAGATAAGTAATATAAAGTTGTATGGTTTTGAATTTTGCTTGAGGAAAGTATTTAAACCAGTAAATTGTTAAAAGATATAAGGTAGTGTTAGTTATTTATTGTCATTTCAAACTTTGTGTTTAGCTATGTATTTGATGATTATATATTTGAACTATGTATGAGTTGGCATAGTCCATAGGGAAAACTGGGAAAATGAGTTTGATATTAAAATTTCCTTGGTTTTGTTTAGCTAGGTTTGAGCTATGATACAAATGATATCCAAGCTAGGTGATTGACTATGTGTTGATGTTCTTTTTATTGAACTATACCCAAGTAGGTTAAAAATGATTGTGTTCATTATTTGCTCATTTAAACTATATTTTAAATGAAAACCTTGAATTAATGATTGGATTTCAATGATTTAATAGTTATGATAATTAATGTAATAACTAAATTTATGTTGTAAAATTTTGTGTATTTAATTATAATGTCACATGAATTTCTCAATTTATTGGAAAAGGTTATGGGGACTTTGTGTGTGAGTTGATTGTATACTTCATGTATACAATATATTATAAGGTGAATGATAAAGGATGCTAATTTCATAGTATATTGTATAATTGAAGTGTGTATAATATAATTGTATGCATGCATGCACACACACACGTGCACACACACACACAAAGAGAGAGAGAGAGAGCTACATTATAATAATAATTATTATAATAGTGAATAATTGATGCTTGTTTATATTTGGTTAATATAAAATCATTAAAATGTTTAAATATAGAGCATTCATTATATTTATGAGATTAAATATAGAACATAATTATATGTATGGATTGAATGTTTTTATATGTGGAATATGAATAATTTAATATCCAAGGTTATAATATTATTTTGTGGAGAAGTAATATTATAAGTTTCTTAATGGATAAAGCAATTGGTAGTCTAGATATTCATTACCTAGATGGTGTGTTATATATTGAGTATTATTATTATTTTTTTTTTATTATTTATAATAAACTAGATTTTTAGATTTCATTCACTTCATTTGATGGATTAAATGAATGTCTATGATATTTATATATTTAAAATAATTTTAATTAACTAAATTGAAATATGATGGATGAATTTATTGGTTTTTGTATTACTATATTAACAAATCTTGCAATCATGACCCTAATTAAGTAATGGGTGGATTCTGTATATAATTAGAAACATATTGTGTCTATAAATCAGTCCTAACTCAGAGAAGATAGATCATACCATACACTTTAGATTGGTGAAACATTTGTTAAGTTGTAATATGACCAATATGAGGATCTGCTAGACTTGATTAGGGGATGTCTTACTATAATACACTATGCTAAGGAGTGTTCTAAATCCTCTAGTAAAGCACAATCATGCAATAACCCTATGGGAGTCATATGTTTTGATATCTCACTAAAATAATACCAAGTAAATCAAATATAATATAGTGCTCACTAAATATTATGGCACAAAGTGGGGATTAGAAATAATAAAATTAAGCATGCATAAGAGACATATTCTCATGTCATTGTATACAAAATCCTAATACATGGAAGAAAAGTACAAATGCATATCTATGTACTCCTACAAAGGAAGAACAAAGTTAGGAATACTTACCTTTGAATAAAAACTTACTAAGCCTAAATCTCTCCCTTAGCCAAGGTGTTTCATAATAGGTTTTTATGGTACGTAAGGATGACAAAGACAAATCAGCTCTAGGATACATAACCTATCATTGTATTCAAAATATTTTTCCACAAGATAAGATCCGTATCTCTAAAGAAAGTATGTAACCTTAAGATTTACTTCTCAAGTAGAATGGTCAATAAGTAGATGTTTTTTCACTTACTTTTTCTTCTCATAATAAATGATGGAAACAAACTTATATATATATATATATATATATATATATATATATATATATATATATATATATATATATGTAGATTTAACCCTTGACACTTCCAAAAATCCCACTTGATAAGGTCAACTAGTTAACCTAGCATAGTTTCAGACAATAATTCACTAGGTCAGCCTAAGGCCAAACTATTTACTAAGTGACAATAACCCAAAATTATATAAGGTTGACCTATTTGACCTAGCATAACTAAATAAAAAAAGGGATGTATGTGAGAAAAAGGAGAATAAAATGTGGAAAGTCACTATAAAGGATACAACAAAGAAGAAAAAGCTTAGGGATAATGGTTTTAGGATACAAGTGTGTGGATAACAAGTGGTAAAAGGGACAACAATCCTACAAATCACCAATGGTTTTCCAACCCTTTTCCTGGTGCACCCCTTAAGGCATGCACTTAGAGATATTAAGACTTGATGGGTTCCTACATGATTTAAAGTGTTAATAATTGATAAAAGTTTGAAAATATTATGTGTGTACATATGCCCCATTCTAATCTCATCACATGTCATGTGAGTGCAACATAAGATGGTGTTTCAAGAATATAACATTATAATGCATAATGTTGATGCTAAGTAAAGTGCAGTAAGCAAAAAAAAGATAAATTAAGGGATAAAATAAAAAAACATACCTTTGCTTACTTTAGTGTTGTAGATAAAGAATTATACTACAAGAGAAATGAAGGTGTTTAATGTGAAGAACATTAGGCAAACCTATAGAAGATAGTGCAAAAAATAGTCAAAATAATTTTTTTGGGAGATAGGCATATAGTAGTGGAAAAAAAATCTCTACATCATCATGATTATAGAACACTTTATGGTACATAAAATGGATGTATAAAAATAAAAATAGATGAAAAACAAGGAATCTAATGAAAAAGATTTGAAAGATTAATATTTTTGAAAAGTAATTTTAAATAGGTTGAAAGGAAAGTCATTTGGTTTTTCTTGACTTGTGAAGGAGAGAAATAACTCTGATAGACAAAATGAGCTAGGATAGCAAGGATATGATAGCCTAGATGAGAGGGATCTCTAGCGGTGGTAGTGAGTGCACTACAAGTAGGAAACTGAGAATCTTAAGCTAGTTTTTGATTTTTTTTAGTGATTTTAAGTGTATTTTAGAAATTTATGTTTTAAAGCATTTTTAGACATTGTAATAAACTCAAATTAGATGATAAAGGTAGGAAAAATCATTTAGGGAAATGGGTTTAAAGGTTTGAGGGAAATAATTAATGAAAGACATTTATTTCACAAAATATAAGGAGTTAACAGGAAAAAATAACTAGGTCAACCCAGTCGACCTAGTAGTCTAAAAATTATCAAAATCCACACTATCAACCTAGTAGGTATGTGCTGATGTAGTATGTTTTCTAGACTAATGAACTAGTACATTATTGATAACTAAGAAAACAAGTCTAGTATGACAACTTAGTACTAAGAATGGAAAAACATAGAGGTTGACTTAGATTTTTAAGTCAACCAAGTCAAAATAGGGAAATTTTGGTCAAACTAGTGTTTGACCAGGGAACCAAAATAGTATAGAAATGTTTTAAAAGGCCTAAAGAGTGATAAAATGGCCTATAATGATTGAGTGAGGGTGAAAAGGGATATATAAGCTAAAAATAGGTCAAATTAATTAAAATTAATAGATGAAAGAAATTAGGCTTGTTTTTGTATTTGAAAAGAATGTATTTTGATTATAAATGACATGGAAGATCTAATACATCTTTTGTTATTTATTAGTTGTAGGGGCATCTAAGATTTTGGTGTTAAGTAGATGCATCATAGATTCTTGACTTATTAGAGAAATTTTCTATAGAATATAGAGCCAAATTGATTATTGTAGGTTTAGGAGGTATCACAAAGATGTGTAAGATACCACTTAATTATATTTTCTAATCATGTTCCTAGGATTTTGGGAATGATTGATTAACATATTTAGCTAGGAGGTGGAGGTGGAGACCATAGATGTGGGTATCACCTTGAAGGATGTGCATGTCATCCTAAGATTACTCATATCAAGGATACCTGGAGTCATAGGAGTACCTAATAGCAAGGAAGAGAAGTGATCCTTAACCATATGGGTGATGGGCTCAGAGATGATACACCCTAAATTGAGGGTGAATATGTTTGATTTATATTCATAAATTATTTTGGATATACAAAAGGATATGATAGGACTTGTGATAGCATGATTATTATGTCATAATTTAGATAATAAGGTACCACTTTTTATAGTAGCCTTGAGCTAGATGATATTAGAGGATGGGGTGCTATATGTTGTAGGATCTATCAATAAGTACAACTCATGCATGAAATGTATGAAGTGTTCTCTAGAGGGTAGAATTCAATGAGACTAATAACACTATTAAAAACATGGATATATGAGAGGTTACCCATGTATTGGCCAGTTGGGTTGCCCCATGCAATCAATGATAGGTTACCTCAGGTTCATAGATGGGGATAGGACTAGGTAGAGTGGGATATGCCCCATGTACTAGTGTTATGGATGATGATATGGGAAGATATTATATGGTAGTTTTATGGGCACATAACTATCATATAACTTGGTTGAGAGATAGTTTCACCAACTTTGGCATGGATAAAGGTGATGAGTCACTATACCTAGTGGTCAAATCTATATTTAGTGGCATGGTTACTAGGATAGATAGGACTTCCTCACCCAGTAGAACCTATAATAATGCCCATGTTTTGGGCCTAGTATGTGAGATATCTATGAGTGAGGGGAAAATTAGGGCCACCAATTTCTATGTTGATGCTTAGGCCATGCCATTAGAGACCATGGAGTAGTCGAGCATGATGAGAAGTAGAGTAGGAGGAGATGGATGTAGAAGTAGGAGTACTAGAGATACCACTACTAGATCTAAATGATGAGGAGTAGAGATAACCACAGACATGGTGTTAATAGAGGTATTAGGAGTAGGAGAGATCAAAGACTATCATCATCTTAGATGACCCAGCAGGTAGGCTAGAGTGGAGTTGGATGATAGAGAGACCATCTAGGCATAGGTTGAGATGGGCATGAGTTACAACTATAGGATTTGTTTTTAGGTAGTGACCTATAGAGGAGATTATTATAGGTTTCATAGATGGAGATACCATGCTCAATGATCATGTAGATGGTGAGATCATAAGGACCAACACATAGATAGGTAAGAAAGATAGTCAAATTTTGCTTTAGGTTATTTTGAGGTAGACTAAAAAATGATAGATTTTGAGATATATTAATGATATAATATATATTTAGTGTGATTTTTCTAGGTGTTATAGAGGATGAGGACACCATATGGGGGTCCCTAGTTAGGGGAATACTATATGATATCCTAGATGAGGCTCTGACACCATATGTCATTGCTACACTAGAGGATCCCAGGTTACCATCTACCCCAGCTTAGGTGAGATAATTTAGACTAGATGCAGAGGTTGTGAGGTAGTTGTGATTATACATAGAGGAGACATATCCACTATTAGAGGTAGGTACAAGAGAGGCATGGGCACAGTAGGCCCTAGCTAAGGAGAGAGCCATGCATCTAATGACTATGACATAAATGGGATAAGTAAAAGCCTAAGAGAGAATGACACATGTAGATACCCTAACCCACATGACATAGGTATATTAATAGGATATGGAGACACATCTAGTGACCCTAGCCTAGTTGGCATCGGTACAAGCTCAAGTGGCTCATTTACAAGGGAAGGTATTAGGACTGAGATCTTGAACAAGCTCTTTACAATGTTCTATTTAGAGGGGTTAGACCAAATCATATACAAGAAGTGTGTCTAGGCCACAAGATAGGTAGGATGGGGCCTAACCATAAAGCTATAACATTTTATATGGTTGTATTATTGTAAAAAAATCATGATATATATAGAGATGTCTCATTTTGGGATTTGGATTGCTTATTTTTATATGTTTAAATTATCATTTTGGTTATTGATGCTAAGATATATTTATTTCTATCACATGTATTTAGTTTTTATTGTATATGATATGGTAAATATATGAGTTGTGGTTTCTTTTCTAGAATTCTGTAGGACACATGCATGGTTAAAAATAAATAGGCAAAAAGGACTTGGTAAAATATAATCAGTCAAAAATGTACTACACACTTTTTCATGTTAGGAAATGTGTAATAACAATAATGTGACTAAGTATTAAAAAAAAAAGAGGTGATAAATAAGATGGTAAAAAAAAATTAAACCAAAAATTGGCACCAAAGTAAAATAAGTAAAATCACACTAAATCATGTTGTGAAGTGTGAAAATAATGTAATAAAATGGAAGGAATGTGAAATAACAAATGGTATAAAAACAAAATCAATTAATTCAATAAATCATACTAAATCATGTTGGGAATTATAAAAGAGAGACAAAATTTCAAAAATTGGTCTTTAAATTTAACACACTAATTCGGGCTGGGAAGTATGAAAAATTCAAGAAATGGTTATATTCTTACATGTGATCAAACAATAATAAGGTAAAGGTGAAAGATAAATGAAGAAACAATAAAACATACTAAATAAATATGGGAAGCATGCCAATGATTTTTAACTTCATAATCGATCACATCTTATCTCATATTTGACACATGTAATTTTGATTATGACTTGGATTGTTGGAAAATTTTGTAAGGAAGGCCAGGTCCTATCCATGATCTTACACTAAAACTAAAAAATGAAACAAAAATGAGGTGGAATAAATGTGAAAATTTAGAAAAAAATGATGTTGGTAATAGGAATGTGAAATTATGGTAATTTATGAGGAAGGCTAGGTCCTATCAATGGTTTTACAATGCAACTCACAAATGAAATCCCAAAGGGAGTGATTAGTGAACAAAATAATATTTCTCAAGAGGAAATATGGGTAATGTAGGGAATGTAAAAATCATAACTGAGGCATCGTATGATAAGACCTTAGGAGATAGGAGGCATGATAAGGACATGAAAGGATACTATGTAAGTAGTGACCATTAATGCATAAAGGAAACTTGTTTGATATAGACACAAAGCTTTGTAGGAAAATAAGAATGATACTAAGATAAATCATGAAGGTATATTAGTAAAATAAAAGTAAAATGGACTTACCTTCCCATGATGTGTTCCTCATTCCTTAGGACCCCTTACAAAATTGTTGGTCTACTATGAAGAATGGGTACTTGCATGAGAAAGTAGGTAGCACTAAAAGATTTTTTTATTCTCCTTTTATAATCTACTAGCCTACTAAACCTCAATGGACCTTAGCTCTATTATGAAGCCAACTGTGGAGTTTGAGATTTTACTATAAGAATGAGATGTGCTTTGAATTAGGTCTTTTAGTGTGATTTAACTTTTAATAATTTTGAAATGATTTTTGCTTGTTATATCATTGCCTTTTGTTAAATGATTTGGATTTAAAATGTTTTTACATATTTTTAATATTCCTCCTCCATACAACTTGGAATGACCAAACATGAGAGATAGAGTAATACACATGAATGAGCTATAGGCTTATGCTAAAAAAATTTAAGTAACCAAAGAGAAGATTGACTAAGATACTTAGGCTTGACAATGAACCAACATGTCATCTCAAGTCTCAGCCGTGTATATGCTTAGTTTTTGAAAAGGGGAGAAAGGGAATAAAGGAGATCTATAGTGGACTGGTGAAAGGAGATTATAATGAGATTAATTATTTACTAACTAATCACATGGTAAATATGGAATAAATAAAATGAACCAAGTTTGTAGAGTCAAATCATAATGATAATTGTTCATGAAAAATAGAGATAAGAAATCAAACAATAAGGAAGGGAAAATAAGGGAGTTTTAATAAATAAACTCAAGAAGGAAAATAAATAAATGACAAATAAGACATTCATAATAAAACATAAATGATAGTGTAAGCATTATAGAGTGCAAAAATTAAAGTCACTATGTAATATAAATAAGAATTTGACATAATGTCAAATGATATAATAAATAGATAAAGATAACATTAGAGCACACATCCAATCCAAAATGAAAATGTAAAAAACACCATGAATGTGTTCATAAATATTGATTGATCTACCCATACACATTGTCTGTAACATCTGATAAGTCTCTATGAAGCTAGACATGAACTGATGCTAATGTCTCACCTATTTTTAGTGAAAATAAGGAAAATAATTCTCATCTAATCTCCTCAATTGAAAAGGTAAGAATTCTTGATGGATCATGCTAAGGAGGGATATCAGGTAAGGGATGATCAAAAGAATGAATGGGAGTGAACCCTATAGGAGATTAAGGAATCATTTATGGGTAAGGATCCATATATGAGGGACTCATAGGTGGAAAAGGATCCATAGGTGAGGGAAGGTCTATAGGTGAAGGAGTCATGGGTGGAGGAATAAACGGTGATTAAGGGACTAGAGGAGGAGATGGAACCACTAAAGGTGGAACCATGGGATAATAAGGGGAGCCTTATTATGGGAATGACCTATGGGAGTAATGGTAGAAGGTCCAAATGGATATAAAATTATATTTAAGATGTTGCTAAAGGATGTGACAATGATCAATGTGATGGGTACCACATTGGTGCCAAAGATAATACACCTCTCCATACTTAGGAATATACTTAGGTAGTATTTTCAATGGAGGTATGGACTTATCTGAGGAGTAAGGGATAGAAGGATGTAAAGTATTAATATATTGTCACATCTTATGATAATGCATGGCAAAATGGTTATCTATCTCATGGAAGCAACAAATACACTTATGAGTAGGCTTAGTAGTACTCATAAGAGGAGGTGTAACAAGAATGGAAGGAGCTTGGGAAAGCTCATCAACCTATTTTGTGGGTAATAAATCCAACTAATGTAAAGGAATCAAACCATCACCCATAGAAGGTGATGGTGGGGAAGGAATAGGATAGGCTTAATGGAATGAGCAATGGGATCAAAATTAGGGCTAGATTCAGCAATAGTGAGAGCAAAAATAGGCTCAACTATATCAGGACTAAGAATGGTCTCAACTACAACATGAGTAGGAATGCGATCTAATATGAACTCTATTAAATAAGGTTTATGGTCTAAAGAAGGCTAAATAAGGGTTACACACATCTTAGGGATAAGCAAGCTATAAGGGTTAGGGTACTTAACAAAGTGGTAATGCCCAATCATAGTACAATCCATGAAAATATTCCTATGACGTTCCTAAAAAATTATAGGTGTTAATACCATCTCTACCCTATGATAAAGAGGAAAAATACTAAAATTAGGAACTATAAATGATGGAACATGGGAATATTCATTAAAATTTTGAAGCAAAGAAGAATGATAATGAATAATCTTAGCATCATGGTCTTGAATAAGACCACCTAAGAATAGATCATCTAAGGTGTAACCATCATTTTAGTTAGGTGTGTGAAGTTCAATGATGCATGTAAGGATTATTTTATCATCTGATGAAGTGTGATGAATGGAATGCTAATTCTTAGTCAAGATAAAAGGAATATCATCATAAGGGGGTTTATGAGAATGAGGCTATAATGAATTAAGAAGTTGAGAGATGAGATGAGGTGAGAGATCATAAGTTTTAATCTTGATTTTTATCTCATCACATTCATCATCATTAGAACATAGGAGGTTATGTGGAATATTCCCAATGAGCTTAGGATGCCCATGACAACCTCAAATGGAATTGATGGGAAAGTTGAATCATTGATACTCATAGAATGGAACATTAGGCAAAGGTTAAAGAGTATGAATCTTGAAGACACCATAGTCTTAGAATTGTTAAAAATTCCAAGGGTGGTGTCACCTTGAATCCTATAGATGGATCCATTGTGAGGGAATTTAATGCATTGGTAAGAAGAAGAAGTAATAATTGTCATATGGTGAATATATGACCTACCAAGTAAGTTGTTATAAGATAAAGGAAGGTTAAATATCATCACCTTCACATGAATAGTAATAGGTGGGATAGTAATGAGAAGCCACACATAACCTAAGGAGGAATTTTCCCTATATCATGTCCTTAACATGTGTTATGTGTGGACTTGAGATTACATTAAGAATATCTAAGTGTTTTGATAAAATTGAGAGAGGAAATACAAGTTCTAGAACCCTGATCAATCAATGCATGCTTGACTTGGATATTGCCTATTTATACACTAATGAATATAAGAGGATCTTTCACACAATGTAAAATCTCATTGGGAATTATGACAGTGATGGGAAATTTTAAGGAAAGAGAAGTGTCTATTGTTTGATAAACATGGATAAACATCTCTTCACATTATTGTAATATGGTATCTTTAGATCTAGATAAGGTTTCTTCACATCCTACTAGGGGAGGATGAGGGATGTTAATTTCAAACAAGAGTTGCATAAGATGGTTTTTATGAAATGGAGAGGTCTTCATAAGCTCAAGGAATGGAGTTTGGAAAGGGATATTATGAGTTCCATGATGGGATCCCATTCATCATAACCTATAAGAAGGTTGTTAGAAATAGGTGCATAGTGATTAATAAGGTTCTTAAAAATAGGATCCAAAGTGTATTAGAATTTATGTAGATAAGAAGGAGAAGGTTTTGAATAAGGTGGTAAATTATGTTGAGAAGGTGAAGTAGTTAGTTCAAGTTGATGTTGAGAATTGGAAGAAGTGTTAATATAAGCTTGATTATCATGAGTATTAGGTAAAGAAGATGAAGGAAGAGTAGAAATAGAATGGGAAGTGTTATCCAAAAGAGGAGTTGGAATTGGTTCATCAAAGGTTATAAGTTCATCTTTCCCCAACTCATTTAGGTGAGTTGTTGAATCTTGGATAACATGAAATGTTCAAGACAATGGGGAAGTGTAGATAGGTTGAGGATCAATAAAAGAAACCACCCTTTGCATATTAGTCATATTAACCACATTCTCTTTTGAAGTGGGGTCAAAAATAATTTCTAAATTGTTGGTGGAAGAGGCGGGCTTGTCTTGGGTTTCTTGATTAGTTTGATGATTAGGAATAGGGTCTTCATAAATAGCCAAATTAACATTAGCTTGAATCAAGGCTTGAGATTTAGTATGTGTTTCATGAGCCTTAAAATCAATGTCATAGGCTTGCTAAATTTTTTGAATGATATAATCATGATCAAAATTAAGACCAATAAAAAAATCCATATCTAAATTATTAATTTTCCTATAGGTCTCATGAGAATGACACCAACTAGTGTGAAACCAACAAAACTTGTTAGGATCATACTAGGGTTTTATAGGACAAGTGGGATTTAGTTCCAATGGTAGAGGCTTAGGTAGACACTTAAGTAATTCAATTGAGGAATTTTTTTTGTGAATATTGATGTTATTAGGTGAAGATAAATGAGGATTTGTGTATTATTGAGAAGGGGGAGTTGGTTCCAAAGATTAGTTAGGAACAACAACTTAAATAGCATGAATGGTGCCATAAGGGTCTATAACACCATCATTGGTAGCATTATGATTTTTGTTCTTGAGTAAAATGCAAGGACCCGTAGAAGGTTGTAGTGGATCAAATTGACACATAAGGAAATCTTGACTTTTAGATTGGTCATTAGCCTCCTCCAAAGTATGTGGAGAGAGAGTGTGAGGACTCAATATTATAACTTGGGAAAGGAGCATTGGTAAAGAGATGGAAAAGGTTATCATCGACCATGTTATGTTCACATTTATTGGACAATGTTTTCCATCTTTTAACAAAAGCTTGGGTAGTTTCATTTTCAAGTTATTTACAATTTATAAAGTGGGCCAAAGTGTTTTTAGGAAGATTACTAGTTTGGAAATCTTGGACTAAAACATTTATTAAATATTATAAACTAGTAATATAATGATTTTTAAGTTGGTTGTACCAATCTAAATCATCATCCATGAGACTTTTGTCTAAGAGCTTGGTAGTGGCAAAGGTGTTCAATTTAACCCAATATTTATAAAAATTTCCAAATGTTTTTAGATGAAGGGTATGATTAGTTGATCCATTATAATAAATGGTAGGGGTGATACCTCCTATATCAATATTAGCAATTTGAGTGGTAATAGGTTCATTTTAAATATGCTTTATTATTTTATTGACCAAAGGAGGTTGAGGGATGATATTTCCATGGGAATATTAAAGAGGATGTGGGGTAAAGTTTTGATTATGCATAACCCAAGACATTGGTCAGGATGAGTTTAAAGATGGAGAAGGTGATTTTTCATTCTTATCAATTGATTTGTACTATAAGCTTTAAAGGTATTATTTTGATTAAGTGTTTGTAACAATATTTGGTGTATTTGATTGAAATTCTTAGCACTAATTTAAGTATTAAAATTGGTATTAGTGGCTTGGGTACCACTATTGGTATTGGTAGGAGCTTGAGAGGAACTGTTAGAATGTGAGACACTAGTGGTAAAATCTGCTTGTGTAGCAAAAGAAGGACTAGTGAAGGGATGAGAAGAGGAAGCACTAGAAACATGATTACCTTGGGTATATATGATGCACTAATAGAAGGATTAAGGAGAGTGTATCTTATAAGAGGCTCACTAGATGTAGAATCTACCATGTTAGTAGAGATACTAGGCATGGAGGTAGAAGAAGTTAAATAAGAAGAGGTGATGGTATGAGAAGGGGTCATAATAGAGGGAAGAGGCTGAGAATAAAATAAATTAGTAAAATCCATATAAGAATGTGGGACAAGGTGAATGAATATTTCAAATTGACCACTAATCATGAGATGGTAAATGGTCGAAGGATCCTTTCCTTGATGTTGAGGAAATTTGGAGATAAAGAAGAGCATTTTAGGGGTATAATCTAATTCAAGTTGATCTTCAAGTGAGAAGAGAGGATTATGTTGTGAAGAGGAATGAGTAGGGGTCCCATAGTTTATTGTGTGATTGGCTCTATGAAAATTACTCTCATCTAAAAGAGGAACCCTACTCTACTTATGGGAGACTCTATGAGGGTTGGTAAAACCCATCATGTCTATGGAATTAAACTTAGTATTATCTTTAAACAAAAAGTTCATGCTGAAGTAAAATGACTAAAAAAGGTAAGAGATATGTAAAATTAGGGAAATAGGAAGTGATAAAAAATTGTACAAAGTTGACTGGGTCAACCTAGCACAAAAAGTAGGGCCTAAAAATTATATAGAGTTGACTAGGTCAACCTAGCATAGCAGATAGTGGCTAAAAAAGTGTACATGATTGACTAGGTCAACCTACCATAACAAATAGGGAAAAATAGAGTCTATAAGAGACTATGTCAAAATAAATGACTATGTACTAAAACAAGAATAATTTTTCAAGTACTTAAGAAAGCAAGAAATGAAAGGAAACACACAATCAATTGGATCAATGAGGTTGATCCAATTGAGGCACATAGAACAAAACCTTACACTAATTCTAGATAATGTAAGTTTTTGCAAGACGACATATAATTGAGTAAATAGCGAGCAATCAACTTGGAAAGTAAAATATAACTATGTGGTCAACCTGAATGTTGTTAGATTATTAGAGTATAATTTTAGCTGTGATAGGAAGTTAGTTGTAATCAGGGAACTAAAAAGCAATCTAAATATGGTTTCAAGATGTTTGGGCTGAAAGGGATCTATATTGGAAATACTACGTGCTTGATATGGGGCCTACCCCCTCACTTCACATGTCATAGTGATAAGGGTGTCTGGTGCTTATCCAAAATATAACATTAACCATGTGTTTATACTTAGTTAGAAAACCAAGTTGACTCCCCCTTTAGTGATGCAATCTAAGTAGGTTGGTCTTGGGTAGACAATTTTTAAAATGCTTTTTGAGATTTTATAATTTGCTAGTGTGTGCATAAAAGATAAAATAGTGAAACTAAATGGTATATTGAAAACCACTTGATTAGACTATGTTATCTATTATAAGCATGCAAGCAATAGGAAATGAAAGTGTGAGCTAATTAATAGTATATAAGGGTTAATTCTAACTTTAAAACACAATACAATGTTGATTCATTCAATAGTGTATGTAAAGAAAATATAATAGGGTCGATAGGGTCACCTATGTACTCAGAAGCAAAAATTCTAAAAGTGAACTACATGAACAAAGTCGACCTAGCTTTCTAGATTACTCACAAAATACAAAACTACATTGACAGGGTTGACCTAGTTGACTATATAGGGGTAGTTTTAAAGACTAAAAACTATGAAAAATAGAACTATAATAAATTTTAGAAATGATAGAGAAAGATAAAAAGGAACCTTGGTGGTTGGAGGATGAAGATAAGTGAAATTTATGTTGAAGAACCTTATTTTGTACTTGAAAATTTTGCTAACTATGTCGATTAGGTAGACCAAACTTTGCAAAAACCTATTACTCATAGCCTAAAAATGTACAGGTTTGACTAGGTTGACCTAGTAGTATGAATTTGATGCTTAAAAGTGTATAAGGTTAACTAGGTCAACCTAGTAGTCTGAACTAAAAGTCTAAAAAACTTGTACAAATAGAATAGAGTCATTTTGATATAACTGTGTGTTCAACTTGTGCACATAAGTTAGTACTATGTCTATATAATCGACACAACATCATAAATATATGAAAAATAGAATGATGAAAAGATGAAATAAGTGAAGTAAAACCTACAAGATTTAGGTTTACCAAAATTTATGCAATTAAAAATGCATCATGTCTATAAATCAATCCTAACTTGGAGAAGATAGATCATATCATACACTTTTGATTAGGGACACATTTATTAAGTAACAACATGACCAATATAGGGATCCACTAGACCTAATTAGGGGATTTCTTATTGTAATACACTATGCTAGGGAAGGTTCTAAAAGCTCTAGTCAAGCGTAATCACATAATAACCCTAAGGGAGTCCTATGTTTTGATATCTCACTAAACTAATAAAAAGTAAATCAAATATGATCTAGTGTTCACCAAAGCTTGTGGCATAAAGTGGGAGTTTAAAATAATAAAAGTAAACATGCATAAGAGACATTTAATCACTTTAATGTATATGGAATCCTAATACATGGAAGAGAAGTAAAAATTTATGTCTATCTACTCTTATAAAGGAGGAACAAAGTTAGGAATACTTAGCTTTGAAGCTGAACCCATTGAGCCTCAATCTCTCCCTTGGCTAAGGTGCTTCGCAAGAGGTTGTTATGGCATGTAAGGATAACAAGGACAAATCAACTCTAGGCTACACAACCTATCAATGCATCTAAAAGAATTATCCACAAGATAAGATCTATATCTCCAAAGAAAGTATGGAACCTTAAGCTTTGATTCTCAAGTAGAATGGTTAATAATCAGATGTTTATTTGCTCTTACTTATTCTCATAATAAATGATGGAAATGAACTTGTATATATATGTGGATTTGACCCTTGACCCTTCCAAAATTTTTGATCAACAACATCAACCCATTTGACTTATTATAATTTTAGACAATAATTCACTTGGTTATGAGCTAGGTTGGCCAAAGGCTAAACTAGTTCCTAATTGAAAATAACTTGAAACTGTATAGGGTCGACCTAATCAACATTAACATACCTAACTAAAAAAAAGGGATTTAGGTGAGGAAAAGGAGGATGAAATGTAGCAAGTGATTGGAAAGGGTACAAAAGAGAAGAAAAAGCTTATGGATAATGGTTTTTGGAGATAAGTGTGTATATAACAAGTGTTAAAAGGAATAATAATCCTAAGAATCACCAATGGTCTACCCCCTCCTTTCCTGATGCACTACTTAAGGTGTGCAATCAGATAGATTGAGACTCAATGGGTTCTTACAAGATAAAAAGTTCTAGTAATCGATAAATTTTGAAAATATTATGTGTAAATATATTTCACTATGTTAATTAACACTATCAATTTAAGATAAGGTGTAATCCGATCAAGTGGTGTGTATGAATTTGGCTGATCCTATTGATCATTTATTATTGAAAAATTTGGCCAAATTAATGTTTGATAAACATTGTCATTTCATATGTTGATATAATTTTAATATTTATGTGATATCATATTATAGCACATTCCTTTATGGTACACATTATGTATTAGGTATATTTGACACACATGTTCTGGTTTATTACTCTATATTCTAACACTGTCATTATCTACCCATCCATGAAAAGAAGGCCATCCCCTTATTTGGGAGATAGTGTAGGGGATCTATGGTCAATAGTTGGTGTGGAAAAGTGCTCAAATGGAGCTCTCCCTCCTAAGTGGAGTACTATACTTAAAAATACACTTGAGATTACCTATTGATACTTGAGTCATAGAGACTCTTGAATTGTGGAGACCTTGAGCCGTGGAGACTCTACTTATATGAGTTTTATATATTTTTTATTATTTTATTTATTATAATGTATTTCTAAAAATATAATATTTATGCATTGTACTTTATACAATAGAGGCTATAATATTATATTAGTTGTGGCTGAATTTGTACTACATTTATGATGTGATGCAGTAATTATAGTTATTCAATGTTATTCATGATTTATATATCTATTCATAGTGATCCTTATCTAAGTGTATTAGATACAACCTTTATGGTTAACTAAATTAATGAAATTAGTTAAAGATCGCTAGTTACAATTCCTCATGGTGAAATCTATATGTTGAATATGTGTAATTAAATTTATAAAAAAAATATTATTATACTCCATTAAAACCTAGTGGGGTTGTTATAGGATCCTATTATATAACTTTTCCATCTCCCATATCAAATACCTTTCTTATAACTAATGAAAACTTCTCCCCATCATTGAAACAACTTAATGTAATTGTTTTTTAAATGAAAATCCCTCATTTTCCTCTCATAGGATGTGAAACTACCTTATCTAAATCTAATGATAGTATACTTCAACAATGTGAAGATATGTCCATCCATGTTGATAAAACATTAAAAACTTCTCTCTCACTTAATTTCCCTATCGCTTCCATGATTATTGATGAGATATTAATTCATGTGGATGATCCTCATCTATTTATTAGAATCTAAATTGGTGATAGCCAAGTTAAGCATGCTCTAATTGACAAAGGTTCAGGAACTTTTATTTCTTCCCTTAATTTCATTAAGACACTTTTATATTCCAAATTAAATCTCAAATGTACACATAGTACATCTAAAGGCTATGGTAGAAGGAAAATACCTCTTATAGTTTATATTTGGCTTCCCATTACCATTCCTCCTATTATTATCTATGTGAAAGTTATGAACTTTTACTTTCCATTTTCTTACAATGTCTTACTCAATTGACCTTGGACTCATTTTATGAGATAAGGTGCCTCATCTACATGTTAATGCATCAAATTCCCTCATAATGAAGCTATCTACAAGATTTAAGGGAACACAAACCCTTTTGAAAAATTCCTAATGTGGTTTCTTTAAAATACCACCCTTGAACCCTTACCTAGTGTCCCATTTTGGGAATCCTAATTCTTCAACTATCTAATCAACTCTACTTGAGTTTATAATGGTCACCCTAAATTAATTAGGAATATTCAACCTAACCTCTTAGAATATAATAATGATGAGTTGGAAAATATAATCCTCAAGATCAAAACCTATAATATTTCCCCTCATGTCATCACTCAAATTCCCCCTTATCTTAAACCTAGATCTTTTTAGCTACCTTCTAATGACATCCTTGTTATCTTAACCAAAGCTAGACACTCCATTCATCATTTTTCCTCCAGAGACAAAGTCATTCCTACATGTACCATCAACTTGTATATACTTAACTATGATGATGGTTTTGCTTTATATGGTCTAATTTTAGCTAGATTAATCCAATATATAAATGTTGAATCTATTTGATATCTTTCTTCTTTATTTCAGTCTTTTCATTCTTTTTTTAGCATCCCTTCCTTAATAACACCTAATACTAGTTTTTCTAATATTATTCACATGATAAAGATAGAACACTCACATGATATGACTCCAGTCATAGTAGATCCCCTCAGGAGTATGCTCATGGATCATGCCATGATAGTACGTAATCACTTTTATAGATACCATGAACCTTATAGTTTTCTTCCTTTATAGATGTTAGTCATTGTGCTTAGACCTACTGCATAACTAGCCTTACCTATTGATGAGCCTAGTTTGGTTTCTACTCCAGCCCCACCCTTCATTGGTGATGGTATTATTCCCTTACCATATCTTGATCCCTTGCTCACACAATGGGGAAATCAAACTTATTTTTATATTCACAAAGTTTATAGTCATTGGTCCAAAGATTTCCATTTATATCAACCACTGTAGGCTTCTCCTTCCACCCCTTCAGCTAGTATATCCCCATAATCTACTAATAGACATATTTTTTGATTTCATGGGATAAATAAACACTCTTATACCCACTAATAAAAACTTATGTAGTACATTGACAAATTGTGCCTAGCCACTACTCAGCTGAAAGATAAAGACATACCTCCTCCTAAGTTATTACTAGAGTATATCCCTAAATATAAAGAATTATACTATATTTGGTACCAATGTGGTACACATCATACTAATTAATTCCAAGTACTCTAGTAGCATCTTCAATATTTCTCATAGTTGACACTATCACCATTTATTCCTCCTTCTATAGGTCACCCATACAAGAAAGTTCCTCCTTCTCAGCCATTTACACCTACTTCTAGCTCCATAGCTATTATTCCAAATGAGACATGAATTCCACACCTTGAATATCACATACATGAGATACCACATGAGAATTACTATTCATCATCTACACCTACCTTTTTAAATTAAGATGATACGAAAAGAAGTCTTTGCACAATTTTATGTGAAGATTGATGAGAGTATATCTAACATCAGAATTCAACTTCATAGAGATGTTTTAGATGTTATGGATAATATTTATGGTAAAATTATCAATATTTGTGAGCAAGGCATGGTTTTATTTCACATTTCTCTATTTTATGATTTGGATTGGATTTGTGATCCATTTTTATATCTCTTATACACTTGACTATGTGTCAAATTTAATTTCACTTATCTATTTTACATGGACCACTATATTATGCTTTATGTGTTTTATATGGTTTCACTCTCTTTCACATTTTATTATGGCTTCTTATAATTATTTTCATAGGTTCAAAATTATTCTTATGATTTCACTTATTTCATGGATTCTTTTATTTTATTTTATAATGATTGTTTTATATATTATTACACTCAAAAATCAAATAATTATTATTGTGACTTGCTTATACAACCTTGATTCACTTTATTCTACATATACCATATGATAAATTATAAAAAAATAATTATCATTGTAATACTACCATATACAGATCTATTTTTGATCTCCTTTCTTGCTTTATTCCCCTTTCACATACTAAGTATACATATGATTGAAACTTGAGATTACATACCAGTTCATAGGTAATCCTAAGTATTTATTCAATCATATCATTGGTTACTTAGCCTCATTTAAACCAATGTCTAAAACTCATTTATGTGTATCACTTTTATCACTCATGCTAGTTATTCCAAATCCATACAGAGGAGGAATCAATAAATTCATAAAATAGTTAAAATCCAAATCATTTAAACAAAATTCAATGATTAAAAAGGCAACATATAATTCAAAATTATAATCAAACCAAAATACAAGATTCATAGCACATACACTATTCTTAATTGAATATCAAACTCCAAATTTAGCCTCATGATAGAGCTAAGGTCCATTTGGGTGTGGTAGGCCAGTATATTGGGATAGGAGAACTATATATATACATATATACATACATACATAATACATACATACATATATATATATATATACACACATATATATATATATGTATATATATATACATATATATATATGTATATATATATATATATATATATAAGATCTACATACTTTCTCACACAAGTACCCAATCTTCGTATTAGATTGATGGCTATATAAGAGGTCCTAAGGAATGGGGAACATGTTGTGAGAAGGTAGGTCCATTTTACTTTATTTTTCATATTACCTTCACGAGTTTATCTTAGTATCTCACCTATTTTCCTATACAGCTTTGTGCTTATTATGAGCAGGTATCCTTTATATTTTGGTCACTAGAATTTTAGTGTCTATCCTTTTTATGTAGTATGCTTCACGTTTACTAAGGTATTTTCATTTATGCCCATGTCATGATTTTTACATTCCTTGTTTAATTAAAAAAATCCTAATATTTATCCTTGAGGAATATTGTTTTGTTGATTGATCATTTCCTCTAGGGTTTCCCTTTCTGAGTTATAGTGTAAGACCATGGATAGGACTAGGATCTCCTAAAAATCACCTCACTAAAACATTTACTTACTTTTTACCCTTATTACCATTCACCTCATTTGTGTTCACCTTATGAGTTATAGTGTAATACCATGGATAGGACCAGGGTATCCTCACAAATTACCACATCCAAACATCTTTGAATTATTCCTATATGTATTTCTACCTCATTGGTGTTCCCTTTGTGAGTTACAGTATAAGACCTTAGATAGGACCATGTCATACTCACAAAATATTCCAATACCTAGTTTAAAATATAACCAAATCACAATAAAATTACATGATTCAAATTTAAGTTAATTTGTGTTATATTATGATTTACACATAATTGACATACTTCCCATATTGATTTACTATGTTTTATGCTTACTTCATAAACACTTCAATTTTATATTCTTGTTTTATAATTTCATGTATATTTACTACCATTTTTATTAAATTACTCATACTTCCTAGCTTGATTTAGTATGATTAATTTGATTTACACTTACTTTTTGTTTTTCTTTTCATACTTCCCATCTTGACTTAGTATGATTGATTGACTTTATTGTTTGCTTATTTTTATACCATTTGGTTTTCACATGTTTTCCATTTTATTATAAATTTACACACTTCCCAATGTGATATAGTATAAATTTTATTTGGTTTAAATAATTTTACATGGTTTGAAAACATTTTTTACCTTTTACTTTACCATTTTGGTGTCTTATATTTATTAATCTTTTATTTTTACACATTTCCCCTCATGATATAGTGTGCATTACATTTTATGGTTATTTATACTTTTTCAAATCATTTTGATTTTCTTTTTAACCATGCATGTATATCACATAATGATATAAAATAAAATATACATCACATATTTACCATAACATATATAACAAAATAAAAATACATGTGTTAGAAAGTAAATATATACATACATCCATCCACATACAAGTATAAATCAGATACCAAGAAATGTCCATATTAGTATATGTATCATGAGTTTTATAAAATACAAGTACACAATATAATAGCTATAGCTCTAAGGATGTACTCCATAATTCCTATCATGTGGCCTAGCCATGTTTCCCATAGATGCCTATGACTGACCCCTTTGAATGGTGTAGTTTACTGAGGTGATTTGGGATCTCAAGACATCAATCTACCATATAGGTTGGCCACCTAGGCTTTCATGCATCAAAGTGATACAATGGTCACCATATGAGTGTCTCAATCTTGTGCCAAGTCCTACCAAGATCAAGCCTCTCCCTATCCTTTCCCTATAGGTGGTTGTGAACCATCTCCTCAGTCCTATCGATATTGATAAACCTCCCACACTATTCTAAACTAGCTAGCATAAGTTAAGGTAGAAGTTACCACAAGATCAAATAAGACAGATGATTTTTAATGTGATATCACCCCATCCAAAATATCATAGTGTGTAGTCATAATAATGGATCCCTATCTAATCTCCTCCATTGCCATACTTTTAAAACAAAAACCAAATATGTATCAAATCTCATATATATATATATATATATATCAATACATTATCTATCAATAAATACATAAATGATAATACAACTAGTGATTTATGTCAAAAACTTAAACAAATCAAAACATTTCTCACCAGTACTAGTATCACTAACCACAATCTCCCCATCTACTCATACGATGAGAAATTCCTCTATCAGTTACCTTTACACAAGTGAAAAACTAGGAGTCACCACCTGATCCTATCATGATCCCCTCCTTAGTGGCCTCTCTATCAAAAACTTGTGTCCTACAGCCAATATAAGATCACCCTATGTGACTACCTACACCTATGTCTCCTCTCATTAATGGTGCATTTATATTTGATAAGCTCAAGGTGGATGTTATTTCCCTTAATTTGGATTTGTTTATATATCCTCGCTTATACAACATCCACATTTATAATATCTTTAAATCCAAGCCTTACCACCTCTAACTATTTCACCTACTATATCCATGGTCTTACTCATTGATGCCTAATCACAAGTATCTCAGCAAGTACCCCTATGCCTCTTCACCCTCATATCTCCAGCATGTCATGACCAATATGTAAGCAATAATAAAGGGGCCACCAAATGTGGTGGGATCAATTACCTAGGTACATGAGTTACTAAATGTAGCTCTACCCATGATTTATAGTAGCCCATGATCTAAACATGTGCCAAACTAGTCATAATAGTTTCCCAATATTAACATATGTTAGTAATATCAGTGTAAGTATGCCACACTATCTACCCTCATGTCATTATCTAAAAAATTAGAACATAGGGCATGACACGTGTTACATGGTCCTGCCTACATTGTATAACTTTAGGTAACCAATAAATAATTTCATGGGGTAACCCCATTAGCTAATACATAAGAAATATCTCATAGATCCATGTGTTCATAAAAATAATGGGTTCCATAAAATTATACTCTTGGGTTAGCATACCATACATATCATGCATGAATTTTACCAAAATGGTATAATTAAGATCATACAATATACCCTACTCCTAGATGGACTAACATAAGGTTATGACATAAAACAATACTTTTCCATCTGACTTATGACATAAAACTTATGCTACACAAGTTTTATCAAGGCATTCTAGATATCAAGAATGGCTAAGATATAAACATCAAACAAACTCACATGTAAACCAAGATATATCCTATCTAAGCTTATCACTCACTGGGCTACGGTTCATCTCTCTTTCCTTTAGTGTATCACATATCATTGGAGTCCTAATGATAGGAGGTCCAATCAAGGTATGGACATCCTCCAAGGTTATGCCCACCTCTATAGTGTTCCCCTCCATATCTCATTGAAAAGTTTTAGTGAACCATTTCCATGCTCCTCAAAACATGACAACAAGATCAACACTCAGTGAGATCTACATCATCTCCAAGATACCTCCAAACCCCAAGTCAACCATCTAAGATTGATCCACATCTAAAAATGCTCCAACAAATATGGTAGTTAGGGTGAATCTACCATGTGCCAAAATATTTGTTACTTTTTAAAAATATTAAACATAGAATGTATTAGATCTCAATGTCAAATTAATAAAATACATTCTTAAATATTAAAAAAATACAATTTAAATACTTCATCAGATTATTTATATTATTCTTCCCTTTCCTACACAATTGGCTAATTTTATACTAAATCATTCCTATCACATTTTTATCATACTACATCAACCTTTTGTTACACATTCTACCCATTCCTATAGACATAATCAACTTGTTTGATACTAAATCACTCCTTTCCTCTTTCTAGTATAATATATCATCTCTCTACCTCATAGTCAACCTCCTTTAATAGACTATACTAGAAATATATTATGTATTACATCAACCATAATGTATTATTTCAGCTATTTCTCAATTTATAATTGGATCAACCCTTTGTTATGCAGTTGACCACCCACAATAATACTACATTGGCCCACTACTATGTAGTTTACCCCTTTATTTCTCTCACCTTGAGAACTGAGTTGATAGGTCCAACTCTATTCTTAGTTTGTAGTGACATTTTTACCATTTACCATAAATGAATTAGGCATATATTGGTTTGATATTCTCCTACCCAGTATCCACTTCTACCCCTAGTCTACCTAAAAATTTCCTAGGGTCATTTTTGGTATATAAATTTTACCTACCATATAATTTTCTACATTTAGCTCAATTTCAATTTAAATTACTCAAAATTTTGAAATTAATGTTTCACTTACCTAAGATGCACTCACCATAGCTACTAGGCATCCTGTATGTTGTAGTTTTCATATTCTCACCATAGTCACTCTCTAGGCTCAAAATAGGTCTTATAGAGAAATATTTTATTAGAATTGTAATAATAATAAATGAATTAATTTTCAACCTGTTTTCCCCCAAAAATATCACTCATTTTTGGGACAACATTTAAACTATTTTGGTCCTACAGACCGAAATTCTCTCTTCCTATTTCAAAAATTAATCTAAGCATTTAGGTTCTTCATTTTTCAAAGCTTTCTCAAAAATATACAGACTCTATAGGCTTGAATCTATGGAGTCTGTAGGCTTGAATCTATGGACTCTATAGGCTTGAATCTACAGACTCTACAAGCCAAGTTCTATGGGCTTCGTAGGTTGATTTCTATGGACTATGCAGGAAAGAAGCAAGCTCTCAACACTTAGGTGATTTCAAGGTTGGTTCAACGACAAGGTTCAACCAAAATGTCCATTGATAAGCTTTTAATCAAGGATTGAACCATTGAACCGTTGAACCTTGAACCTTTTTGGTTTAACAGGTTCAATGGGTTCAAAGGTTCAACATCATTAGCAAGAGTTAAGCACATTTTTCAAGGTTCAAAGTTCAACCGCTTCAAGGTTAAATGGCTTCAAAACAATTATCAAAGAGAAGAAGGCTTGAACCATTGAACCATTAAACCACTTTGGTTTAAAGGTTCAACGGGTTCAATGGTTTAACAGGTTCAATGACCAAATGGTTCAACACGTTTGGTTCAAAAAGATCAAAAGGACTTAGCCAAATAAAAAAAATGAACCGATTGAACCATTGAACCTTGAACCAAAAGGTTCAATGAGTTCATAGGTTCAAAGGTTCAACCAGTGCGATGAAGATCGAAGAGCTTAGAAAGAACAAGGAAGTGATGAACAAAGGATGAACCAATGAACCAATTGAACCTTGAACTAAAAGAGTTCAAAGTTCAATGGGTCATGGGTTCAAAGGCGGCCTCAGTCAAGGAAAGAAGCAGCAAATAGGTGGTTCAATGGATGGTTTAACCAAGGAGCAAGAAAGCAATTGAACCAAGAAGTGATGGAATAAAAGAGACAAAATGAACAGATGAACCAATGAACCAATGTACTTTTAGTGGGTTCAAAATTTTAAGCTTCAACATGGTTCAAGTAGCTATCAACCATTGATAGCCTCGTAAACATCAAATTTAAAGTAAGGGAATATTTGTTGAAATTCAAATAAAGCACAAAACTTAAAGGAATAACCAGGTTACTGACCAAAAAGATAGAATTCCATTGGATTTGTTCAAAGGCTGATAGGGAACATTTCCTTCAGACTCTTTGTTTGAAGGAAATTATTAAGTGAAAGAGCCATTAGAATTCTTTCAAAAGTATTTTCTGTGGGAAAATGACTAAGGCAAATTTTGAAAGAATTCCTTCAAAATTTTATCTAAAGGAAATAAGCCTGACCAAAGGAATGCCAGAAAGGAAAAAGCCTAAGAGTGGAGCGCTCCAAGTGTCATCATTTGTGTGATTACTAGATTACGTAGAACATGCCATGTGTCCCTTGAAAAGATTGATGGAAGCTACCAAGTTTCAACATCTACGATCTCTCTCTTTCATTTCATAAAGACTATGGTGGGTCCCAAGTGAGTTGATAAAGTAAGTAGAAAATGCCATGTGTCACTTGTTGAGATCAGTGGAAAGCAGCCAAAGTATGTGGGAAAGACACAAAGGAATTGCTAAGGAGGATGACAAACTTGAATGCATTTAAAGGCCAAAATTCCAAAGAGAAGAACCAAGTGACTGGCCAAAAAGAGAGCCCAAAGACTCAAATTTCTATAGGGGAGATAGGAACGAGACCAAAAGACCAGAAATATCTTCAAAATAGTTATTTCTAGTAGGTGAAACAGTGGATCAAGTAGACTTTTGGGCACACCAAATCAAGGATGCAAGCCTATTTTTCTTTCATAAATAATGGTGAATTAGACATATGCGTAGACATCAGGAAAAGGACCAGACAATCCATACTAAGAAGAGACATATTAAAGGAATGGACATGCCATAGTTATGGTAATGCACTATTCTCAGCATGGTCCCTCCAGACAAAACTAAAGATGCATTGAAGGCATTGACTACAGCATGGGCTGTCCTATGGGAAAGAGCACCAAGCCTTACATAATTGCTATACATTTTAATTTCTCTCATTATACAAAGGAGATCTTCTAAATACAGAAGCAAAACTCTACCCAAATTGAAAGGCATTATTGAGACTTTGAGCTCAGACTGTTGTTCATATTTCTTTGATTGAATGACAAAGCAAGTTACTTGCAGACTTTGTGCTATTGTAGCTTGTGTTACTTTAAGAAATTATTCTTATGTCTATTTCCTAGAAGCATTCTTGTTTATTTGATCTAACAAGTAGAACTAGTGGATGTAATCAAGGTGTCCTAAAACTAGTTACTTTCAAACTTTGTGCTGATATAATTGTTTTCAGTGTGTGTTTTTAGTTTCTTTCTATGTAAAGGACATTGGGATGACTTTGTGCCCCCATTATTCTTTGTATTTCACTCTTGGGTAGTCAAGGTGGAGACTTTGTGCTACATCTTAGATTGATGGTTACTCTGTACTCCATTACCAGTCACTTATCATACCTAAAAGAACTCTTACTGTTTCTTGCAAGAACACTTCTGAAAGAAGAGAAGTGCCTTCAGTGTTTTCACCAAGATTTTCTCCTTTGTTAGTTAGCATCATCTCTAAAAATAGAGAGATGGATGGCTTATCCTACCCCTGAGTGTTATTTTTAGCTTATATTTATATTATATAGCTCGTGCATATTCATAGGGAACCTCCCCTTGATGAGAGGAAAGATTTGTCCCCTATTGATGTAGTAAACTTGCACACTGGACTGATTAATCTCCCTATGCTATGGTTGAAGAGATCTATTTTGCTCACCAATTAGCTGGTTGACAAAATATTCACCCAATAGTTTTTGGTGACTCCACTAGGGACACAGTAATTTTACACAATTTGAAGCCTCAAGCTTCAGATTGAAACATCACCTGTGTCTTACCCATTATCATTATAGCCTTACCATCTTCCTCCATCTCCATTATATTATCTAGTCTGCAAAACTAGAGCCACTATGATAGAATACCAAGTTTGAAGCCTCAAGCTTCAAGCTGAAGTAGGGCCAATTCTTTCCCATTTTTATTCTACAGTCTGGCAATTCCATGCTATACAAGAAGCTAGAAAGCCCAAGGTAGAACTACTTTTTCTACTATTAACAGAGCCTTGCCTATCCACACGCTGCCTAGATTTGTTATCCTTATTTTTCATAATCCCATCATGGTAGTTCAAGGCCCCTGGGGTAACTCATTTCTCCCACTAAGTCTTACTCCACCTCTACATAAACTTACACATAGCTCAAGAAAGAATTTCCCCAAATTCTTTGGTGATGGGAGAGTTCACCTTGATGAACACATTACAGCATTCAACATTGCATGTGGCATAATAAGAGTGGAATTTAAGGATGTTGTAGTTAGGCTTTTTGTGGAGACACTACAAGGCACTGCTACAGATTGGTTCTACCACCTGCAAGCTAGATCAATGACTGACTAGGATACACTCAAAGATAAATTTGAAGCTAGGTTCAAACCTGCAAAAGATGTACATGCCTTGCTATCCTAGCTCACACAAATGAAGAAGGATCCCCATGAACCTATGAGAGACTTCATTGCCAAGTTTGAGAAGCTGAGGCATAGGATTCCCATGATCGCCCAGCTAACACCTCAAAATCTCAAGTGTTTCTTCATCAACTCACAGCTACCTAAAGTGATTTTTTTACTGAGATGGGTTAGACACATAGACCTTGTTACTTCTCAAGACTTGGCTATTGAGGTAGAAGATGACTTATCTCAGTAGAAAAGATAAGGAGAGATCCTAACAAAGGTAAATCCTCTTCATCTTTTGAGTATCCATCTACAGGCACCACTAATCAAATGGTGCAAACACTGGTAAATAAACTGCTAGCCTTGAAAAGACAAGTGGCCCAAGGTATGTCTACTCCTTATTTGGATATGCCAAAGAGGACATTTTAGAACCAGTCATATCAAGACAATGCTGCCAAAAGTCAAGGGTAACCAAATCATCTTCCTCCCCCATAGAGGAACCTTACCCTTGAAGCACCTCCAACCAACTCAGCAGTTAGATATTTGAAAACAAAACATGATTTCTCTTTCCAACCTAAGTTTGATCAAGAAAATGATGTTGCTCTCTTCATGGAGGATCAAGAAGAACCAGTTGGTGACTCCCACATTGGTTTCCTAAATTACTAAGATGAACCCAGAAGTAAAGGTGAAGTAGTCAAGGGATCATACATACTATTCACCTAGTGTAAGAATTAGTTAGCTTAGCAAGCTGATAAAAAGAGAATAGAGGAGTGAGCTCAGCCTACAATCTCAATTGCCAAATGAGAAAGTTCTCTACCTTTCTAGCCAAAGGACTCAGTGGTTGCCAAAAAAGTAAGTATTCCAAACATCTCTACACCTTCTACTTAAACTTTGTAGATCAGTCCTCCCCCCTAAAAACCAAAAGGATGAACTCCCATCCTCTCTTCCTAATCCATTTCAATCATTTGACATAATTGACCATGTCAAAAAAACCAAAATTCAAATGATTGAATTTGAATTCCTACAAGCCAACCCTGAGTAGTTGGACAAGTTGGTAGAATGTGTGAAGAATACAACCATCCCTACAAGACAAGAGATTAGAAAGGTAACTCATGATCCCCCAAGGAACATGCCCATCCCAAACAATCTTGTCATTACTCCTCCTGCTGCCCCTAGGAAAATAGAGCCTTTCTATGTTTCCCTATTGATAAATGTTCACAAGCTGAGCAACTGCATCATTGATTCTAGTGCTTCAGACAATGTCATGCCTACCAAAGTGGCTAAATCCCTTGGCCTTACACTGACCAAAAAATCTGGTATATCTTTCTCCTTGGAGAATAAAAAAGTGCCACTACTAAGACAGATCAAGGATGCCCAATTTGCATTTGTAGCATTCCCAGAAAAGAGAATCAAGATGACAGTCCTAGTGGCTGACGTCCCAGCCTCATACAACATTCTATGGGGATGAAATTTATACAAGGATGTTGGAGGAGAGTTGAGCATGGACCTATCTAAGGCAAGGTTCCCTATCAAAGGTGTCATGAAGAGATTTCTCCTTGAAAAGGAAGAAAAATATGTTGTCACTCAGACATCAGCACTTGAAGCTCAAATTCTATTTGAGTCTTCAGGTAGGGGTAATTATTTTTTGTCCATAGAGGGTGTTCATGTTTTTGTAGATGAAAGTCATATAGGTGGCAATCTAAAAATTGATTCAAATAAGACATCAGAAGAGTTAGTAGGGAATAATACAGATGAAAAAGGATCTTTCGTCTCTAATGAAGAAAAAATTGATAGAAGATTAGTTTCTAATGATTTTTGGATCTGAGAATTTGATGGTAGCAATTCCTCTACTGGTGTTAGAGCTGGGATGGTGTTGATATCTCCTCAAGGAGATATTCTTCATCTTTCACATGATTTGTAGTTTAGCAACACCAACAACATAGTTGAATGTGAATCTCTATTGCTTAGATTGAAGGCTGCTCAAGACAAAGGTGTCAAACTCCTTCACACCAAAGGAGATGATGAACTGGTGGTTTATCAAGTATCTGAGAGGGATAATCAAAGCATGTGTTAGACTGAACTAGTAGAATAGCAAGTTATGGTGGTGGACCATACTATTGTACTCTAAAGTCAATAAAATGAACTCTTTGCCAAGAGAATAAGGAGTTATAATTTTTAGATTGAAGACCATGTCTCGCCATGGGGCAGGAAGAGAGAACTGAAAGAAGTGCACAAAAAATGTGATTCTTGGTGGAGAGTTCTATTCACCTATCACTGATTCTAGGGACAAAATAGTTTTTTATTAGTTTATCAGGATGGAACACCATTTTCACTATCTCATAGTGGGTGGCATGTGAAGTGCTTCAAATCTTGAGGCATTAGATAAGATCATCTATACATATGTATATTTGTATAGTCTTTAGTTCTATTTTGTTCTTTCATTTTCATTTTCATTTTTGGTGCCTTTTTTTTGGGTAGCATGACTCCATAGCCCAATGGCACACTTCAAGGCATTACAGATTCTGGTTTCTACTCCCCTCAGCTGTTCCAAGTTTTCAACTAAAGGAAGTTCCCCAACTGGAGCCACTTGTTGTCCCCCAAAAATATCACTCATTTTTGGGACAACATTTGAACTATTTTGGTCCTATAGACCAAAATCGTCTCTTCCCATTTCAAAAATTATTTTGAGCATTTAGGTTCTTCATTTTTCAAAGCTTTCTCATAAATCTACAAACTCTGTAGGCTTGAATCTATGGACTCTATAGGCTTGAATCTACAGACTCTATAGGCATGAATCTATGGACTCTATAGGCCAAGTTCTATGGGCTTCATAGGTTGATTTTTATGGACTCTGCAGGAAAGAAGCAAGCTATCAACACTTAGGTGATTTCAAGGTTGGCTCAATGATAAGGTTCAACCAAAATGTCCATCGACAAGCTTCTAAGAAAGGATTAAACCATTGAACCATTGAACTGTTGGACCTTAAACCATTTTGGTTTAATGGGTTTAATGGGTTCAAAGGTTCAACATCATCAGCAAGAGTTAAGCACATTTGTCAAGGTTTAAAGTTTAACCACTTCAAGGTTCAATAGCTTTAAAACAATTATCAAAGAGAAGAAGGCTTGAACCATTGAACTATTGAACCACTTTGGTTCAAAGGTTCAATGGGTTCAATAGTTTAACAGGTTCAATGACCAAATGGTTCAATGTGTTTGGTTCAAAAAGATCAAAAGGACTTAGCCAAATAAAAAGAATGAACTGATTGAACCATTGAACCTTGAACCAAAAGGTTCAATGAGTTCATAGGTTTAAAGGTTTAACCAGTGTAATGAAGATCAAAGAGCTTAAAATAACAAGGAAGTGATGAACAAAGGATGAACCAATGAACCGATTGAACCTTGAACCAAAAGAGTTCAAAGTTTAATGGTTCATGGGTTCAAAGGTTCAAAGGTGGCCTCAATCAAGGAAAGAAGTAGCAAACAAGTGGTTCAATAGATGGTTCAACTAAGGAGTGGGAAAGTGATTGAACTGGGAAGCGATGGAACAAAAGAGACAGAATGAACTGATGAACCAATGAACTAGTGTACTTTCAGTGGGTTTAAAAGTTTAAGGTTCAACATGGTTCAAGTGGCTAGTGACCATTGATAGCCCCGTGAATGTCAAATTTAAAGTAAGGGAATATCCTTTGAAATTCAAATAAAGTGTAGAACTTAAAGGAAGAACCAAGTGACTGACAAAAAAGATAGAATTCCTTTAGATTTGTTTGAAGGCTGATAGGGAACATTTCCTTTGGACTCTTTGTCTGAAGGAAATTATTAAGTGAAAGAGCCATTAGAATTATTTCAAAAGTATTTTTCGTGGGAAAATGACTAAGGCAAAACCTAAAGGAATTCCTTTAGACTTTTGTCTAAAGGAAATAAGCCCACCCAAAGGAATGCCAGAAAGGAAAAAGCCCAAGAGTGGAGTGCTCCAAGTGTCATTGTCTATGTGATTGCTAGATTACATAGAACATGCCACGTGTCCCTTGAAAAGCTCAACAAAAGCCACCAAGTGTCAACATCTACAGTCTTTCCCTTTCATTTCGTAAAGACTTTGGTGGGTCTCGGGTGAGTTGATAAAGTAAGTGGAAAATGCCACGTGTCACTTGTTGAGATCAGCAAAAAACATCTAAAGTAAGCGATAAAGACACAAAAGAATTGCTGAGGATGATGAACTCGAACGTATTTAAAGGCAAAAATTCGAAAGGGAAGAACCAAGTGACTGATTAAAAAGAGAGCCTGAAGACTCAAATTGTTATAGGGGAGAGAGGAACAAGACCAAAGGACCAGAAATATCTTCAAAAGAGTTATTTCTAGTAGGTGAAACAATGGATCAAGTAGACTTTTGAGCACACCAAATCAAGGATGCAAGCCTATTTTTCTTTCATAATGTAATGGCAAATTAGATAGCTATGCAGACATTAGGAAAAGGACCAGACAGTCCATACTAAGAAGAGACATATTAGAAGAATGGACACACCATAGTTATGGTAATGCACTGTTCCCAACATGGTCCCTCTAGATAGAACTGAAGATGCATTGACTACAACATGGGCCATCCCATGGGAAAGAGTGCCAAGCCTTGCATAGTTGTTATACATTGTAATTTCTCTCATTATGCAAAGGAGATCTTCCAAATATAGAAACAAAACTCTACCCAAACTAAAAGGCATTACTAAGACTTTGAGCTCAGATTATTATTCATATTTCTTTGATTCAATGAGAAAGCAAGTTACTTGTAGACTCTATGCTGTTGTAGCTCATGCTACTTTAGTAAATTGTTCTTATGTCTATTTCCTAGAAGCATTCTTATTTATTTGATCTAACAAGTAGACATAGTGGAAGTAATCAAGAAGGTGTCCTGAAACCAGTTACTTTCAGACTTTATGCTGATATAATTGTTTTTAGTGTGTGTTTTTAGTTTCTTTATGTGTAAAAGACCTTGGGATGACTTTGTGCCCCTATTGTTCATCATATTTCACTCTTGGGTAGTCAAGGTGGAGACTTTGTGCTACATCTTAGATTTCTAGTTACTTTGTACTCTGTTATCGGTCACTTATCATACTTGAAAGAACTCCTACTATTCCCTACAAGAACACTTCTAAAAGAAGAGAAGTGCCTTTAGTGTTTTCACCAAGATTTTCTCCTTTTTTGGTTAACATCATCTCTAAAAAAAGAGAGATCAATGGCTTATGCTACCCCTGAGTGTTATTTTTAGCTTATATTTATAGTATAAAGCTCCTGTGTATTCATAAGGAACCTCCCCTTCATGAGAGGAGAGATTTGTCCCCTATTGATGTAGTAAACCTGCACACTGGACTAACCAATCTCCCTATGCTATGGTTGAAGAGACATATTTTGCTCACCAATTAGCTGGTTGACAAAATATTCACCCAATAGTTTTTGGCAACTCCATTGGGGACACAGTAATTTTTTGAAATTTGAAGCCTCAAGCTTTAGATTAAAACATCACCTGTGTCTTACCTATTATCATTATAGCCTTACAATCTTCCTCCATCTCTATTATATTATTTGGTCTGCAAAACCAAAGCCACTAAGATAGAATGCATAGTTTGAAGCCTCAATCTTCAAGTTGAAGTAGGGCCAATTCTTTCCCATTTTTGTTCTACAATCTGGCAACTCCATGCTATACAAGAGGCCAGAGAGCCCAAGGTAGAACTACTTTTTCTACCATTAGCAGAGATTTACCTATCCACATGCCACCTAGATTTGTTATCCCTCTTTTCATAATCCCATCATGGTAGTTCAAGGTCCCTGGGGTAACTCATTTCACCCACTATGTCTTACTCCACCTCTACATGAACTTCCACGTAGCTCAAGAAGGAATTTCCACAAATTCTTTGGTGATGGGAGAGTTCACCTTGATGAACACATTATAGCCTTTAGCATAGCCTATGGTGTAATAGGAGTGGAATTTGAGGATGTTATAGTTAGGCTTTTCATGGAGGCACTACAAGGCACTACTACAAATTGGTTCTACCACCTACAGGCTAGATTAGTGACCGATTGGGATACACTCAAAGCTAAATTTGAAGCTAGGTTCAAACCTACAGAAGATACGCATGCCTTGCTAGCCCAACTCACATAGATGAAGAAGGAGCCCCATGAACCTATGAGGGACTTCATTGCTAGGTTTGACAAGCTGAGGCATAGGATTTCCATGATCGCCCAGTTGACACCTCAGAATCTCAAGTGTTTCTTCATCAACTCACAGTTGCCTGAAGTGAAATTTTTGCCAAGATGAGATAGACACATAGACCTTATTACTGCTCAAGACTTGGCTAATGAGGTAGAATATGACCTTATCGTGGTAGGAAAGATAAGGAGAGATCCTAATAGAGGTAAATCCTCTTCATCTTCTGATTATCCATCTACATGCACCACTGATCAAATGGTGCAAAAGATGGAAAATGAAATGCTAGCCTTGAAAAGACAAGTGGCTTAAGGTATGTCTACTCCTCCTTATCAATATATGCTAAGGATGACATTTTAAAACTAGTCATATTAAGGCAATGCTACCAAAAGTCAAGGGTAACCAAATCATCTTCCTCCCCCATAGAGGAACCTTGACCTTGAACTGCCTCCAACCAACTCAATAGTTGGATATTTGGAAACAAAACATTATTTCTCTTTCCAACCTAAGTTTGATCAAGAATATGACACTGGTCTCTTCATGGAGGATCAAGAAGTATCAGCTAGCGACTCCCACATTGGTTTCTTGAATTACTAAGATGAACCTAAAAGTAAAGGTGAAGCAGTTAAGGGATCATATGCAGTATTCACCTGGTGAAAGAATCAATCAACCTAGCAAGTTGATAAATAAAGAATAGAGGAGTGAGCTTAGCCTACAATCTCAATTGCTAAATGAGGAAAATCTCTACCTTTCTAGCCAAAGGACCCGATAGTTGCCAAAAAGGTAAGTACCCCAAACATCTCTGCACCTTCTACTTCAACTTTTTAGATCAGTCCTCCCCCCCTAAAAACTAAAAGGATGAACTCCCATCCTCTCTTCCTAGTCCATTTTAGTCATTTGACATAATTTACCATGTCAAGAAAATCAAATTTCAAATGACTGAATTTGCATTCCTACAAGCCAACGCTGAGCAGTTGGATAGGTTGGTAGAATGTGTGAAGAATACAGCCATCCCTATAGGACAAGAGATTAGAAAGGTAACTCATGATCCCCCAAGGAACATGCCCATCCTAAAAAATCTTGTCATTAATCCTCCTACTGCCCCTAGGAAAAGAGAGCTTTTCTATATTTCCCTATTGATAAATGGTCACAAGCTAAGCAACTGCATCATTGATTATGATGCTTTAGACAATGTCATGCTTGCCAAAGTGGCTAAATCCCTTGGCCTTACACTGACCAAAACATTTGGTAGATGTTTCTCCATGGAGAACAAATAATTGCCACTATTGGGATAGATCAAGGATGCCCAGTTTGCATTTGTAGCATTCCCAGAAAAGAAAATCAAGATAACAGTCCTAGTGGCTAACATCCCAGCCTCATACGACATTTTATTGGGAAAAAATTTCTGCAAGGATGTTGGATGAGAGTTGAGCATGGATCTATCTGAGGCAAGGATCCTTGTCAAAGGTGTCATGAAGAGATTGCTCCCTGAAAAGGAAGCAAAATATGTTGTCACTTAGACATCAACACTTGAAGCTCAAATTCTATTTGAGTCTTTAGGTAGGGGTAATTATTTTTTATCGACATAGGGTGTTCATGTTTTTGTAGATGAAATTCCTATAGGTGAAAATCTGAAAATTGATTCAAACAAGACATTAGAAGAGTTAGTAGGGTGTAGTATAGATGAAAAAGGATCTTCTATCTCTAATGAAAAAAAAATTGATTGAAGATCAGTTTTTGATGATGTTTGGATCCAAGAATTAAATGGTAGCAATTCTTCTACCAGTGTTGGAGCCAAGATGGTGTTGATATCTCAAGGAGATATTATTCCTCCTTCACATGAGTTACAGTTCAACAACACCAACAACACAGCTAAATGTGAATCTTTGTTGCTTAGATTGAAGGCTGCTCAAGACCAAGATGTCAAACTCCTTCACACCAAAGGAGATGATGAACCAGTGGTTTGTCAAGTGTCTGAGGGGGACAATCAAAGCATGTGCTAGACTAAATTATCAAAACAATAAGCTATGGTGGTGGACCATACTACTGTACTCCAAAGTTAGCAAAAAGAACTCTTCACCAAGAGAGCAAGGAGTTATAGTTTTCATATTGAAGACCACATCTCGCCATGGGGCAAGAAGAGAGAATTGAAAGAAGTGCACAAAAAATGTGATTCTTGGTGGAGAGTTCCATTCACCCATCACCGATTCTAGGGAGAAAATGGTTTCTTACTAGTTTATCAAGATGGAATGCCATTTTTACTATCTCACAGTGGGCAACATCTAAAGCACTTTAAATCTTAAGGCATTAAATAAGATCATATATACATATGTATATTTGTATAGTTTTTAGTTCTATTTTGTGCTTTTCATTTTCATTTTTGGTGCCTTTCTTTTGTGGGTAGCATGACTCCATAGCCCAATGGCACACTTCAAGGCACTAGAGTTTCTAGTTTCTACTCCCCTCAGTTGTTCCAAGTTTTCAACTGAAGGAAGTTCCCCAACTAGAGCCAGCTATTGTCCCCCAAATATATCACTCATTTTTGGGACAACATTTGAACTATTTTAGTCCTACATACCAAAATCCTCTCTTCCCATTTCAAAAATTATTCTGAGCATTCAAGTTCTTCATTTTTCAATGCTTTCTTAGAAATCTACAGACTTTGTAGGCTTGAATCTATGGACTCTGTAGGCTTGAATATATGGACTATGTAGGCCTGAATCTATGGACTTTGCAAGTCAAGTTTTATGGGCTTCATACGTTGATTTCTATGGACTCTATAGGAAAGAAGCAAGTTATCAACACTTAGGCAATTTCAAGGTTGGTTCAATGACAAGGTTTAACCAAAATGTCGATCGACAAGCTTCTAAGCAAGGATTGAACCATTGAACCATTGAACCATTGAACCGTTGAACCTTGAACCATTTTGGTTCAACGAGTTTAATGGGTTTAAATGTTCAACATCATCAACAAGAGTTAAGCACATTTGTCAAGGTTCAAAGTTTAACTACTTCAAGGTTCAACAGCTTCAAAATACTTATCAAAGAGAAGAAGGCTTGAACCATTGAACTGTTGAACCATTGAAACACTTTAGTTCAAAAGGTTAATGGGTTCAATGGTTCAAAAAGATCAAAAGGACAGCCAAATAAAAAGAATGAACTGATTAAACCATTAAACCTTGAACTAAAAGGTTCAACAAGTTCATAGGTTCAAAGGTTAAACCAATGTGATGAAGATCAAAGAGCTTAGAAAGAACAAGGAAGTGATGGACAAAGGATGAACCAATGAACTGATTGAACCTTGAATTCAAAGAGTTCAAAGTTTAATGGTTCATGGGTTCAAAGGTTCAAAGGTAGCATCAATCAAGGAAAGAAGTAGCAAATAGGTGATTCAACGGATGGTTCAACTAAGGAGTAGGAAAGTGATTAAACCAAGAAGCGATGGAGCAAAAAAGATAGAATGAACCCGATGAACCAATGAACTAATGTACTTTTAATGGGTTCAAAAGTTTAAGGTTCAACATGGTTCAAGTGGATAGTGACCATTGACAACCCCATGGACATCAAATTTAAAGTAAGGGAATATCTATTGAAACTCAAATAAAGTGTAGAACTTAAAGGAAGAACCAAGCAACTAATTAAAAAGATAGAATTCCTTTAGATTTGTTCAAAGGCTGATAGGGAACATTTCCTTCAGACTTTTTGTCTGAAGGAAATTATTAAGTGAAAGAGCTATTGGAATTCTTTTGGAAGTATTTTTCATGGGAAAATGACTAAGGCAAAGCCTGAAGGAATTCCTTTGGACTTTTGTCTGAAGGAAATAAGCCTGACCAAAGGAATGCCTAAAGAAAAAAGCCTGAGAGTGGAGCGCTCCAAGTGTCATCGTCTGTGTGATTGCTAGATTACATGAAACATGCCACATGTCCCTTGAAAAGCTCAATAGAAGCCACCAAGTGTCAACATCCATGGTCTCTCCCTTTCATTTTGTAAAGACTATGGTGGATCTCAGGGGAGTTGATAAAGTAAGTGGAAAATGCCACGTGTCACTTGTTGAGATCAATAAAAAGCCACTAAAGCAAGCAAGAAAGACACAAAGGAATTGCTGAGGATGATGGACTCAAATGCATTTAAAAGCCAAAATTCTAAAGGGAAGAACCAAGTGACTGGCTGAAAAGAGAGCCTAAAGACTCAAATTGCTACAAGGGAGAGAGGAACGAGACCAAAGGACCAGAAATATCTTCAAAAGACTTATTTCTAGTAGGTGAAATAGTGGATCAAGTAGACTTCTTAGTGCACCAAATCAAGGATACAAGCCTATTTTTATTTCATAAAGTAATGGTGAATTAGACAGCTACATAGACATCAAGAAAAGGACCAGACAATCCATACTAAGAAGAGACATATTAGAGGAATGGACATGCCATAGCTATGGTAATGCACTATTCCTAGCATGGTACCTCCAGACAAAACTATTGGTGCATTGAAGGCATTGACTGCAGCATGGGCCATCTTATGGGAAAGAGCACCAACACTTACATAGTTTATATACATTATAATTCTCTCATTATGAAAAGGAGATATTTTGAATACAAAAGCAAAACTCTATCCAAATTGAAAGGCATTATTGAGACTTTGGGCTCAGATTGTTTTTCATATTTCTTTGATTCAATGAGAAAGCAAGTTACTTGCAGACTTTGTGTTGTTGTAGCTTGTGTTACTTTAGGAAATTGTTCTTATGTTTCTTTCCTAGAAGCATTCTTGTTTATTTGATCTAACAAGTAGAACTAGTGGAAGTAATCAAGAAGGTGTCGTGAAACTAGTTACTTTTAGACTTTGTGCAGATATAATTGTTTTCAGTGTGTGTTTTTATTTTCTTTCTATGTAAAGGACCTTATGATGACTTTGTGCCCCCATTGTTCTTCGTATTTCACTCTTGGGTAGTCAAGGTGGAGACTTTGTGCTACATCTTAGATTATTGGTTACTTTGTACTCTATTACTAGTCACTTATCATACCTGAAAGAACTCATGTTGTTTCTTGCAAGAACACTTCTGAAAGAAGAGAAGTGCCTTCAATATTTTCACCAAGATTTTCTCTTTTGTTGGTTAACATCATCTCTAAAAAAAGAGAGATGGATGGCTTATCCTACCCCTGAGTGATATTTTTAGCTTATATTTATAGTATATAGCTCCTGCATATTCATAGGGAACCTCCCCTTGATGAGAGGAGAGATTTGTCCCCTGTTGATGTAGTAAACCTGCACACTAGACCAACCAATCTCCCTATGTTGTGGTTGAAGAGACCTATTTTTCTCACCAATTAGCTGGTTGACAAAATATTCACCCAACATAACCTATTTATATTTACTATTCAGAATTATTTACCTATCAATTATTTACAACTAGATTATATTTTGTGCCCATAACTTTGTTTCTACTAGCTCTTTTTCCAAACCAAAAGATGTTCTAGAATCTTGACACCATAGAGAATATTTTCACATATTACATGTACATTTTGATTTTTTTAACTTATTTTATAGGTTTTCCTAATGTTCCCTACCTTAGACACCTTCACATTTTTTTTACTTTTTCCCTCTTCTATAGAACTAAGGTTAGTAAAGCTATGTATTTTTCAATTTTATCCTTTCATTTTTTTTATTCACTTCTTACTATAATTTAATTATTTTTAGTGTTGTGTGTTACTATGTTCTTTTCCTTAAGAACCATCCTATGTTACATCTACATAACACATGATTAGCTTCAAGTGGAGCATATGTATACACATAATATTTTTGAACTTTATTAATTATTGATGTTTTATCTCTTGTAAGAACCCATTAAGTACCAATCTCTATGAGTGCACACCTTAAGGGGTGCACCAGGAAAGGGGTGGGTAGACCATTGGTACTTTTCAAGAGTTTTACCCCCTATAACACCACTTAAAACCAACAAACCTCTCTTATATACTTACCTAGTATTTGACACCTCCCTTATACACTAATCCAAGAAATTCACCACCTCAAACAACTGCTACTAAATCCAAAACCTCTTTTTAATTTTTACCAAACAAAGTCAATTTGGGTTGACCCTGTACTTAAAATATATGAGCATGTTATAGGATTAGGTCATCCTAGGTTGACCTAGTTCAAGACTTAACTGATATATTTATTTAATGATATAAGGTTGATTAGACTAACTTTATTGGCTAAAACTTCAAAAGAGTTTAGGGTTAGATCTAGCTATATATACACATCCATTTCTACCATTTCATAGATAAAAACAAGGAGTAAATTATTATTTTCACATCTACTTATCCACCATTTTACTTGAGAATCATTACTTAGGGTTTCAATACTACATTTGGATATAAAAATCTTGTCTTGTGGATAAGTCTATTGGATGTATAGGAGAAGTCATGTAGCCTATAATTGACCTATCTTTGTTATCCTTAAAAATAACTACAACCTCTTGTGAAGCACTACCTTGGCCAAGGGAGAGATTGAGGCTCAATAATTTCTCTCCTTGAATTAGTATTTCCTTTACATTGACTTAAGTATATATATTCTATAGATATTTACTTTCATGTTTATTAACCCATTATGTGCCACATGCTTTGGTGAGTACTAGGTTAGATGTTTCTTTACTTTTTCATTTAATTTGTTAATAATAAAACATAGGAACTAGCTAGGGTTATTGCATGGTGTTTCCTGACTAGAAGATCTAAAACCCTCTCTAGTGATATTATTATGGTAAGGGACCCCTTGGTTAGGTATAAAAGATCCATCTTGGTCATGACCCTAATTGTCTAAATGTACCAAAAAATGAAAGGGATAGTGTGATTTATCTTCTCCAAGCTAGGATTGATTTATAGATTAGCTTCACTTTCCTTTGTATATAAGATGCATCAATGTGAATTCTGAAGGAGTGTACAATGTTAGGCATTATGAGAATAAGTGATGCATAAAGGTTTTGATTGAGTGCATCAAAAGTGAATTATTATGCATGAGTCTAATCAAACTTGGATTTTGCATGTGTTATTTGGATGATAGCCTAAGAGATGTGTAAGAACCCAATAATGAACATGAGATAGAAGTTATAAAGTCTAAGAAAACACCTTAACTTTGTGAGATTTCATGGAGTAGGCCAATCTTGGATCACTTTGATATTCTATACATATACATGAATTCCTATACAATCAATGATGTAGTCAAAGTACTAATCAATGTAGTGTCAAATGTGCACTTTGTTAGGTTAGATTGTAACTTGTGTTGACACAAGGTGTTGAACACATGTGATATATGATCCATATGATCCTTGCATTTATTATTAAATTTGAGGATTTTATACAAGTAGATGATTGTAAATGAGTTTAGTAAGGACCTAAGTAGATCATCCATCAAGAGCATGAAGTTACCAACACATTGGTTAGGTCAAAAGGCATGACCAACCATTCATATAATCCTTACCATGTATTTAATGTTATCTTCTAGACATATTTAGGATGGAATAAAACCTAATGGTAACCTAAATTCAATTCAATCTTGGTGAAGTATTATGCACATCAGATTTGGTTTAGAATGTTGTTAATATGGGGTAATGGGTATCAATTATTCAATATTATCTTGTTGAGTGTGCAATAATATATGTAGATTCACCAAGACCCATCCTTATTGGGTGTGAATACTATCATACTCCTATAAGGCAAATATTTAGGCCTGATCTTTCCCTAATCAAGGAGATCTTATATCTAGCATCAAATTTCATCATTCTAGTAAATTGATCTATGGTATAGGGGCTATTTGAAAGAGGGGATCCAGGAACCAAATCTATGTGGTGATTTACTACATATTGTACTGGAAGTTCTATGAATACTTTGATATATTTCTCTAGTAACTTTTTGAGATACTACTAATGTGATGTTATGTGATTGTTACACACTACCAAGGTTTGATTTATTATATGCACAAGTGTGTTAGGGTATACCATGAGTTACATGAATTTATACACATGTAAGACAAGTTTGAAACATTTCTTAGTATATAAGAAGGTGACTTTGGTCATAGGTGTTAATGAAAAGAGGTTGTATAAATGATATTGTGTAGAAATAATCCAACATTGTGGCTTAGATTGATATGTATCTTTGAGTCATATAAATATGGTCTCCCTATAAATATGTCATAAACCTCTAGAGGTATGATGTCACAAGTGATGTTATACTCCATAGACTTGAATTTGTAGTGGAAAGTGTATTATCACTAGACCTATATATCTTTCTCCTACTGTAATCTCCCTAGAGAATATGGATTGTGATGTGTAGTAGTGGTAATACTAAGGTGTTGAGATGTAGAATGCATAATGATGTTATTTTGACTACCATTATTAATGATGACATGAAAAGGTTAACCCTTCACCTAGAACTTGGTGTGTAAGAGACATCATGCTCATTAGAGATGTCAATCATAGTGGTGTTTGTGCTTAGAAAAAAGGAATCAAGATTAGTGTTGTCCATTGGTATAGGCCCTAATGTAGACTATGAAAATAAGGATTGATACACACAACATTCAAAATCATTTTGAGTGGATGAGTGATGGTGATGGCACCACTTATCACCTAAATTATTCTTGCCTTTATCTAAAACAAAAGATGTAGGATCTTTAGAGTGTTTTGTAGTCTTCTAAGGCTTCTCACTTTTGTGAGAAGCGTAATGATTATGTGTAAGGTATTGTGATGTGAACATGTGTGAAGGTTGGGCCTTGAACATGGAATTAGATAAAGAGGTGGGATGTTTCTTAATCTTTACCTAGATTTCATCTTGGTGGAATTATGATATATTTATCACAGAGTGTCAGAAGTCAATAACTTTAAATTCACATAGATATAAGGTGAGAGTTTTCTAATGTAATTCAAAACCCTATGTTATTCACTCAATTTATCCTATAGGCATGTAGATTAGTCATGTAATGTTTTGGTATAGTCTTTAATTGACTGATCCTTACACTAGTGTAGTTATTGGAACTTGATGTATTCATCTTCAAAGTGTTAAAAAGAGTAATATTCATTATTTAGTGTATCAACAAAAGTATTTCATGATTCAATTAGAATGAAATCTTTTGAATTTTATGCATTAAATGTATCCCAGTAGTGAACAACTATAATGGACATATTTAATACTATGAAGGTGATCTTCTCAACATCAATGAATCAATTGACTAAGAAGTACACATCAAGTTGTTAGTTATAGGCATATAATAATTTCACATTAAGATTTATTTATAATATATGTATGTCAATATTGACTTGTACATTAAAGTGATTTATTTATAAAACCATTATGGAGCATACTACTGAGATGGATGGAAAGGCATCAGGTTAAGTTGCATCATTAACTCAAATAACTAACCAAAAATGTCAATGCATTGTGCCTATAGTGTGTAGGCAATGAGACTTTGAAATTATAGGGATTTCTCAAGTTGAGTTTGGGAATCAACCATCTTAATTTTTCTATGATGTTCTTCTAGAATATTTTAAATAGATATGACTATTGGACCTTCTCTCTTGTGTTGTGCTCATGTGGTTGCATTCATAGAAAGGAATAGAGTTTAGATCTAATACCAATGAACTACACCATGGGACATAGGACCAAGTGTTTAGGAGATAACTAAGTTTGGTTATGTATAATAAATGCATAGAGATGTATTTAGATATAAAAATCAAACACACATTTAAAGGATTGGAAGTCTTGTAATAAATGCAAATTTTATTCATAAATTAAAGAATAGAGAAATAGAATATAATGTCTACAGTATGTGTATGCATATTATATGTGCAAAGTAATCTATATGTGTCACTACTATGTAATTTAATTAAATCAACTAAATATATTCATTTTCATCATCCAAATGCATATATTACATATTTAACATGCATAATACAAGAGTAGTATCAATTTTTGTACAACTACCAAGGAGGGTGTTGACAGGCATATATATATTCCTATCAGATGTGTTATTTGGAAATGAATAAATAGTTAATGTCTAGGATATCTTCAATGAATTATAATCTTAAGATCCTCTATTGGTGAATAATGGCTATTTGGGCCACTTGTTATGCCATGCAATCAAAGAAAGTTAACATGTGGTTATGTTGAAGTGGGGCTTGATAGAGTTGGTGAATCCATGAGAATATGTTAGTGAAGTATGTGGGGATATTATTTGAGGAGTTCATAATGTGATTCACATGTTATGATTTGAGGTGATCATTACATGATAGTCTATGAGTAGACCAAGTTTGTGTGTAAGGTTGTGAACAAGCTTTGGGTAAGGAGTGTATAGGTATATGTGATAGGCATGATATCTATGTAAAATAAGAAATGGGTATTTTGTTCATCTATGTATAATATACACATGGATCAATTATGATGTCATTAAAGCTCAATATGAGGAGTCATTGGGAGCTCATAACTAAGGATATTTAGGTCTTCATCCAACTATTTTAGGTATTTAACCTACAACATTTTATTTCAAAGATCCAATTTAGCCAAAGGGGAGATTGAAATGTTGATGGGTTCACCCAAATGTAAGTATATATATACCTACACTCTTTCCCTTCATTTCGTTAGTATATTATACATTGATTTTTATTTTTTGAATGAATTTGTGTGTATACTTATTTAAGTTTTCTCTATACCAAAAAAATTTATGTAGATATAAGATTTATTAGACTTACCACAAATAACTATAGGCTATATGGATCGCCATTCATTTGATCATTTCACCTTAACCATTTATAATCATTCTAACCCATCCTTTAGTTTAATTTATACCATTTACAACCATTAACCTTTGTTGAAGTTTAGTGAGAACTACATCCTTATGTTATAGGATTAGGCTTTAGAACTCTTTCCTCCTGAAATATGAGTTATAGGTTACACTATGTTATGTATAAAACATTCATAGGTAATTTATTAAGAATCCAAGTATTGTAATCTCTATTTAATTGACCTTATTTAAGTCCTAGTCTATTGAGAAAAAGAGGATAGTTGTAGGTTAACTAGTTGGTATATACATTTTGGTGAACCCAACATGAATCTTATCCCTACATTGGTTGTCTTAGGTTCATGTTATCTTATAGCTTATTATAAAAATATTTTAATGCATAAATATAACTATATCAGCTATTGTGATATAATTTCCCATCTCTTTATAAATGGTATCAATGAGTGTGTTACAATTTTGGGTTTTTATAGATTTTAGTAATCGGTTTGATACATTTATCTATTTACAACTATATCAACCAACCAGATACATTTAAATGTGTTTAATTTAAGTTTATTAATTTTTTAATATTATTGGCAATATTGATACTATTTTTTTTACCTATTTAAAATCACTACATGATGAAAATTTAGATTTTGATATATATTGTTTTCAATACTTATTTTTTATTTTGTTTGGTTTTCCTAGAAACTATGTTCTAGTAATTTGAAAACTTCATGGGAGCTATCATTATGGGCCAATTATTTTTAATTTTACCCAAATCATGGTGTGAGGTGTACCACCCCAACACTCAAGCCATTAGACAACACTATGTATTGAATTTGGTTTCCACATACCTCATAGTATATCATAAATGCCTAGGGATTCCCTATTTTTAGCTATAGGAGTCTATCCATCTATTTGATTTTGTAGTCACCAATAAGTGGTTAGCCTCAGGGAAGTTACTCTAAACATACCCTAGATACAAGATAGTGTGATCAAAAGTATAGTGGAATCCTCCATGGTTAGTTCCTTCATGGTCATATTCACTATATTACAATTAGGATTAGTATATCTAAGACCTTGAAAATCAATGAAATCCTTTTTAATATACCTCCATATATATATATATATATATATATATATATATATATTTAAATAGTTAGGTTAAATTTAAGCTTTGTTGTGTTACAAACTGTATCGATCAACTTGATACCATTCTATGTTCTATTTGTGAACTACATCAAGTATCTTAATATATTCAATATGTTTGTAAATTATATCGGCTAGCTTAATATATTTTTATGTGTATCCCTGACTACATCAATAAACATGATACATTTATTTTTAATCTCTCATTAGTGACACATTTCTAAATTATTATATCAACTTACCTAATATAGTATATATCTTAGACTTAGCAAACTAGTTATACCGACTTAGATAATACAATATTTTGTCCATATCTAGAAACTAAATGTACAACCTAACCAATATTGTTAATTTTATGTGACTAGTTTCTTTCCCCCATTAGATTTACAACCCACTTATCACCATGATGTCACCTCTCATAATTTTATCAGTAATCATCAACTTGTTCAGATTCTACATAGCTTGTTCCTTTATTCTTGCTTTGTCCACCATTGAAGACAACTCTTCATGGTGTAGCCTCTCTCAAAATCACTACATATTTATCAAATTCAATATGTTTGAAATAAAAAAAATATGACCTATATGACCCCACCTAATTTATTAAAAACTTTGATGACAATATTGTCTATAATCCAAACTAGAGTGGTGGTATTAACAATATTCCCTCTTCCACTATTACATTTATGGAAACCAACATAAACATTGGGAATCTTTCTCCCATGACTAATGTTGGGAATACCCCATCTAATCCCCCATTCTCTTCCAATCCTCTTGTAATAAAACCTAATCAATATATATATATATATATATATATATATATATATATATATATATATATATCTCAAGTCCTTACATAAATGGTCCAACAAATGACCCTTATGCAATCTTCTAGTAATAATAAAATGATCCAAATCCAAACCCAATTTTTTTAAATGGCTATTCAATAATATAAAATCATTATGAATCAACCAAATGATAATTTTATTCCCCCAATGCATAATAATATGTTTCAAAATATCCAAAACAAACCTTTAGCTCCCTTCATTGTGTCCATAGACATTGGAAAAATTTATCAAAATATCTTATATAATGGGACTAAACACACTTCATTACATATTAAAGCCTCTAAAAATATCTACAAGGAGTGGGTTCAAACCAACATGTATGCTACCACTAAACTTATATCCAAATATTTACTTGAGATGTGCTAGAATGGTAAAATCATATTGCTAGACATTCCATTACAAAACTAGAGGATTTAGTCAATACTCTAGTTAAGGAATTCAAACATAATTAAATTCTTGAAAATATCCTTAGCAAGTTCATTAATGTTAATTAATTCCCTAATTAATCTACTTATACTTTCATCAAATGATGTAAGTATTTAGTGCATAAAATAAACCATAACATGAGTGATGATAATTTTTTCAAAATATATATTACTAGTCTTAAATCCCCCTTCAATACAAGGTTAGGATATTTTCTCGTCAAACCTTAGAAGAGATTTATAACCATTAAAAATGGAAATATTTCCTTATGTATCAATTTGAACCTTTTGAAAATACTGAAAAGGAGTCTTTTCAAACTTAACCAATGCAATCACCATTAAATTTCTCAAAATAATCCTCCCCAACCCAAATTAGAAACACTTAAATTAGATAACCAAATTCCATCCCACCCTCAATTTAACATGCATGAGATTAATAAAGTGTTATCTCTATCTAAACCATATGCATACACTACTACCCCTCCCTTGTGGTATGATCCCAATAAGTTTTGTGGTTCCACACTGATATTGGTCACTCTCATGAGACATGTTGTGGACTCTAAAATAATGAAGTTACTAAAGTTTTGTTATAAAATTTCAATCATGATGCTATCACTAAATAAAAAAATAGAAAATACATCTAAAAAATAAACTTAAAATCCCAAATATAAAAATCAAAAACCTCAAATAAATGTAATAGTGAAAACATTATTGCATATTGTCAGCTCACTTCCACTCTTGCTAAATATTTTATATATTTTACCATTGAATAAGTTATAATAGAGTAAAATTATATAGCCAACTCTCTCTTTTCCTCAACCTCTATTTTTCATCCTCATTAAGGATTGCATGACTCATAGTTCCTTGCCCACATGAGGAAATATAAATCTAATTTAGCAAATAAAGATTATTATCTTATTTAACACATCTAAGCATTCACCATTTGAAAAATCCCATGGTATATATATATCATCCAATTCATTGAACATCATACCTATCCACTCAAGGCTGACTCTCATGAAAATACTAGACTCTGTAAACAAGCTTGAAAGTATGTCATTAGACAAAACATTCTTTATTATCATAATGCCAAAGGTACCTTGATTCATTTTTCACTCAAGAATAATTTCCTTATCTCCTTGAGAACATTCATGGGGTAATTTATTATGTCCATTGTAGTGGAAACTATACAACTTAAAAATACCTATGGATGGGATACTTTAGGCCTAATCTTGAAAAATGTACCATCACATTTATAAAGAAGTGTAATCCTTGATAAATACATGAATATCATCCACTCTCCTTTGGATGAGATTCAAACAATTAATTCTCCTTATCCATTCTCTATTTTTGTATTAGATCTCATTAGGAAATTATCTTGATTGCAAGATGGCCTCATTTTCATCATTATCACCATAAAATAATTTACCAAGTGGGTAGAAACTATGCCCCTCTTTAGTGTCACTAGTATAACTATATCAAAATTTATCCTCAATAAAATCATATGTCATTTCATATTTTATCACACCACCATATTTGATAATGATGGGAATTTTTAAAATAAAGGCATGAAGTAGTTGTGAATAAAATTCAAAAATTTCACAAATTTTCAATGCCCTATCACCCTTAATGCAATGGCCAAATAGAATATACCAAAATATCAATAAGATATTGTTAAATTATATTATATATTGTAATTTGGATTGGCATCTCAAGATATACCCTACACTTTGGGATTAGCATACTAGCATCTGCACTACCACTGGGGCATCTGCCTTGTTTTTAGTTTATGGATTTGAAGCCATCATACCAATAGAAGTAGAGTTACACTCCACATCTCTCTTCATGAAATCATACATGATTGAATATCTTTATGAATCCCTAATTTATTCCTTAGATTTACTTGATAAGTAATGTATAATGCTCTACAACACAATCATAATTACAAAAACAATATAGCTAAACAACATAACAAGAAATTCAAATTATGTACGTTTGATGTTGGAGACCTAGTGTTGAATTTGGATTACACCCATGATAAAGAATGTAAATATGCACAAAAGTGGTGGGGTCCATACTTAATGAGACATCTTTATATTTAGTAAATATATATTACAAAAAAATTAAGAACATGTATTCAAAGAATTGACTAATGCTCAATTTTTGAATTACTTTATTTAATTTATTTTTTATTTTTATTTTATGTATGATCTTCCATTTATATACATCTTAATTGCATGATCAGTTTTATTCTTATATATTTTATTCAACTAACATTTATTTAAGGTATCACTTTGAATCTCATCTTAAAATTTAGCATGCATGCAATTTCACACCTCCATGTCTTCTTTTCCACCAACCCTAATACCTATATTTGGTCCTTAGGTATTTTGTCTTTATCAAACTACTTAGTTTTTCAATTTATAGGCTATGTTGTCATACTTAAGGAATACAACCAAGCCTTCCTCACAAAATCTCATCCTTTTTTAGTTAACCATTTTCTTGATTTCAATTATTTTGTCTATTTTATCATTACATAAATGCTTTGGGTCTTTTATATAATTTTTATACCTTACACCTCATGGATTTGCAGTTTATGATTTGCATGGTAAGACCTAGGGAATCAACTAGGCCTTCCTCACAATTACCCATCATTGTTTATTTTTATTCTATAGATTAATTTTTATTCCAACCTTAGATAGGTTTATTATTACAAATATAAGTCAATGGTTGAGATTAATGGTTTTATTCACTTAGAATCAGTCATATTTTATTATGGTAAAACTATATCAGTCTATATTCATGTCCTTGTCCATAGTTTACAATTTATTATTATCATGATTCATACCTACTTGTCATTGTACCATATTCCTTTAAAAAAAATTGTAATTATGGAAACACAATCATTATATGGTAATTTACATCATTCTCTATTTCACATTATCCTTTTGGGTTCAACAAGTTTAGTTTCAAGATTGCATTCTTATCTAATGTGTAAGTCTAAGAGTTTTTAGACACTATTATTTATGGGTTATCCTATATAATAAATAAGTGTAAGATATATTATATATTCATATTTAACACCATTTTTTATATTTTTCAAATCTATATGGAGGAAAATATTAAAATAAAAAATATATATAATCCATATCATAAGAAAAGGCAATGCTAAAAGTAAAATCAAATCTCAAAATTTAGATCACACCAAAATATGTAATCATTGTTTGGGAAATTTACTATTTTAGTTTAATTTTAAATCACACGTTTATCCTTTTAATAGATCCAAGGTCCATTAGGATGGGGTAGGCTAGTAGACTAGAGTAGGAAATCTCATTATATCATTAAATTTCCTACATTTTAGTGCCACCTACTTTCTCACACAAGTAACCAATATTTATTGTAGGTCATTAATTTTTTAATGGGTCCTAAGGATGAAGGTACATGTTTTGGGAAGGTAGGATCATTTTAATTTTGATGTATACCAACCTTCATAGGATGATGTTTATGCTTCACCTATTAGCCTAAGTTTATGTTTGCTAGGTGGGGTTCTCTAGGGCCATTAATGTTGAAAAAATTTAGTCTTTCCATATTTATTTGAGTGTCTTTTTTTAATTAAAAATCATTATTTTCACCTTTGTGATGCCTTAATTTCCATCTTTCCATATTTTCCCCTTAACAGGAAGGTTTGTTTCAAAATATTACCATCTTATTGACTTAATATTCTCCATATCTTTTAGAAATGGTAGTAATATGGAAATTTCAACTTTTCCTTATTTAGAATAAAATTTTCATCTTTGAAATGTAGTGAGATTATCTCTTGGTCATTGATTTCTATTCCTATGATTTATCTTAGCTATGTTTGGAACCTTGAGTCTTATATTCACTTTTTAAAGGCCATTTGGTCTCATTTTCCTCTTTCTTATTTGCATATTTTATTTGATTATGGTTTTTTAATCCTCTTAAATTGATTATTTTTTAATCATAAATCACTTCTATGTATCCCTTACTTTATTTGTATTTTTACTTGTCTTAATTTTGATGTATATTTGGGTTTTTTTAATCCTAAGTAGCTTTGGATTTTTGGATTACCAAATTTTCCTTTATTTTTATCTACTTTCTCGTATATTTATTTCTAATCTATCCTTAGTGATCCACGTATGCCAATTTTCCAAGTGATTTAATTAGTCATGGGAGTTCTACATTCACATCCATTTATTTGACCATCCTATATTTGTTCATTTTAATTTTATCTATTTTTATTCTTGTATCTATAGGGTTTCTTAAATGTATTTTTTGTGTTATCCATGATAAATAATATGGTATTTTCATTTATCCATTCCATGAGAAATGTGAGTCAAGATATTTATATGTTAATTTAAATTATTTATTTTCAACATTTAATTTCAGTTGTGCTATATAGTGTTACTATGTTTCTTTCCCAAAGCACCATCATACATTATAATATTGTGACACATGATGAGATTCAAGTGGGGAATATGTATACACAAAATAATTTTCACATTATTATTGTCTAATTCTTTATCTTTTATCATCTTATCAATGTATCAATCTCCCTAATGCACACCTTAAAGGGTGCACAGGTAATGGGGTGGGAAAGGATCATGATGCTTTGTAAGAGATGTTATTATATCATGATTATAGACTAAATAATATTATCATAACCTCATTTAAGTGTATTTAAATTTATTTATTTTATATATATTTGTATCAAAACTTGCTAGCTTCCATATATCTTATGGTATCATCCTAGTCGATAACATTTTTTTGTACCTTCACCTTTCTTGTATTGTATTGGCTAGCCCAATACATATATAAGATTATTTTCTAAAATTTATATTGTATTTTACTAGTTAATATCATTTTATATCAGATGACATATTCCAACTATATCAATGATGTTGTTACTATTGTCTTAGAGTATATGGTTGGTTTTGTGTATTAGAACACTATATGTAGGGGTTATATTTCACTCATCTCATATTATATATCATTTATTCACTATAATTTCACTTACATGTCTCTCCTAAGTACCATTTAGTAGATTTAGTGGCTTATAACCTTATCTTGAGGAGTATTATCTTTTGGTGTCATTAAAACTCAATACGAGTCATTGGGAGTTACTAACTACAGATATCTAGGTATCCATCCAAGCATTTGAGGTTTCAACCTATAACATTCTCTTGAAAAGATCCACTTGAGACAAGGGGGAGATTAAAGAATCAATGGATCCACCCTTAGGTAAATATTTATATCCTTACACTCTTTCTTTTACTTATTTAGTATATTAGACATTTATTATTAATTTATGAATGAATGTATGTGTATCCTTGTTTAGGATTTATCTATACCTAATAAGTTGGTGTAGCTATAGGATTTCTTAGAATTTACAAAAATAAATTTAGGTTGTATAGACCCTAATATGGTTGACCATCTATAACCATTTTAACCCATCCTTTAGTTTATTTTATACCCTTTAAAACCATTTGTGTTTAAATATAGTTTACAACCATTTAACTTTGTTGAGGTACAAGAGTGCTACATACTTGTGTTATAGGATTAATATTTGGAACCCTTTCCCCTTGAAATTTGAATTTTAGGTTACCTTTTATTATATCTATGGAACTAATAGGTCCTTATCCAATTGTCCAAGTATCATAGGTTCTATATATTGACATTATTTGAGCCCCAGTCTGTTGAGAGAAATAATATAGTTGTAGGTTATCCTAATACATGCATATATTTTGGTTAAAAAATATAATTTTTAAGAATAGCCTATACCTTTCAACCCATTGTGGAAGTTTATAAAATATTTTAATTAAAGTTAAAAAAATATACAAGGAAGCTATAGTAAAAAAATTAGAGTTATGTGATCATTTTTAGCAATTTATTACAATTTTAGGGATTTTCATAAATTTACTCTAGAGGCCAAAATTTTAGAAATATTTCTAAAATCTCTTTCCTAAATTTTTAGAATCATTAAAGGAAGATACATTAAAACATTTAAGATTATATATCATCATTTCTAAACAAGTTATTAAAATGTTAGGGTGTTTCATAAATTCACTCTATAGGCTACAATTTTAGGATTTATTTGTTTTATTTACATATTTGGAAAGATCAAAATAATTTAGAAGGTGTTTATTATTTTAATTTTTATATGAGGTATATTGAAGTCCAAATAAGTTTTTTCAAAATTTAAAATCAAATAATGAACTTTCAAACCTTTGTATGACAATACGACACACTAGGGGCCAAGGCAAGAAAATCTATAAAAATATCCTAAAAAAGAGGATATGGGGTAAAAAATGGGAATTTGTTGATATTATGCTCTAGGATTTTCTTTGAAAAAGAACAAAGTGAGCCAACTTGAGTATAGTGTGAAAAACATACACTGTGATATGGAAAATAAGGTAGATGTGGATAATATCAATAGAGAATTGAGCACAATCAAAGGATATATGAAAAACAACATGGCAAAATTGGTGAATGTCATCATGACATTGAAAATGGTCATCAAAATTAATCACCATTCACTAATGAAAAAAATAACTATGGTGGATCTTTTGTCACATTAAAATGCACCCTGTTAGGTCCTAAGACTTATTTCAACTAAAAAAATGGAAACACTCCTAGGTGTGGATGAACTATGATAGAAGTGAATATTTGGAGAAGGATAAATGCTTTTAAAACCATAATTTACTTGACTTAATATCAGATTATGTCCCTAAAACCTACACTAATAATGTTTATTTAAGCTAAATTAAGACTCTATTCATGAAAAAATAGAGAATTAAGCTGAAAAAAGGAAAATGCGGTGATGCACCAAGGTTGAGTATCTCTTATACCTACCTAAAAAAACACATTTGGAGTGATAAAGACTAAAATTTATTCTAAAAAATCTCTAAATTAGGTCTCTCAAGCATAATTGTTTCATATGAAGGTGGTGGCCTATGCTATAACTATAAGGGATAACCAAAAGGTCTTGCACAAGAAATAAGTAGTGAATTTCCACAACTAATAACTTGAATAAATAGCTATAATAAATCATATGAAATATAAAAAACATGACTACTTGCACCAAATTAAAGGGAGATGGGCATACATAAGTGAGAACACTTTATACCACATGTATAGATTAAAAACATGCTAAAATCACACTAGATATAAGCTTAGAGAAGGTAAAACTAGTATTTATTCAATTAAAATGCTTTAATCCAATATGATAAGTCTCCATTAAATTATATTTTTGATATACGTAGTATAAGGTTACAAAAATAAGGATTTTTAACCCTATACATAAGAAAATATGAGCTAAGAAAGAAGATAAAAACACAATATCTCATAAGTGTTATTATTACATCATAACTCTATACAATTCAAGAGGAGAAACATGGAGAATAGGATTATTCATCTCTCATAAATGTACTAGGCCTCACACTTTGATGATCTCTCATTCAACATGGGTGTAGGATTGGGAGAGGAGACTTGTTGCTATTTTTGTCATTGGAAGTTTTTGAACCTAATGGAAATGTTCCTCCAAGGATGTTATCTTTGAGAACCTCTTATATACACATAATATTTTCAAACTTTTATCACTTACTAATGCTCTATATCTTGCATGAGCCCATTGAGTCTCAATCTATCTAAGTTCACACCTTAAGGGGTACACCAAGAAAGGGGTGGGCAGACCATTGGTGCTTTGCATGATTTTTGTCCCTTTTACCACTTGTTATCTACACACTTGTCTCTTAAAAACCATTACCCTAAGCTTGTTATTCTCTATTTCACACTCCTCAATCATTTCCTACCTTTTTCACCCTTTTCTTATCCTTAATCCCCTTTTGACTATTTTATATACTTGGTCAACTGGGTCGACCTTCTAATATTTTGGGTAAAATTCATTTTGGGTCTAGGTTGACTCTTGGCCGACCTAGCCTATGACCTAGTGAATTTTTGTCTATAACATTACTAGGTTGACTAGGTCAACCCTATCGACCAAAACTTTTAGAAGGGCTTACAGTTAAATCCATCTATGTATACAAGATCATTTCACCATTATTTAGTGAAGAGAAGAAGAAGTAAGAGCTATTGTGCATATTCTTATCCACCATTCTAATTGATGAGAAATCTTAGGGTTTCATACCTTCTTTGGAGATATAGATATTATCTTGTGGAGAATAATTTTAAATGCATTGATAGGTTATGTAGCCTAGAGCTGATTTATCCTTGTCATCTTTACATACCATAATAACCTCTTTCAAAACACCTTGGAAAAGGGAAATATTAAGGCTCGACAGGTTTGTCTTCAAAGGTAAGTATTCCTAACTTTGTTCGTCATTCGTAAGAGTAGATAGATATGCATGTATACTTCTCTTCCATGCACTAGGATTCTATATACATTGATGTGAGTATATGTCTCTTATGCATGTTTACTTTTTTTGTTTACTACCCCCACTTTGTGCCACAAGATTTGGTGAGCACTAGATTAGAATTTTACTTTACATATTATTAGCATAATGAGTATGAAAACATATGGATTATTTAGGGTAATTTTATGGTTGTGCTTGAATAGAGGCTTTGGAACCCTCCCTAAAATTATTTATTTTGGTAAGAGATCCCCTAATTAGGTCTAAAGGACCCCCATATTTTTCATGTTCTCAATTATCTAATGTATCCCCAATCATAAGTGTAAGTATGGAATATCTTCTCCAATTTAGGATTTATTTATAGACATGATGCATTTTTGATTGCATACATTTGGGTGAAATTTATGTGAATCTCACACTTGCAAGATTTATTTCACATTTTTCATTATTTTATCATTTTCTTTATTATTTTTCTATATTTGAGATACTAGGTTAACAGTGCAAATATAGTTTCTAAATTTCATTCATAGGTTTAACATATAGTTGCATAAATATGAATTTGTTTTGTTTGTGTAGGTATTCATCATGTACAGGAGACTAGGTCAAATAAGTTGACACATTATAGGTTTTCACTTCTAGACAAGTTACTAGGTTGACTCTATTGACATAATACACTTCCAAACTTTTAGAAAACATACTAGGTTGACACTACCAGCATAGTATTCTTCACAAGTTTTAGAAAATAAGGAAATATATAACTAGGCCAACCCAATCAACATAGTTAGCAAAATTTTTATGTAGAAATCAAGGCACTTCAATAGCAATCTCACTTTCCTCTACATCTTCCAAACCACCAAGGTTCCTTTCTCTTTCATTTCTATTATTCATTTTAGTTATATTTTTCATGGTTTTTAGTCTTTTAAACTACCCCTATACAACAAACTATGTCTACTCTATCAACCTAGTTCTATATTCTATCTTCTATCTAAAAGACTAGTTTGAAACTATCAACGTAGTTCTAAATAGACCCTTGCTTTAGTAGTACAATAGTGACACTATCAACTCTATTCTATAATCTCTACATACACTATCATCTGAACTGATGTTGTATTATGTTTCAAAGTTAGAATTAACACTTATATGCTAGTAATTAGCTCACAGTTTCACTTTCAATTGATTTCATTCTTATAATAGATCACATAGTCTAATCAGGTGGTTTTGTACTATACCATTTAGTTTCACTATTTTTTATTTTTATCACATACTACCTAATCACATAAATATTTACTGAAGGCCTACCTACTTGGATTTCATCACCAAGGGGGAAGCTGACTTGGGTTTTTATCCAAGTATAAACACATAGTTAATGGTATTTACTAGCAAAGAATATGATAAATTTATCACTATGGTGTGTGAAGTGAGGGGGTAGGTCCCAATACCAATCTAATACCATTGCCAACATGGATCCCTTTCATCGTAAATGTCCTAAAACCATCCATATATTTCTACTTAGTTCCTTAATTATAGACAAATCCCTATCACACTTAAAAATCATACTCTAATAACATAAAAACATTTAGGATGACCACTTAGTTAGCATTTACTTTCTAAGTTTATTGATTGTTCTTTACTCAATTATATGTTGTATTTCAAAAACTTGCACTGGCCAATGTTGGTGTAAGGTTTTGTGTTGTGTGCCTTAATTAGATAATCCTAATTGAACCAATTGATTTTGTGTTTCTTTTTCACTTCTTACATTAAAAATTACTTGTAAAATTTTTCTTGTTTTAGTACACAATCATTTTATTTTGATAAAATCTCTTACAAACTATTTATTTCCCCTGTCTACAGTATTGAGTCGACCCTGTCAACATGATATTGTTTTCTTCCTCTTAGGATATAGTACTGAGTTAAACCTATTAACTTTGTATCTTTTTCTACCTATTTTCTATCCAAGTTATAGAAATAGGACAACCTAGTCGACTTTGTATTCTTACTTTCGTAGTTTTCAAACCCTATTTTTAGTACTAGGTTGAGCCAGTCGACTCTGTACTCTTATCTACGTCTTCCTATTTCCTTACTTTTTCATCACTTTTGCCTTATCTAGTCCTTCTCCCTCATCATGAAATTCCTATTTGAATACAAAATTGAGTTGAATTTAATAGATATGATGAGTTTGACCAACCCTAATAGGGTCTCTCATAAGAATATTAGGGCTCCTTTCTTGGATGATAGTAATGTTCATATATCCACTTACACAAAAAACTATAGGACCTCTCCTCATTCCTCTTCAATTGGTAATCCTCTCTTTTTACTTGAAGATAAACTTTAATTAGAGTATACACCTAAAATTCTCTTATTTATCTCTAAATTTACTCAACATTAGGGAAAATACCCTTCTACCATTTACCATCTCATGATTAGTGGTCAAGCCAAAGAACCTCATTCACCTTCTCCCATGTTATCACACAAATTTGGGGATACTATCTTCTTTTATTCCTAACCTCTTCCCTCTATTTTGACCCCTTCTCATATAATGACTTCTTCTTCTTTGACTTCCTCTACCTCCATGACTAGTATATCTACTACCATGGTAGGTTCTACATCTAGTGGGTATCTTCCAAGACCCACTCTCCTTAATTATTCCACTAGTGCATTATTTGTTATCCATGTTAATCATTCTTCTATTGATTCTTCTTCTCATCCCTTTACTATTCCATATTTTACCACACAAGTAAATTTTTCCACTAGTGCCTCATATTTTGATATTTCTTCTTAAGCTCCTACTAACACTCATAGTGGTACCCAAGCCACTACTTCCAATTTTAAGGATTAAAATAGTGTCAATTATGCAACTCAAACCCATAAAATCCTATTAAAAACCCTTAATCAAATGAATATTTCTCAAGCTAATAATACAAATCAAATGATTCAAATTCAAAACCACCTTATCCATCTTCAAACCCACCATCAACATATTCCATAGGGCATGCATAATCAAAATGTTCCCCCACCTCCTATTATAAATTCCCATGGTAATCTCATCCCTCAATATTATCTTATCAATAAGATAACTAAGCATATTCAAAATGAGACTCTTACATATAAAATTACTAATATCAATATAGGAGTCAACCCTACCATTTATTACAATAGGTCAACTGATCCTACTCTTCAGCTAAAAACATTTAGAAATCTATATAAAGATTGGGTCAAATTAAACACCTTTGATGCTACCAAGATATTAGCCAAAACTCTCATATATGATGTGTTATATTGGTATAACCAACTTAAAACTCATCCTATTACTAGTTTTTAATATTTAATAAATGATCTAGTCCAAGAGTTTCAAACTAGCAATCTTCCTAAGAATACCTTGGCCCATTTTATCAATTATAATCAACTTAAAACTATAAATTACCAAGATTTCATTTAATTATGGAAGATATTTTCCAATAAATGTGAACATAACATGGCTGATGATAACCTTTTCCATCTCTTTACCAATTCTCTTTTTCCCAAGTTGAAATATTGGGTCTTAACTCTCTCTCTCTCTCTCTACCTTAGAGGAGGCTATTGACCAAGTTAAACATCAATATTTCCTTATGTATCAATTTGATGAATCCAAAAAAATTTTAGGTACTCATATGTTACTTAAAAATAAGAATCATCATGCTACTAATGATGGTGTCATAGACTCTTATGACACCATTTACACTATTCAATTTGTTATTCCTACCCAATCCTCAGAATCCGCTTCCCCTTCTCAATAATTTACCAATCCTCATTTATATTCACTTAATAACATCAATGTTCACAAACATTTATCCTTGGCCAAATTATTAAAACATCTACCTAGGTCTCTACCACAAGAACTTGATCCCACTCATCTTTTGAAATCTTGATATGATCCCAATAAATTTTGTAGGTTTCAGGCTAGTTGGGGTCAATCTCAAGAGACCTATTAATTTCATAATTTGGATATGGAATTTATTATTTGTCCTAATTTTGACCCTGATTATATAATTTGGAAACTCCAACAATCCTATGACATTGATTTCAAAGCCAATAAAACAAATACTAAATATCAAGATTTGAATCATGCTAATGCTCATTTGGCCATCTATAAAGATCCTCTTCTAAATCACTAAGATAACCAAGACAAATATACCCCTTATACCAATAATGTTTATAGTCTTATTGACCCAACTCCTAAAGATAATTTTATTAATATGACTAATATGTAAAGGGTGTTGCTTTCATTGATCCTCAACCCATCTACACACCTCCATTGCCTCGTACATTTTGTGTTATTCAAGATTATTATCCAACTCACTTAAATTATTTGTGCAAATATGATCTTATAAATTTTGATGAACTAATTCCAACTCCTCCCTTAGATAACACTTCTCATTATATTTCTACCATCGGTCCATCTTCTTTACCTACCACCAATGATACTCAAACATCTATCAACACTTTTTCTAGCACTTCTCAAAACCAATCTGCATCAACTGATTCATCTTCTCAATATAATGTATCAAATTGTGCTCTCACTATACCTTATACCTCTTATCAACATAAATTCCAATGTCATTTGGCTCCTCCTTCTAAGGACATCATTCAACACTATGCACATCTTTCTAACAACCTTATTATGGGTTATGATGAGTGGGATCCTATCATAGAGCTTACTAATTTCCCATCCCAAATCCCATTACTTAATATTATTATAGCCTCTTTGTACCATCATAACCATATTATGAAACATTTATTCAAAATTAACATCCATCATCCTCCCTTAAAAGGATGTGAAGCAACCTTATTTGGATCTAAATATAACATATTACAAAAATGAGAAGAGATGTTTATACATATTGATGAAATAGTGGACACGTCTCTTTCCCCAAAATTTCCCATTTCTTCCATGATCCCAATGAGATTATACTTTGTGAATATTATTCTCTACTATTCATTAGTGTCCAAATTGGTGATATCCAAGTCAAGCATGCCTTGATTGAGGAGGGTTCTAATGCTTGTGTTGCCTCTCTTGATTTTATTGAAACCCTTGGATATTATGAATGAAATATCAAATCCACATGAATCACATGTCAAAGATATTATCAAAATAAAATTCCTCCTTTAAGTTGTGTGTGGATCCCCATTACCATCCTACCTATCACCATTCATATGAAGGTGATGATTTTTAACTTTTCTCTATATTACAACATCCTACTTGGTAGGCCATGGACTCACCATATGAGAGCACTTGCCTCTTCCACTTTCCAATGTGTTAAATTCCCTCATAATGGAGCCATTTATAGGATTCATGGTGACACTAACCCTTCTAATTTCAAATAATTCTAAGATTATGGTGTATTCAAGATTTCTACCCTTGAATCATTGCTAAGGGTTTCATTTTATGAGTCTCAATGATTCAAATTTCCCATCAATTCCACTCAAGGTTATAATAGTTATCTTAAAATCATTGGGAATATTCCCCAAACCTCTTATATTTTGATGATTCTGATACTAATGAGATCAATATCAATATTAAAACTTCCAATATCTCACCTCACCTCATCTCTTAGCTTCTCATTTCTTTTCATCCTCATTCCTATCACCCACCTTGTGATGATATCCCCATTGTCTTAACAAATACTTAGAATTCCATTCATCACACATTTTTGGATGACAATGCCATCCCTACCTGTGTCATTAATCTTCAAACACATAATTATGATGATGGTTATATCTTAGATGATCCATTCTTAGGAGGTCTTGTTTAGGCCTTTGATGTTGAGATTATTTTTTATCATTCCTCTTTCCTTCAATATTTTAATATATCTTCCCATGTTCCATCGTATATCATCCTAATTTTATAATTCTTCCTTTTTATCATAGGTTAGAGATGGTGTAGACACCTCTAGTTTTTGAAGAACTTTGTAGGAGTATGCTTATGGATCATGATATGATTGGGCCCTATTACTTTACTAGGTACCATGACCCCTATATCCTACTTATCTTTGAAATGCATGTAAATATCCTTCAACCTTATGGAGACCCCTCCCTTCCCTTAGTAAAGCCTTGTTTGGATCCAATTCTTACCCCTACTTTATTTGAGTCTATTCTTACTTTCAATCCTATTACTCTTGTTATCAAGCTTTGCCCTATTTCTCCACTAACACCACCTTCTCTTGATGATGGCTTGCTTCCTTTACCACAATTGGATCTATTTCTCACCAAATGGGTTGATGACCTTCCCAAGTTACTTCCACTTGTATTACACCTCCTCCTATGAGTAACCCTACTAAGCCTACTCACATGCATAAATGTTGCTTCCATGTTACAAATAACCCTTCATACACACATTATCATAATCTACAATAATATATTGGCACTTCACATCCTTCTACCCCTTAGTCGTAAAAAGAGGCTATACCTCCTCTAAAGGTACTTCCTTAGTAAATTTTGAAGTATGGATAGGTATATTGTGTATGGTACCAATGTGGAACCATCACATTGAACATAGTTTCATCCTTTAACAACTTAAAGATCACCTTTTAACTATTTCAGCACCTTATACCATTCCTCCCAAAAGTCATTCCTACAAGAAGGTTCCGCCTTCTTCCCCCATGGTTTCACCTCCTATGGTTCCATCTCCTCCTATGGTCCCTTATTCACCTTCTATTATTCCACCTATGGACCTTCCCTCACCTATGGATACTTCTCCACCTATGAGTCCCTCACCTATGTATCCTTCTCCACATATGAGTCCCTCACCTATGGATTCTTCCCCACCAATAATCCATTCATCTCCTATAGAAACCACTCACATGTGTTCTCCTAAGCATAAATTACATGATATCCCTCCTCTGCATGATCCATCAAACATTCCTACCTTTTCTATTGAGGATATTAGACATAAATTATTTTCCCATTTTTTGTTAAAGATGGATAAGACATTAGCTATATTTTGCATCTAACTTCATAGAGACTTATTAGATGTTTTAGATAATGTGTGTGTGAAAATCTATTATTACTTATGAGAACATGTATGGTGTTCATATATTTTCATTTAGATTAGATGTGTACTCTAATTTGATCTTTATCTATTTGTTATATCATTTGACTTTTTGTCAAAATTATTATATATCTTATATGGTGACTTTAATTTCACAATTTATATTACTTATAATGTCATTAATGTTTGCTTATGGATGTTTTCATATCATTTAATTCTTTTTATTCTTGATTTTCTTTCTTCAGACCCCCTTGTTCTATTTTTTATGATTAGTTTCTATCTTATCTCTATACACATAGATAATTGCTATTGTGACTTGGTTAAACAAACCTTGTTCCTTTTAGTCATGCCTTCTCTACCAAGTGATCAATTAGCAAACAATTCATCTCATTATAATCTCATTTTAATAGTTCACTTTAGATCTCATTTCTTTCCATTTCATAAACTAAGCATATACGTGGTTGAGACTTGAGATAACATATTGGTTCATTGTTAAGCGTAAGTGTCCTAGTCAATCTTGTCTTTGGTTACTTATATTTCTTTAGCTTAATCCTAAAACTCATTTGTGAATATCACTCTATCTCTCATGACTGGTCATTCTAAGTCCATATGGAGGAGGAATCTTAAAAATCCATCAAAATATTCAAAATACAAAATCATTTGACAAAAGGTAAGGATATAAAAGGTAACATTCAAAATTCTCAAAAGTCAAATCACACTAAAAGACATGATTCAAAGCACATATCTTTCTTCTAGTTAAAGCTCAAAATCCATAGTTGGCTTCACGATAGATCCAAGGTCCATTAGGGTGTGGTAGGCTAGTATATTATAAAAATAGAATAAAAAATCTTTTAGTTCTACCTACTTTCTCATGCAAGTACCCAATCTTAGAAATAGACCGATGACTTTATAAGGTGTCTTGAGGAATAGGGAATACATCATGGGAATGTAGTTTCATTTTAATTTTTCCTGCACCAATATACCTTAATGAGTTTATCTTATTAGAAATTTTATTTGCCTACATAGCTTTGTGTCTATAGAAAATAGGTTTCATTTGTACATTGATGGTCACTAATCACTTAGTGCCTTCGCATGTCCTTAGTATTCCTCATGTCTTCTAATTTATTCTCATAAGATTCATAAGTTATAATTTTTACATTCCCTTTTTAATTCCCTATAATATTCATATTTCCCCTTGAGAAATATTATTTTATTCACTGATCACCCCCTAGGGATTCTATTTGTGAGTTATATTATAAGACCATGGATATGACCTAGCCTTCCTCACAAATTACCAAAATTTCACATTCTTATTACCAACATCCATTTTTACCAAATTCTCACATTATTTCCACCTCATTGGTGTTATCTTTGTTAGTTTTAGTGTAAGACCATGGATAGGACTTGGCCTTCCTCAAAAAAATTTCCAATAATCCAAGTCACAACAAAAAATTATGTGTCAAATATGAGACAAGATTTGATTGATTATGAAGTTACAAATCATTGGCATGATTCTCATCTTGATTTAGTATGTTTTATGCTTAATTCATTACTCATTCACTTTTATCTTCTTATTTTACAATTACATGTAAGAATCCAACCATTTCTTGAATTTTTCATACTTCCTAACTTGAATTAGTGTGATTAATTTAAGACCAATTTTTTTAATTTTTTTTCTCTTTTATACTTTCTAACATGATTTAGTATGATCGATTGACTTAATTGATTTATTTTTTTACCATTTATTCTTTTACATGTTTTCCATTTTATTACATTATTTTCATACTTCCCTATGTGACTTATTGTAATTCTCTTTATTTTAAACTGGTGTCAATATTTTTCATGGTTTAAATACAAAAGTTTTTCCCTATTGTTTACCACCCTTTGGTTTCTTATACTTACTAATTTCTTGTTATTACACATTTTCCAATGTGAAATAGTGTGTAGTACACTTCTTTTTTATTTATTATACTTAGTTAAGTCTTTTTAACCATGCATGTGTCATACATAATGCTAGAAAGGAAACCACAAAACATATTTCTTATATCATATACAAAAAAAGCTAAATACATGTGCTAGAAAGAAATATATCCATGCATCCACAACCACAACCATAATACAAAACACATAAGATCAACATCCAATTATCTAAATGAGACATCTATATATATATATATATATATATATATATATATATATATTATGGCAAGTTTTGTCTTAGGCAAGAATCACACATATGGCTACCATGACCTAGTTGGCATAGGTATAGGCCCAAGAAGCCAACCTATAGGGATAGGTGATAGGTTTGAGATCTCAGATAACCTATTTATAGTGTACTAATTAGAATTGACTATCTAAGGCATATGTGGGTAGCATCGATAGGCCATGATAGAGTCTAGCCTTAGAGCTATAATGATGTATTTTTATACTTTGTATAAAAAAACACATTATATATATATATATATATATATATATATATATATATATATATAATGTGTTTTTTTATACAAAGTATAAAAATACATCATTCTAGCTCTAAGGCTAGACTCTATCATGGCCTATCCATGCTACCCACATATGCCTTAGATAGTCACTTCTAAATAGTACACTATAAATAGGTTATCTGAGATCTCAAACCTATCACCTATCCCTATAAGTTGGCTTCTTGGGCCTATACCTATGCCAACTAGGTCATGGTAGCCATATGTGTGACTCTTACCTAAGACAAAACTTGCCATACCTATGCCTCTTCTAATCCCACCCCTATCAATGGTTTTCTCTCATCCTTGTGTACTCTTACTCTCCTTACAACCTCTCTTGCTAGTCTAAACCATCTCACCTAAGCTGGGATAGATAGTGTCACAAGATCATCTATTGTAGTAGGGTCATATGACATCAATGCCTCATCAAAGATGTCATGGAGTACACCCCTCATCAAGGATCCCTATCTGGTCTCCTCCATTATAGGATCTAAAAAAATTAAACTAAATAGATATCAATATATATATACATATATTTAATCTATCTTAAAATACTTAAGCAAATTTCAACCATCAATTATTACTTATCTAAGTGTCACCTATCACCATCTCCACATCTACATGATTCATGATCATGGTCTCTCCATCAGCTCATCCTCCAAGTGCCTCATCTTTAGGATGTCACCCAACCAATGCAAACCCAAGGGTCACCACCCATGTCTATCTCAATCTATACCTAAGTGGTACTTCTATCACCCAACTCTATCCTAGGCTACTTGATGGATCATCTAGGATAACCACCCTCTCTATTCTCTCTCACTATCAATGTCTCCATCGATAGTATGAACTAGGTGGTCAATAATCCTCCTATTATGGTGTTATTTTTGGTACCTCTAACACTCCTATATACACATCTATCTCTTATTTATCTATCAGCATTCATGATTGACCTATCTATGGTCTCTCACATTATGATCTGATCTCTAACCTAGTAATTGGTGGTCTTAATCCTTCTCTCCCCCTCATCTCTCTCTCTCTTTCATGTCTAGCCCAAAAATTGGGCACCACTATTATATTAATTAGGTTAGGGAGTCCAAACTATCCTAGTACATATGCTATTAAATGCATCTCTATCCACTAAATTTAGTGACCTATGATCTATGCTCATGCCAATGTTGGTGCCAATATCCTCCAACTCATACATACTATTGTGATGTGCCCATATGGCTACCACATGATGTTTACTCACATGACTATCTATAGCACTAACATGTGGAGCATGACCCAAACTACCTAATCCTATCTCCACATCTAAACCCAAGGTAACTAATCATTGACCACATGGGGTGACCCAATAGTCCGTAAATCAAAAACCTCTCATATATCCATAAAATTAATAAAATAATTAGTGTCATGGTCTTATGCCCTCTATAAAACATCCCATACATGTCATGCATAAGATGGACCTAGATGATAGAGCCTAAATCATATAATTCCCCATTCTCTAAAATGGATTGGTATAAGGTTATCACATATAGTGACACCTTACCATCCAACTTGTTCTACAACACCCGTGTTATCAAAAGTCCTATAATTTTTTTCTAGATATCTAAAATAAGAGATATATATATATGTCAAAGAGGCTAACTCTCAGCTTGAAATATATCTTAACTAATTACATAACCCATAAGGCTAAGGCTTGACTCTCCTCATATCTATTCATTACCCTCATGATCATGGTTTTACCTCCAATTGGGAGTCTAAGAATCACATGGACATCCTCTAATGTGATACCAACCTCTATGGTATCCCCATCCACCACCCATCTAAAAGTGTTAGTCAATAATTCCTAGGTTCCTAAGAACATGATTATAAGATCAACACTCAATGGTACTCAGCACATATCCATAATCCTTCTTAGACCTACCATACCCAACCTAGATCATTACTCATTTTCCAATCACTCTAAAAGGTCTATGAGCCATGTTGCATCCACTAAATACCAAAATATCAAATGCCCTTGCAACCATAAAATAACAAAATATGTATTAAACCTCCATGTCACTTATAATCAAAATACATTCTTTTCAAATTTTAATAAAAATAAATCTAATTTGCCTTAATCTATCCATTTTTAACCAATTTGATCCTTTTTTAGCCTACATGACCATTTCAATACTTAGTCAGGCATTTTGGGTCTTTCTAGTACTATTTTATCCTATTTCATGCATTTTTGTACTATTCTTGTCACTTAGTCAAACACTAAATTAACCAAATAGTCTTCATTTTGACCAAGTCAACTTAACAAACTATGTCACCCCTTTAATTTTCCCCCTTTACTACTAACTTGGAAAATTGGATTACTCTACTAAGTCGATAGTGAGGTAATAAGTTGATAGCTTGTAAAAACCAACTAAGTCATCCTACACCTACTAAGTCAGTAGTATGGATTCCAAATTTTCAACCTACTAGGTTGACTGGGTCAACCTAGTTGGTTATGATTGTTGACACTTTTCCCTACTTGTAATAAATGCCTTCAATTATTAGTACTCTAATTCCTTTTAACCCATTTCCCCTTTTGGCCTCTAGTACACTTAGAAACTATCTAAGGTTAATTTCAATTTCTATAATTGGTCTAACTCAAAAATTTCTATAAAATACTTAATTTTAAATAAAATATTCAAAAACAAGTTTGAAATTCTTAGTTGCCTACTTGTGTTACACCCACTATGGGTGCAGGGCATCCCTCTCATCTTATTTGCCTTCTCCTCTCCATCTTATCTCTCTTGCCTCTTCATTGGGTCTCCTATATCTCTAATTTTCTCTCAAAACAAGTCAAACAATAAGCAAATGACTTTATTTTTAGCCTATTTAAAGTTACTTTTCTCAATTCTTTACATTTCAAATATTTACCTTTAGATTCCTTGTTTTGATCATATCTTTGTTTTTTACTTACTCATTTTTTGAACCATAAAATGTTATAGAATCATGACATAGTAGAGAGTATTTTCCTCTATTATATGCCTATATTTAAAAAATAATTCTTTTTTTAATTGTTTGCACTAATCTCTACAAGTTTGCCTAATGTTCTTCACATTGGATGCCTTCACATCTCTTGCAATCTCCTTCTTTATCTACAGTACTAAGGTAAGAAAAGGTATGTGTAGTTCTAATATATCCTTTCATTATCTTATTTGTTCCTTTCTTCATGTTACTTAGCATCAATGTTATGTGTTATCATTTTGTATTCTCGAAGCACCATCCTATGTTGCACTTACATGACACGTGATGAGCTTTGATTAGGGCATAAACATACACTTAATATTATCAAATTTTTAACACATTAATGCTCTCTATATTTTTAGAACCCATTTAATCTCAATCTCTCTAAGTTCACACCTTAAGGGGTACACCAAGAAAAGGGTGGGTAGACCATTGGTGCTTCACATGATTGTTATGCCTTTTACCACTTGTTATCTACACACTTGTCTCCTAAACATCATTCCCCTAAGATTTTTCTTCTCTATTAAACACTCCTCAATCCTTTACTACTTATGTCACTCTTTTCCTATCCTTAATCCCCTTTTGACTATTTTTCATACTATATTGACTAGGTCAACCCTATACTATTTTGGGTAAAATTCATTTAGGGTCTAGGCTATATCTTGGCTGAACTAAATTGTGACCTAATGAATTTTTGTCCATAATAGTACTAGGTTGATTAGGTTGACCCTGTCAACTAAAACTTATAGAATGGATCAGGTCTAAATCCACCTATATATACAAGATAATTTTACCATTATTTAGAGATAAGAATAAGAAGGAAGAGCTATTTCACATTTTCTTATCCATCATTCTACTTGAGGAGTAAGCTTAGGGTTTCATACTTTATTTCAAGATATGGATCTTGTCTTGTGGATAAGTATTTTGGATGAATTGATAGGTTGTGTATCCTAGAGCTGATTTATCCTTTTGATCCTTACATACCACAAAAACCTCTTGAAAATCACCTTAGCCAAGAGAGAGATTGAATCTTGATGGGTTCATCTTCAAAGGTAAGTATTCCTAACTTTATACCTCCTTTTTAAGAGTATATATATATATATATATATATATATATATATATATATATATATATGCATTTGTACTTATCTTCCATGCATTAGGTTTTTGTATACATTAATGTGAGTATATGTCTCTTATGCATGTTTAATTTTTTTTATTACACCCACTTTGTGCCACAAGATTTGGTGAGCACTAGATTAGACTTTTATTTTACTTGTTATTAGTATAGTGAATATGAAAATATATGGCTTAGTTAGTGTTATTTCATGATTATACTTAATTTGAGGCTTTGGTACCCTCCATATCATTATTTATTATGGTAAGAGATCCCCTAATTTGGCCTAGTAGATCCCCATATTGGTCATGTTCCCAATTATCTAATGTATCCCCAATCTAAAGTGTAAGTATGATCTATCTTCTTTGAGTTAGGATTGATTTATATGCATGATGAATTTATAATTGTATAAAACTCCTACATTTTTAACCTTAATTCACCCATCTCTCCACACATGCATGTCAAATATTGATGAATGGTTGACTTTTAGGTTAACCTCCCATGCCATTTGGAGTCTTGAGGGTTGGCTTGCCATGATTAATAATTTATGGAAGGAATTAAACATCTATAATATTAGTTTTTTAATGCCTCCATCCTTTATCAAGATCTTAATCACCATTAAAATTACATATGGTCATGTTTAATAGGCTATAAGATCATAATATAACTAAAATTCACCTTGAAATCCATGTGATGGTCTCTAAAAAAGGTAGAGAATATGTTGTATCATCTTAGTTGCTCATGAGAACTCCTTGAAAAATTAAGAAACCTACACTTTTGTGCTTTAAAACCCCATTTTATCCTCTCATTCTCTTTTTAAACCTAAAATCATTCCTTTGTAACCCAAATATCCTTAGTTTGTAGGCCTCATAAGTGGAATTTAAGCTTTGACATCCTTACTCTCCCATTTCTCTTCATGTAGTCCTTCAACATTTTCCAAGACACACTAAAACTTATTAAAACTGATCATTTAGGCCTACAAGTGAGGTTTTCAAGATAAATTTATTATATCATAACATTATGTCTTTGAAGAATAAGATATTACAACCTACAATAGTATAAGCTTTCCTATGCTTAATATCCTTCTTGATAGCTTGAACATTACTCTAAGTACTAATTGTAACTTACTCTAGATTGATTATACTTTGCTAAGCTCTATTTCTTGTAATAAAACATATATCCTTTCAAGGTGAAGTGAAAACCTATAACTTAAAGGTCTAAATAGTTATAATCGTGTCTTAGTCCTTTATGGACCATGTAATCCTTCTCTTAAAGTGGTATTTCAAATTTACCAAAAGGCTTTGAAACCCACTCAACGTGTTTATTAGGTTTACAACATAAAGTATTCATAATGGGATTGTGGATTTTTTAAAATTTATCCAAGATGATTGACAACCAAGTCATAACCTATTGCATATGCCCACTAGCTTATATACAAGTTTATGGACTTGAAGAGACCCAATTTAAAGTTGGAAATTTATATATTTATCATGAGAATTTTTGTAGAACATGTTTTTAAACTCCACCATGGAGGTTTTGAATCTATAAAAATATTTTAGGCTTTCCCATTCTTGAGCACATCAAGAAGTTCTTCAATCCTTGTTGATAGCTTAAACTTATGAGAACTTTATTCTTGGACCTCACCACCATTGCATAGGCTAGTTTTGACTTCACAAACCCTACAACTTAGTCATAGACCTGCATATATCTCCTTATATCATATGCTTGAAACTTGTATATGATTCCTCTAAAACCTTGACAAACCTTTGAAAACCTTTTTTATATCTTTATCAGTTCTTAGAAGGGGGTTTAAACACAATGAAACCAATATACTGCATACCAAGCCTGTATCCATTTTAAATATGCCAAAACTTGATTATTGAGACCTCATGGATTATGAAAATCTTGGATAAATTAGATAAGGACTAATTAGTGTATTTATTGATCCCCAAAGCCTTGATACTCTTATTAGAGGCTATATCTATGCTTAAAACTTATAACTTTCTATCTCTTCTCCTTATAGACTTAAAATTCAGGTTTAAGCATCAATAAATCCCTATTTTCTTCTTTATAAATCTTGAATCCTTAAAAAAATACTTGTAGTCCTATAAATTAGTGTTAATAGTTCCTAAAATCTTGAAATCATGCATTTATTTTCATGGAAACCTTGGAGGATGGTTACAGACTTGTAGATGGGTCCAAGGAGCTTTAAAACATGGAAATATGTCAAAAGGTAATAAAAATCTATTTATGGTCTTAGATCATGATATTTAACCTTATTTTGGCATTATATCATGAATTAAAATTGGAAACATTGGTACAATCCATTTTGAGCTTGCAATATTTCATTATTAAACCTATAAGATTGTAGGTACTTTGAAGGATCGTAATGGTCTATCCAAAACCTTGTCATGCTTTATACATGATTTAAATCCTTAGGGTTAAATCCATGGATCATACACACATATCCCAAAATATTCAATATATTTTCATAAATTGAAAAGGATCTAGATGTTATTGAGAACATTTTAACTTATAAAACCCTAAAATTGGTATCTCTCTCCTTGCATAGGCCTACCAATTTCCTTGTTTGAAGATTTCCTAAGTTAGATTGCATTTTCATATCCCTGTAACTTTTTTTTAGATTTAAGGGGGTTTTTAGGAGTGTTTTAAACCATTAATATTCATTTATATCTTTAAAAATCTTGTAACTTACATCCTCACGCTCTTAGGTTTTAAGGGAGGTTTTAGGCTAGTCTTCCATCTTCCTCTTAGATCCTCATGATTATTTCCTTATTGCTCAGTCTAAGCATCATTAATGGAATCCTCATAACCCACTCAACAATATACAAACCATATATGGAACCATGCACCTATAGGATGGAGATAACATAACATTTTACATGAAATCCTTACCATATCTATGCATATAGGTTTGTAGGTTGAATCCAATTGATTCCTTCCTTATTGATCAATATCAAAACCATAATGGAGTGTCATATGACCCTAATGAATCCATCCCAACCTTAAATGGACCCATTCACCTAAAACATGGATGTATCACTTGTTCAGGAAGCCTATTTTTGTAAGAGGAAGCCAACAAGTTGGTTTTAGGTTGGTTTAGATAATTTTGAACTTTTTAATCCTTATTTAAAGAACATGAGAGCTTAGAAATGGTACAAGGTCATTTTTATCACCCATCCCATACTTAAGGATCATGAATACCTCTATAATATTTAGTTTTTGACTTAAATAATTTATGCTTAAAGCTCTTTACAAGGCTTTAATACCTTCAATATTCACTTTAGACCCTTTTTACCTAACCCTTATCTATCTAAAACCAAACTTGAAAATTGTTTTTAATGCTCAAGCTTGACTTATTGAACTCAAAACCTATGATTGTACATCTCCTTCATACTTGAGACCTACCATTGTTAAATTTTCACTTATAAGTCCTACAAAAAACTTCTTTCAAGAGGAATTTGGATGTTATAACAAGTTACTGACTTATAGATCATGATGAAACATAAATTTATGGATCATTTAGTGGTCTCAATGAATGCATGGGGTATGTTAAGTGGAGTCACAAAGAGTGAATATTAAACCAAGTCAACATTTATGTACTAAACATGGTCATTAAGGCATAATGGAAGAATAATGAGGCCTTAATGACTATATTTGTCATTTGAATTCATTGATCTCACCATCAAGACATGAAAAATGACCGTTAGACCCTTCTACTTACAAAACATTGCATTGATAATGGATTGTGTAAGACACTAATCATCGAATGAACCTCAACAAGGTTGGTGTGACTTTATATAATATGTTAAATGCATACATACATTGATAACTATATAATTAGGCCCGTTGCAATGTCAAACATAAACTTAAGACCTTTTTGACAATTTCAACCCCTTTTTCTTGACTTGAAAAATTAACGTAAGTCATTTTTAGACATAATTCTCATTGAAGCGCCCTAAAAAATACCATAATTCAAATATGAACCTATGGAATAAGACCCTTGACTAATATTTTACATTTGTAGATGTCCATGTAAGCTCTAATAGAGTTGACTTAGGAATCACTAGTTATGTAATGGAGCTTTAACAAGGTTAAAATGAATTTACATAAGATCTTTGATACCTAATTTTATGAAGGAACATGAACATAGACCTTTTACTAGGATAAAACTAACTTAAGATCTCAAATATTCCTCTTAGGTCTCAATGAAGAGCAATATACTTAGGAAACACAAACAATCTAGGACATAATTGATTCTAGGCCATAATAGTCATTATGAAGGTGTTATGGAGCTCATATTCAACTTTTTTTTTTCAAAAAATACCCCTCTCCAAGTGTATAAGTGTCTAAGGACCAAGAGTGGCTAGGATATCCAAAATTATGGTGACCTATAAGAGGTGTTTACTTGCCTAAACACTCAGACTAGTTGCCTTATCAAATTCATTGGGCATAGAGTCAAGAAACAAATCAGTCTCGAAAGTAACACTCTATTTGACCAACCATAGGAAGACTAAAATTACCTTAACAATATAAAATAAAGAACATATATTAATAATAACATGTGAAATAACACTTAGGAGAAAAAGAAGAACATCTAGGCTACTCAAACAATGTGCAACCAACACTTAGAAGAAATAAAAACAAGTATCCTACTATTTACAAGGTCTAAAAATGACTCACTTAACCTTAATTAAAACAAAACCCCTAAAATATTTTATATTCCATGCACTTATATAATCATATGGCTGATAGGGATAAGTGAAAGTTAGTTTTGTAGACTGAATACTTGATATATCATCTCTTAATAATGGTTCCTTGGCAATGACTATTATCCCATTCTCTCCCTCTTTGATCACCAATCTCACTTGCTTGCTTTCTAACTACTCAACTAGGTCAAGAATGCTCTTTATATTGATAAGGCTCTTTTTTAGATCATTAGAATTCAATTTCACAGTCTGATCATCATACATATCTTGTAACTTTGACTAATATTTGAACAAAAAACAAATCTTCTCTTAAAATAAATGAGTAATTTAGAAATCATCATCAAGACTAGGCTAACTTACTTGTTTGGGGTAGCAGGCCTTACCATTGATTTGATAACTTTATCTTGATCTTTCATGGTGTCATTGGGCCTATCCAACTAAGATATGACTATTATAAGTCCATTTACATCCTCATGCTACTCCTTAGGTTTCATTGGCTTGATAAAATCCTCAAACTCCTTAATGATGCCATTTTACAGATACCAAGTTTCATCAAGCTCTCCTTGAGGCTTCTCAAGATTCGGTATATTGGTATTCTATTCTTACATAAAATAGGTTATTGAACCTAATCCTTCCATTTGATCATATCATCCAACTTCATAACAATCCTTTGCCCATTCATCAAGAAAATAATTAGGTACTTCTATTGGTGTAGTAGCCTCATGATGAGCAACATCCTCTTCTTAAACAGACATAAGCTTGGGTGTGATGGAGTCCCCCTCAAGGATGCAAAAGTTTCCCAAATTTATGTCTTATACATGATCATCAGGACCAATTTGATACTACTCATTTTCCCACTCATCAAGTAGGATATAAATAACCTCCTCTAGATGTGTGGTAGGTCATAAAATACAACACTTTCTTCTTCATTAAACACTATGCAATTATCATTAGAAGTATTTGATACATATGGATCTATGTGGTACTTGTAAATTTGCTCAGATTTGATGGTGAATTTAGTGACATATCTATTCCTAAATAACATGTGAGACCAATCAGAATAAAAATATTCACCTATCTTAGAAGTGAACTCACATGATAGGCATATAGAAAAATATGGCGGTAAGTTATGACAAAAATATCTTGGATAAAAAAGACACTTGGATAAAAATGTAGGGTTAAATTTAATATTTTTATGAATCCCATTGTCCTAAAAATTGGTCCATCCAATTATACCCTCCCTTTGAGATAAGAACATATTATAGACCTAGAAAATCATATATCTTCTTACGCATGACAAATCTTCTTTCTCCAAAATCAATCATGTAGTTATGGACAAGGTTTTTTCCATTGATGAGAGAAACATAAAATGGAGGTGGTTTGTTTACCTTCATTGCATTCCCACATTTTGGGTAGAATAAGTGAGTAGTAACAACTATTTTACTTACCTTACTTTCTTTACCAAGATAATTTAAGACTTATTTCAAAAAGTCTCTCTAAGTTGGGATGGATAAACCCTCCCACATGGTCACATTCAAACTAGTTTTCTTCATCTACTCAATAATATTGAAGGGTAGTGGAGCTCCCTTGTCCTATAATTTTATTGTAGTTGTATCCTCTTTCTAATGTATGCTAGTTTGGGACATGTTAAGTTTACCCCCATAGGTCAAATTATCACTCTATCATTTGAAACTTAGCATATCATGCTAATTTACCTTATGAGCTAGGTTGGTCTTAAGATATCCTTAAGATGATGTCTTTTGTGCCCTAATGATTCCATACAAGTTTTTTTCCTTGGTGAAATTTATATCTATGAATATAAGCCTTCAATGATGATAAATAAATTACTTGGGAAAGCTTAGAAAAATCAAGCCATCATCAAACATCATGTAAAAATGGACTGGTTAGCTTGATTATGCATTTTATAAGTATGTTTATGAAGACTATAAAATCCAAAATATCACATATACATGAAGTTAGTCATGCCTAAATCATTTTCTAAAATTTTTGTATCTTGATGAGCTTACTATCTCAAGATATATAACTTAAAATTTAATATTTTAGAATGAAACCTGCATGGGGATGTCAAGTTAAAGTTATGACAAATAACTATTGGGGTTTAAAAATCCTTAAACGTACATGTAGATGACACATGTTTGATCATGCACCCAAGATAAATTATGAACATCAAGTAAAAATGTCATCATAATCATGAAGTGAATAAGTTGTAAGATCTTAGGTATGTAAATAAAGATCTAATACTGCATAGTGACTGACAGAGATAGTGGATCTAATTAGATTGATAGTATACATGCAATCATATGAAGTAGATATAATGATGAGTGATGGGTCAAATGACCAGTGAATATAAAATGCAAATACATGGGTGAAAAGTGTCTCAACCATGTTATTTTATCATAATATCTATGGGGAGCATTCATTCATATAGAGAAATATCAACAATGTGCATGTAAGATGAGAAAATAGATCTAACAGTATGTAATCAAGATGATCAATGATCAAGATTAAAAGTTGATGATTAAGTAGAACAAAGATAAATGGAACATGTTGATTGAGTAGATCAAGATCTATGGCCAAGATTAAAATTAAAAATCTAAGCACTTCATAAAGAATTATGATTGAGATTAAACCAAATCAAATATGTCAAGAAGATGCCACAAAGGTATACATATTAGTTTTAAAGGGTTCATCACCAAAACTAGCAGTATGGATAAGTTGTTGGCAAGGTGGTCTTGAAGCTGATTATGACCCTTTTTACATGCTAGACTGAACTAGTAAGGAGAGATTAGGGAACAATCAATGATACCAAGATCAAAATAGATTGATTAATCTATTGTAACTACATTGATGCCAAAAGTAGTTTGCTAATTATTTGATCCCACAATTTTAACTATAAGGAATATTATGTAGGCCAAAAATGGATTGAAAGGGATTGATACAGTTTTCATGGCCATTTTCTAGAAGTAGTCTTAGTATGATGATCCTTTATAACTAAATCAACATTAGATGATTGAAAATATTGATCATAATGACCCCTTATACATCATTATATGCATCCCTCCCCATAAATATCACCCCTTTATTCTATAAATATAGGATTTTGAGCCTTAGAATGGATCCCTCTCTTTGGCTTTCCTAGGTGATGCCAATATTTTTATTGTAGCACCTCTTTGATGTAATAAAACATTGAACTCCTTCATTTTGCAAGCTAAATTGAAGTGTGTTTCTTAAGGTCATTGGTGTGGTCAAGTGGATATATGTCTTCCTTACCTATATCTAAGGTTTCTCACCTTCATGTAGTGTTTTGGTAGTTCTCATAGGTCACTTAAGTGCACATATAGTCTGTTGGTCAGTGTGAAAGTGAACAACTACCCTCCCATGTTAGGTTGATAGATAGTCAGTGCCTTATTATGAAATACTTATGTGAAACCTAATCAAAGAGTAAATGAAGTGATGTTTAATATTCTTGAGAGTGTCCTATAGTGTGTCTTGTTTAAGTTGGAATATCAAACATCTAGTGCATCATCTCATTTTTATATGTTTTTGTGCATTATTATCAATCTCTCTCTCCCTATCCCAAGCAAGAGTTAGCTTAATTCTAGTTTAGCTAATAGATGAAAAGGGAATATAACATTCTCAGGAGGCCTACCTAATTTTATGTGACCCACAACCTAGATTCAATCCTATGTTGGACTAAGTTTGAGCAAGGGGACTTGAACAATCCCCTTTCTCAACTAGGGTACAATCTAGACAACTAATAGTTCTAGCATACCTAGTGAGACCAATTCTCATAGAGGAACTAAAATTTGGAGTTAAGGATAAGCATCTAGTTTGAAAATACTAAAGCCAAAAGTGACCTTATGCTCTAGTTTTAGATAATTCCCATAGCTCACTTTGCAAGAAGGTACCACCATGAGTAGTTTTAGTCAATTCCCCACTTGCAAAGGTTTAAATTAAATACAGAGGATTCATATGAATGAGAAATGGTGTATTCCATGTTAAAATACCATGGGGGTCACCTAATTATAGGTTTTGGTCTCACAATTCCATAGTTTGATCAAAAAACCTTTGTCTCCACCATGTTAGACCAGTCATTCAACACTGTGCTTGCCTTATTTTATGTTTATGTAAGTGATATTCACATTGAAAAGGATATATTGTATCTTTTTTAAATATGTTTTTGATGGAGATCATGAATTTTAAGGTTGATTTTAATTTTATCTACCAATGAGGCCCTTTTTCCATCCTTATTTTTCCATTTTAGACACTCAATCCCCATACATACAACCAATGCACACATATAAGAACCATGATGATGTCATCAGAGCCTTAGTATGGGTTTCAATATTTTTTAGAGGTGAAAGGATAATTTTAATGGTTTGAGAGAGACCTTGGACCTATAGAGACTTATTAAAATTCATATGGTTCATTCCATGACCACTATCCAAGCTAAATCTACTTGTATACTGAGAATCACCACCTATAGGTGGCTGATCAAGTTACTAAAATGCTTTCATGGAGAGATGGAAATAATTGGACATGTCCTTAATGTCTTAGAATTATATCTAGGCAATGATAAGCTCATATAAGGTGTTAAAAAGGAAAAAGTGAGGGTGAAACCATGATTGAAAGACATGAAGCTGGGTTTAGTGAAACTTTCCCTAAAAAAATAAAAATAGAGGCCCATGAGATTTTGATAATGGAATATAACAAAGACACAAAGTTTTTTGATGCATACAATGACCTTAGTATATAACCCTTAGTATATAGAGGAGCCATGCCAAATTTAAAGGGTATAAATAAAATGGATATTGGTCATTTAGAGGCCTAAAGTTGCCTACAAAACTATTAATTTGAGGCATAGATATCTATAAGCTTAAACCCAAAAGTGACCTTATGCTCTAGTTTGACCATCCTAGATCATACCAACATTGGTATTGGTTTAAAATTATTAAAGGGAAACTCATGAACTAAAAATATATTAAAATTAATAGATGTACATTTATTTGCCTTGCATGGACACTCCCAGTCTGTACACTATGTAGATGTTGACCTATAACAGGGGTATCCTAGTTATCAAGAAGAAAGGTTTGGAGAGTAAAGGTTACAATATTGAATGCATGTCAAGGTGAATAAAATAATTTGTGGATATAAAATTTATCTAATTATCACATTATAACCTTTTTTCTTATCATCTTCCAAGCCCAAGGGGTTAAATACACACCTATAGGCAAGGTCAATTGTGAATTTTCTCAGTCAAGGAAAAAGACTCAGTCTTTGAAGTTAAAATGAATTAGAAGATATGAGCATGATAAGAGTTGAAAAAATGAATTTTAAAGAGAAATATATATTATAAATGCCTTGTATACCTCTATGAATACCTACATGCACCCTTCAAGCCTAAAATTGACACGTATAGGTCAAACAAGTGAGTTGATGCAAACAATGCTATATGCATGAGTTATGATGTTTTTTTGGCCATATAGGGTGAGTGAAAAGTGATAAAGAATGGTATATGATTTAAAATTTAAATCAATAAGGTTTTTTCCATCACAATCACCTCAACCAAGGATATAAACACCTACAATAAAGCCCATAGGTAAAACATAGTCAAGGTTATGTCATGCTTAGTCTAGGTTAGACAATGGTATAAGGAAAGTAGAGGAGTATATAAATTTTTTTTAGGATGATTGAATATTATAACACATATTTTATGATAATATCATTCTCATACATTGGAAACCAATCATATAAATCCCCTTTCAAATGCAACATAGTTTTCTTAAAGGACCTTGCACACAATGTTCCTCCATACAGTCTATTTAGGATTTGAGAGGGAAAATGAGGTCACTAATGTATAAATTTTGGTGTGGGGGTCTTCATGACTTTTGGAATAATTTTAAATACTTATTTTGACTAAGATAATATGGAAATTACCCCCTATTTTATCTCAGATAGGGGGTACTTCTTCATACACAAACACTGGCAAGTTTAGAAAATAGGAGATAGGGTGAGGCTAAGATACATATAAACATTTAAAGAAGGTTTTAAAATATTTATTACACATATATAAACATGAATAACAAATATATATATGGTGAATATTAATGTAATGATCTAAACCATAGATGTTGCAGTTACGGCTATGATGAATGGTGAAACCTAATACTATATGAGGAAGTCATCTTAATTTTTAGATTTTGATGAGCTATTTAGATGATTAAAACATAATAATTGGATGAATAAAGGCATGATTAATCTATCAGGAGGCAAGGAAAGCCATCAAAGGCTAGTTTGGGCTCAAGTTACACTCAGACCTACTAGGCAAGGTCTAGACCTAATGGCCAAATGAGGAGTCAGTCATATTTATGGCATGAGATATGCATTTAAACATGATAGATTATGTTTATGGGGTGTATAAAGAGGTTTTTAATATTATTTTATGTAGGGGAAACACAAAATAATCCATTTTTAGCTCAAAATCGAGCTCAAATCTGCAAGAAAGAGGAAAACAAGCTCGAATAGGCAACTTCAAATACTCATATATTCCTAGAGGATATGCATGGGAGCCAAAGGAGTTAGGGGAAGTTATTAAGGTAATTGAACATAAAATTAATGAAATTTTTTGGCAATTTAGATTCCAATATTTTATGAACAAAGCTTAAGAGGGAAAATAGGCCTAAAACCCTTGTTAAACCCTTGTAGAGACCCAATGATGGAGATGGAGATAAAAAGCTGATCTAATGGCATAGTGTTATCATTAAACATATTTTAACTTGTATATGAATAAATAAATATCCATCACATGTCAATTATCTATATATACCTATATGTATGGGGTGAGAAATAGGCTACTTTTGACCATTTTTTGTATTGTGTAGGCTACAAGAGGAGTTTGAAGATAAAATAAAGTTTGGAAGGAATATATAGAATTTTTATAACTCCTTATGTTTATTTCATGACTTTAAGTAACTTATAATTGTCATAAATTGGTGCTTTAACTTATCCAATCAAAATTGGCCTAATGGACAAGCTAGGGATAAGTGTGAAAACTTCAAGTGGATGGATTTCTAAGGTGTACCTAAAACTTATAATTAAACTTAGGGAATTGACACATGTAATTAAATACCTTTTATTTATTTTAATGATCAACTAATCTCTTTTTGGAAGCCAACTGTGAAGGGTGCATGAAAGGAGTATTTTTTGGACTACAGATGATGATTACTCCTTTCTAGGTGATTTTAGATTACCAAGTCTACAAATAATACAAGGAGAGTAATGTATAATGTCTTTAAAATTCATTATAATCATATTACCTAGTCCAAATCAGTTATAAGGCATTCAAATAGGGCTAATCATGCAAGCAATTTTTCTGAGCTAGAATGAAGAGTTTATTACCACTTTTCATGAGGTTTATGAATTGGATTGACACTTGTATATTATAACCTTACATGTTTATTCATAAATCCTCTTATAATTCACAAATAAATTATTTTATCATCCTAAAAAGTGTCTTTATGACCCTTGTACTTCTCTCTTCTCTCTCTCTCTCTCAAGTTTTATAAGAACTAGTCATTTTAGCATTGTATGGGATGCTCCACCTGAGTATGGTGAATACCTACTCAAATTTATACCTTTTCATAAATAATACTACTAATTTTTACCTCCTCCATGACTAATCTTAGTTTATTCATTTTTAATGTTTGATTTTGCATAAGTGAAGACTATGGATTCTGTAGCATGTTATTTCATTCTATCATCTATTTGTAATTAGAAAGCTTCTTATTATAGGGCATGTGAAGTGTTTTAGGAAATGTCTAAGATTTATTGAGTTATCATATTCATTATTTCCATCATAGGTCTCTTTTCTATTACTCCAAGCTTTTCACATTCATCCATAACCTCACAATGTAACATTGATGTGAGAAGATGAATAGTGGAGAAGTGTATGTTTAGTTAGTCATTTGATTTTAAGTGTAATATGCATATGGTTAGATGTCATAATTTTATTTGGTGTATCACCTCCCTTTTATTATTTTTATTTTAGTTACCCTTCTCTCTTTTCATCCCCCAAGTTAATTTTAGTTTCAATTCAAAGTGGTACATCAAGGGAGCTAGCTCTATTTAGAGATTAACCTCATCCTTAGGCTACCCACAAGTCTATAGGTGTTTCCATTATGCCACTTGGATGAGGATAACTTTGATATCTCCTCAAAGGGTGTAAATCTAAGTGACAACAGCTATTGAAGCCTCATTCAACATAATATATCATATGAAAAAATATAATGTCAGCATTAGCATGTGGGATTCCCTTGCTATTCCAGGACAAAAAGATATGCTCATCAAAGAGATTTCAGCTCTCACAATGTCTCCAAAACTAGTTGAGAAACAAGAATTTATCTTAGCTAATTTAAACCATATAATGAAAAATCAAGTACATAAGGTATACAAAATGGTGAAAGGGGACAAATATGAGGTAAAGTCAGGAAAAACTCCTCCCTTATACACCTCTTTAATATTTGGTGACTATTTAGTTTATAGCTATATGGTGGACAGTGGAACTAGTAGCACTATCTACCTAAATAGATTTTAGATAAGCTTGGTCCTGTTTATGAGCCAAATAATAAAGGAGTATTGAAATTGGATGGTTTACCAATAAAGATAATAGACATCATTAAGGATCTAAATTTGACACTACATGCTTGTCTCAATGTTATGATTCAGTAGGATGTAGTTGTGGTGTGTATACACATAATATTTTCACACTTTTATCAATTATTAATGTTTTACATCTTGTATGAACCCATCATAACTTAATATCTCTAAGTGTATGCCTTAAATAGTGCACCAATAAATGGGTGGGTAGACCTTTGGTGCTTCACAAAATTATTATCCCTTATTACCATATTATTCCCTATCCATTTAGCTCCTAAAACCTTTCCCTATACCATATCTCCTTCCTTACATATTCCTTCAGTATTTTAATCTTTCTATCATTATTTACCTTTATTAGTACCCTTTTTACCTAGTTAGTAATCTAGGTCTACCTAGCATAGTCTAGGGTCACTTTAGCTCTTTAGGCCTAGTTTTCATCTAGTCGATCTAGCACAAACTTTAGGTATTAGCTTGATAATGTGCTAGGTTAAACTAGTTGAATTAGCACAACTAACATGTCTAAGTGATTTTTGGGTCATATTATCCTATATATACAAGGTCATTTTAGTCATTTCCATATGAATGCAATCAAGAGTTGTTATTCACTCATGCTTCTTCACAATATACTCTTCCACCATTCTACTTGAGGAGTCTTAGATTAGGTTTATTATTTGGAGAATATTAGTGTTTTGGATAAGTATTGGATGATTTTTCATAACAAATTGATCCTTACAAACCACAACAACCTCTTATGAAGCCCCATTAGCCAAGGGAGATATTGAATCATGATGGGTTCACATTCAGGTAAGTATATTCTAACTTTGTTCTCTTCTCTTTTAGTAGATAGAAGTAGCATAATTGTTGGATCAAATAATATTACCCCTCATATTCTATGTATTAGGGTGTTACTCATACTTAATTTATTTTAAGTTCCCTATACATGTATTTTATTGCTTTACATCTAACTCCTTACTTTATGCCACAAGCTTTGGTGAGCACTAGATTAAATTTACTTTTATTGTTATTAGATTAGTTTAATTTATTTTTTATTATAATAAGTGAATATAGAAACCACAAGACTCTTTTAGGGTTGTTGTGTGATTGTGTTAGATTATAGGCTTTGTAATCCTACCTAACATGATGTGTTGTGATAGATGATACAAGTGATCCCCTAATTGGGTCTAGTGGATCCTCATATTGGTCATGATACCATTTTAAAAATGTGTGCCCCAATTATAAGTGTAACTATGATCTATTTTATTTGATATAGGATTGATTCATGCATACCCTGAAATTTTTATTACATACATGGTGGACTTGCCTCCTTACTTTTCCATATGTCTATCAAGGGGATTATCCTCAAATATTAGAGGATACTTATCAGTTTATTGGACATATTTGGTGTTCAAGACTAGGTATGGTACCAAGGTAACCATACATTCTAAACATGTTTCTTGGTTCCATTTGGAACTATATATGCTAAGTGTTGTGAACACCAATTTCCTTATCTCATATGAGGTGATAAAAGATGATGTATAAGAAATTGAATCACCTTTAGATTAGATTCTATATTTTTTCCTTTATGAGTGTGCCTCCAGCTCACATGAATATGATCCTTATAAACTAATTAACAAATAAGGACTTGGTGTTTATTGCTTTCATGAGAAAGATGCACCAATTTCAGCCTTAATGAAGGATGATGAGTCTAGTAATGATATTTGGAAATTATACTTTGATGGGTCAGGGAATAAGCATGGTACTGACACTATAATGATGTTTATTTATCCATAAAATCAAATTTACTTCTCATATATTAAGTTTGATTTTGGTTTCTCAAATAATGCTTTAGAATATGAGTCACTAGTTCATGGTTTACAATGGGCTAAGAAGATGAAAGTCAATACTTTACAAGTCTTTGGTGATAGTGAAATTATAGTTCACCAAGTGAGAGGTATTAATGTATGAAAAAACACATTGATTAAATCTTATAATCATAGGGTATGGGATGTACTTGAAGAGTTTCAAGGCTTCAACATTTAAGAAATACCAAGAGATGAGAACAAACATGTAGACAGGTTAGCTACCATTGGGGTAAAATTTAGTATCCTAACTAATGTGAGAAATTAAGAGGTTCAATCACACATTAAGGTATTTATAAGGACTTATATCCTAGATAATAATGATAATTGGAAAATTTTTGAGGATGATAATCAAATTATTAGATTCTTGCAAGAGGAAGCTGAGTTTTCCTCAAGAAATTAGTCAAAATACTTGCATTAGTATGGTGATCAGATTTTGAAATTAAAAACAAATAATTTACCCAAGGGATTGGTCACACTTGAATATATATTTATTGGTGATGATGATCCAAGGAAATAAAATTTAGATTTGTTAACAAAGGAAGAACACTATGCCAATGTGGAAATTACACCTAGCAAGAACCTAAAGTTGGGTAAGGTGTGCACTTATTTAGATAAGGAAGATTTCATTGAGTTACATGAAAGTTTTGTTGATGTATTTACATGGAGATATATTGATATCAATGGATTTGACCCAAGTTTGGCTCAACACACCATTGAGCTAGAAGATGAAACTAACCCAGTAAGACAAAGACAAAGGCCTATTAATCCTAAACTTGAGCCTTTGATGAAAGTTGAGATTCATAAACTCATTGAGTCATCTATTATATTTCTAATGAATCACTCAATTTGGGTGGCAATCCTTATCCCAATACAGAAAAAAAATGGTGAAATTAGACTATGTTGACTTTCATGACTTGAATAAGGCTTCCCTTAAATCCTGCTATCCACTACCATCTATAGAATAGATTTTACATTTGGTTACAAGTTAAAAAAATTTACCATTTTTATATTTTTATAGTGTTTATAACTATATTTTGGTTAAGGAAGAATACCAATTCAAGATAGCCTTCACCAAAATGTGGGGGACATTTTCATACAGAAATATGCCCTTTGGTTTATCTAATGCTAGAGAAACTTTTTAGAGATCCATGGATATGGAATTATAGGGCCTTATTAACAATTCCATGTTGGTATATTTGGATGATATAATAGTATTCTCAAATAATTAAAGTGAGCACATGGTTCACCTTGATCAAGTGTTTGAAAGGTGTAGACAATTTGGGGTATCCTTGAATCCCAAATAGTGTATCATGTCAGTTCATTTTTCATAGCATGGTTTAAGCACAAATCCTAAAAGAATAGATTATATTATTGCACTTTCCTTTCCCAAGCACAAAATATATTTGAAATGTTTCTTAAGGGATATCAATTTTATCAAAAATTACATCTCATATTTTTCCACTTTAGCTAAGCCACTTATAGCCATGTTAAATAAGAATTAGAGCTTCAACTAGTCCAAGGAAGGAATAAGGAGTTTTGAGGAAATTAATAAATCCATGGCTAGTGATCATATGCTAATGAACCTATATTTATCAAAAGAATTCATTTTGTACACCTATGCTAACATTGACACCATTTCATGCATTTTTATGCAGCAAAATCATGAGGCCTTAGAGTAGCCAATATCCTTCTTTATTCAAGGCTTAGAAGAATATGAAACAAGGTAGTATTTATTGAAAATCATGTAATTTTAGTAATAAAATCTCAAAATAAATTTAGATACTTATTGTCTAACTATAAGATACACCTAATGGTTATGCATCCAAGCATCAAGGAGTTTCTCTTGAAAAAGGACATAAATGAAAAAAGAGATGGTTGAATAACAAAGGTAATGGAGTATGATGTGGAGATCAAGGTCACAAACCTAATTATATGTATTTTAATTTGTGAACATTTATCCCAATAATTAAAAGAAGTTAATGAGGTGGTTATGGTGTTAACTGATGAAGAGGTTACACCTGATCATACCTCACCTTCTAACTAGTTTCATGATTTGGTAAGATGTCTTTGGGATGGTATTTATCCCTCTCATCTAACTCCTTCAAGAATAATATATTTTATATTACAATCCATTCCTTTCCTTCTTGTAGATGGTGTTTTGTTCAAGAAGGACATCAATGGTATGATGTTAAGATGCATTGAGCCACATCAAAAGGAAATACTACTTGAAGAGTTCCATGATGGACATGGTGGAGGGCATTACTCAACAAGGAATACATCCAAAAAGATCATGAGAGGTGGGTATTATTGGCTAAGCTTATTTGGTGATTATCATATGGGTTAGGAAATGCAATCAATGTGTTATGTTTATAGTAAAGGTGAATCTTACAGTCTTACCTTTCCAACCAATTAAAGTGGATAAACCCTTTATCCAATGGGGATTGGAATTTATTGGTCTCATCAACACCCCTTAAACCTTAGGTCATAAATAGATACTAAATTCCATAGATTATTTTATTAGATGGATAGAGCCAATGGCATTGAAGGAAGCAAATGAGACCAATATTATAGATTTGTATAAAGGTCTATGGACTAGGTTTCAAATCCCTTAAACCATAATTTATGGTCTTTGTGGGGTCTAAAATCATCCAATGGGAAGTTCAACATAGTGTCTTTCTTGGCACTTCATCAAACTACTATCCCCAAGGCAATGGCCTTGTTGAGTCCACTAATAAGAACTTGTTGAAGATATTAGTAAGGACTATTGAAGATAATTAGAGGTCATGGCATCTCAAATTAAAGTTATCTTTGTGGTATAATAGGATCACATACAAGAAGTCAATATCCAACTCCCCCTACAAGCTAGTATATGATAAAGAAGCACAAATTCCCATTTCTCTTGAATTTATAGCCATAAAATTGATGTATCAAATTGAGTTGTTGGAGAATGAAGTTATGGAAATTAGATATGTTGATCTTATATATTTGGAAGAGACAAGACATTAGTCCATGCTAGCCATGGAAAGACATCAAAAAAAGGTAAATGGAGCCTTTAACAAAGGGGCTTCTCCATGAAGTTTTAAATAAGGAGATTTGGTCCTCAAGTTGGATGAGGACAAAGCTAAGCTAGGAAGGCATACAAAGTTTGACTCTCTTTGGAATGGTCCATACACAATCTCTAGATGCAAATCCCATAATGGTTTCCAACTTTCAAGTATGGATGGTGAAGAAATTTTTATCCTAGTTAATGGGATACATCTAAAACATTATTATTAAGGAAGCTAAGTCCCTTGTACATAGTTTGTTTTGGATTTCCTATAAGTGTTGTCTTAGCACATTAGTTTTTTTTTTGTTAGTTTAAATTTCACTATTTTGATTGTTTTCTTCCCTATTTTGATGAAATTCATTATCTTTTCAAGTTAAAAGGTTTGTTTACATCCATGAATCAAACTTGTCATTATTTATGAGTCTAAAATTCATGAAAATGGTCTAGTTATCAAGCATAGTAGGCACGCTTCCCAAATGAGTCACCAAAAATGTTGTCAATTTTTCCCCCATAGGTCAAATTATCACCTTATCATTGAAACTTAACATATCATGTTAGTTTACCTTATGAGTTAGGTTGGTCTTAAGATTTACTTAAGATAATTTTTTTAATTTCCTAATGATTCCTTACAAGTTTGGTAACTTGGTGAAATTTATATCTATAGATGTAAGCCTTCAAATATGATTAAGAAATGACTTAAGCAAGCCTAAAAGAACCAAGCCATCATCAAACATTAGGTAGAAATAGACTGCTCATCTTGATTGAGTATTTTATATGTATGCTCAAGAAGCCTCTAAAAGCCAAAGGATCACATGGACATGAAGTTTTTCATGCCTAAATCATGCTCTGCAATTTTCATATCTTGATGAGATTAATATCTCAAGATATAAAGCTTCAAAGTTAATATTTTAGAATGAAACATGTATGGGGACATCAAGTTAAAACTATGACAATTAAATGTTAGTATTTAAAAATACTTAAACATGTGTATAAACATCAAATTTGAGCCTCGTAAAATATCCTTTTGAATTTAAATGATCCAAGATCAACTTCAACATTTAATCATGTTGAAGATACAATGGTGAGTAGTAACCTGACAATTTTAGTGGGTCCCAAAGATCCAATGGTGTGAATTTAATTGTTCACCCAAGATAAAAAATGAGCATCAAGTCAAAATTTTAGCATATTTATGAAGTAGACAAGTGGTAAGATCTAGAGTACCTAAACAAAGATATAATGGTGCATGGTGACTAATAAAATTAGTTGGCCCAAGAAAATCGATAGTGCATGTGCAATCATAAAAAATAAATCTAATGGTGAGGGATGGGTCAAATGGTTAGTGAATCTCAAATACAAATCCATGAGTGACAAGTTTCTAAACCATGTTAGGCTAGTATAAGATCTATGGATCATGCTCATTCATATACAAAAAAGATAAATAGTGAGCATGTAAGCTGAGAAAGTAGATCTAATGGTGTGCAAGCAAGCTGATTGATGGTCAAGATTAAATGTTGATGATTAAGTAGAACAAATATCAATGACACACATTTACCAAGTAGATCAAGATAGACAATCAAGATTAAAATTCAAAAGATAGGGATTTCATAAATAATAATTGTGGTTGAGGTCAAACCAAACCAAATATGTCAAGAAGATGCCATAGAGGTAGACATGTTAGTTTCAAAGGGTTCATCACCAAAACAATCAACATGGATAATCCATTGGTAAGGTGGTCCTAAAGTTGATTATGACTCTTTTTACATGCCAAAATAAACTAGTAGGGATAAATTGACACTACCAAGATCAAAAAATTTGATTAAGCTATTATAAATGCATAAACATCAAAAAAATATTGATAACATTTTGATCCTATCATTGTGACCATAAGGAGCATAATGTAAGCCAAAAATGGATTGAAAGGGACTGATACATTTTTCATGGCTATTTTCCAAAAGTAGTCTTAGCATGATGATCCTTTCTAACTAGATCAACATCTGATGATTAGAAATCTTGATCATAATAACCCCTTCTCCATTCTTTTAGCCATCCATCCCCATCTCTCTCACCCCTTCTACTATTTATATAGACTTCCAAGCCTTAGAATGAATCACTCTCTTTGGCTTTCCCAGGCTAAGATAATATTTGTATTGTAACACCTCTTTGATGTAATAAAAGACTAAATTCCTTTATTTTACAAGATGAATTGGAGTGTGTTTCATAAGTTCATTGATGTGCTCAAGTGGATATATATTTTCCTTGCCTCTATCTAAGATTCGTCACCTTTATGCAGTGTTTTGGTAGTTCTCATAGGTAACTATAAGTGCACATATAGTTTGTTTGTCAGTGTGGAAGTGGACAACTAACCTCCCATGTTAGGCTGATAGCTAGTCAATGCCTAATTATGAAATACTTATGTGGAAGCTTATCAAAGAGTGAATATAATGATGTTTATTAGTATTGAGAGTGCCCTAAAATGTGTCTTGTGTAAGTGTGAGGATCAAACATTTGGTGCATCACCTCATTTTTATATGATTTAATGAATTATTATCAATTTCTCTCTCCCTTTTCCAAGAAAGAGTCATCTTAAGTCTACTTTAGGTGATAGATCCAAAGGTAAGTTAGCCTTCTCCAAAGGTTTGATCCAAATTTAGGTGACCCATGGCCTAGGGTCAAGCCCATGTTGGACTAGGTTTGAGAAATATGACCTAAATAATCCCCTTTCTTAGCTAGGATGCAATCTAGACAATAAACAAGACTGTGTTTCCTTAGGGTTATCCTAATTTTATTGCATTTGAGGTACTACAATAGGTTCCCTCTCCTTAGTAGCCTATTGAGAAGCATGTGGAGTTGAAACCTAACTAATTGAGGAAGATGGATCTCCCTCCATTACCCTTTTTTTGAACATTGTGTTGTATGAGATACGGATTACACCTTTCCTTGGGGTTTTAGTTTTATTCATACCATAGAAATCACCTTCTTACCAATTTAAAAGAGTGGGCTCACCTTATAATTGAGATGGTTCATGCCATCCTTTAACTTATAGAGCTAATGTTATAATCAAATTATGCACCCTAGGATAATTACCTCATATCCTAAAGTTTGATGCAACATGTAATCATCTCTCAATCTTTTAGGAGAGATGAATATCTAGTATTATGAGGGCTAGCTCCCTAGATTTCTCTTATAATTATTCTAAGCCACTCTAAAAACTTGATAATGAAAAGAGTTTAAGGACAAAAACTAGGAAAAAACAACTAAGAGTTGATACACCAATGTAAATTTTTCCTCACACTTGACTTAAAATACTACTTTAAAATGAACAATATGCTTTTGCACAAGACTCACAACTTTAGAGCTCTCATTGCATCAATGTTTCACAAACTAGATTCAACAAGGTAAATAAGTATCATGAGGAAATAAAAGACACCAAAGGAATAAATTCATGGATAAATTATGATATTTTTAAACTTATTAGTAATACTATTAAAGGACTTGCAACAACTATCTATCTACAACTTGGTAGACCATCAAGAGTGCAAATCTAGCAAAGATAACTTCACCAAACTAGACCACATGATTCAAGCCATGACACAATATTACAATGTAAGAATGGAATTAAAAATTATATTATTTATTAAATATTTATTCATGTACAAATTTGGCTAGAGTTTCCCCATCAACCAATGGAGGCTACTTGAACAAGCTAAAACAATGCATATTTATAGCCCAAAAAGGGAGAAGAAGCAAGAGGAAGTCCAAGGGTAACTTAGACATGTGTACATATGAATAGGGGAGTTAAATTTGAATTTTAAACTTGATTTAGGTGATCCATGCCAAGTTATGAGGTACACTTGTCTAAGAAAGTCACAAGGAAGGTGAAAAGTGGTACAAAACTACCAATTTTGCACAAAAAACTACCTACTAGAATAGTCTTCGAAAAATCCTTTTTTATTTGAAAATATTGAAGTATAATGGTGATAAATGATATGAGGGGTTACCAAAAACGTCATTCATGCATTTTTTGATCTATTATCACTCCCACTGCTATGGGCATGCACAATCATTTTAGGCAGTTTCAAAAGTGTTCACTCCATGCGCCCTTACCACTTGGCACTCCAAACATTCCAAAACCTACAAAAAATTCATAAAATAAATGGTATGACACCTTTTAAGGCCTTAAAAAACATTAGTTTCAAGAAGGCTTTAAAAATCCCTCTTTACCACTTTTCATCACTTTGCCTCAAAGTTCGTTACTTGGCTTATTGGAGTGGCCAAATATGGATAACTATTTAGGAAAATTCACCTAGTTTTCATTATTTTAAATGAATTTTTTGGGTTATATAAAGTGTATATATTCTTCTCAAATCTTATTTCATCTTTGAAATGTCTCTACAACTCACACACCATCAAAAATAATGTAAATAAGCCCTTTTCTCCCCTATTATTTATGGATCTATAGAATAAATTTATGTGTGGAATCCTAGGAATGTCCTATACAAATTTAATTTTATACCCCTGGTCTAATTTTCTCATCTAGTTGCACTTCTAGACTAATTTTCACTATCAAGTCTGCTAAAGGGTTTTAGGAGAGTTTAAGAGGATTTTTGGTCTTAGCATTTGTTCATAAAGAAAAAAAGTTGAAACACCTAAAAAATTCCATTTAGGTATCCTCAAGTACCTTTTATAACATATCCAAATGGCTCAGGGTCCCATGCCAATCATCAAGGAAGTTATCAGCATTCCAACTGGCCATTAGAGCTCCATTTCTTACATTTTGTGAGGGTCTGAATGCTTTAGAGACAAGAAATGGATTCCATTTTATATATTATTAAAGGTGAGGGTTATAAAATCTTTGATATTAGCCTAAATTTTTTTCTATTCATTTGAAATATCATATCATGCTACAAGTGCAAATGACTCACCATTTGCTTTAGGATTATACCTTATTTACAAAAGCTTGACTGCTACCACACCCTCAAACTAACCTTTTGATGTTATATTTGAATATTTACATATCAATAACATCCATACTACCTCCCCAAACATATATAAAATCATTTGAGCTCTTGGAAAGAGTTGGAAATTTAAGTGACCCTTCATACCAAGATATTTGCTTACCCTTCTTTGCTAAGGTGATTGTACCTTATGTAGTCTAGGATGCTTTGTTTGCTTTAAAAACCTATATCAAGGTGTTTTAGGTCTAATTATGTGTCCTCAAGCTTTTAAAACCTATACTTTTTCCTCCTTTCCTTTTTTTCACTTACTTCATCATTTTTCCTTCAAACTGTACCTCTATGCACACCAAAAGTGACCCTATTCTGAAATAAAACAATGGGTATTTTATCTTTTATATCATTATAAATCATTATTGTATAGTGATATATAGGTCCAAAGGGTAATTTTTACCAAATTTTAGTCCTTAAATCTTCCATTTGACCCTCTAACTCATAAATTTTGCAAGGCATACTTTTGAAGGTGTAGGTTGTGTAGGGTAGGCAGGGTATGACTGTGTTTTGCTATTGTAGGGGCCTAAAAATCATGGACTAAGCTTAGTTTTTTATTAATTTTCCTATTTATATTATTATTATCCCATAAAATAACTCCATTCCTTGATTCCACATAATATCCTTAGAGCCAAACTCATTCCATGCTTTGGTCCTTGAGGACTGTGCTTATGTATTGACTGTGATAGTCATTTAGCTAACCCCTATTTTACATCTTTGAGAAATTTTTTAAGGTTTTTAGAAATATACTCCATTTTATCATTTTATAGTACCATCCTCATATCTAATTTCACCTTGGAATTCCTTAAACTAGCCCAACAATCTCATGTCTAGCTTGCTAATTAAGATGCCACTACCTATTGACTATCTCAGTCACTATTCTGACTATGTTTGGTGCATTGGATTGTTTCCAAACCTCAAAAGGTAGGTATGAATCTATTTTTTATTATAATATCATCATTTCATCTCATTCCACCCACCTAAATGCACTATTTGACTTTAAAATACCACTCACTCTCTTGAATGAGCCACACTCATATGACTTGGTTATAGATGCATATTTTAGACCTATTATAGTTGTCCAATAATAATTTGGATTATTTTGAGACTTTTTATGGGTTTTTTATATTTAATTTTAATTCATAGGTATTCACACTAGGACTATTTCTTTCCCAAGAGTCCTTAGAAACACATCTTTGTGACAAGTCTTTGAAACATGCATTCACTATCCTCATTGTCTCCCTATCTTGTGTATAGATAGGGGACAAGTGTATAAGGTAATTTCACATGACCATCCCTTCTCATCATGGATTGAGTGTTTTAATTAGATTAATAGAACCATTTGAGTTGTTTCCTCTTTCTAGGCATGGACTATGTCTTTCAAATTATGGTGTGTCATTAACTTTGGGAATCCTGTAGATGTCACTGTCAATTTTAGTCAGTTTTTACCATTTTGGAGGGTGTCAAAACCTACCCTCCACTCTTCCATTTAGTCTCAAACTTGGCATGGTTGTTTTATTATATGAGGGATATATTAATAATTTAATTGGAAAACTTGAGGATCTTTGAAACATGTTATATGATATCTCAAAAACTCTCCTGGGCCTCTATTTGGCCATTTTAGGGACTATGGAACAAAATTGCAATTACCTCCTTCATCTGTAATTTCTCACTTCTTCATGTTATTTTGATGAATGATTTGGGTTCACCATGTGGGAATCAAAATGTATAGACTAGTGAAGTCTCACAATACCATCTCCATTCCTTCAATCTCTCCTAATCACTGTCAATGGCCTCTTGTAAGCTAGACTGAGTTGAAGTGGACAATGAAGGAAAAAAAATAGTGGACTAGGTGCAAGAACTAGGCTTATTAATAAAACTTATGGCACTACACACATGTTAATTAATATAAAATAATTATCACACATCTAATTTCCTCATTTTGATGTGGAGAACTACCCAAGAATGCCTATAGATGACTCTTTTGGGGAAAAGGCAGTATATTAACCTAAAGTGGAAAACAAACCTAGAGAAGACTTGCATTATAGATGCCTTTCAAACAAAATGAAATATGGGGAACCTGAAATATAACCTTGTAAATCATGTGTAAATGTCTAAAAAATATAAAATCATCAAGCCAAAATAAGGAAATGAAAAAAAATGCAAATAATGACCCCCTCTTCAATGCAATTCCCCAAAAAACTGCCTATACTCAAATCAATGTTTCATGAATCATACTAAAACAAATCTTAAGTTATTATTACAGATGGGAATAAAACTTAGATAAATATTCTCCTATAGAATCACTCCCTCTAGTTCAACCTGTATGGCCCAAGACAAGTGCTTGAAGTTGACTGTTGTTTTCTTATCAAGACAAGAAGGAAAATAAGTTGCAGATTACTTTTATTTCTTTATCCTTGCAAACCAAGAAAGAGGAAGTGTTTGGGGAGGTTAATATTTAATCCACCACATTTTTAGTTACTTTGTCACTTGATAAGTTTATACAAGTGCCTAAGGATGCCTATTTTCAAGGAGAAACTCCTCTTTTCTAAATATAAATACATCTTGTACTACCCCTAACCTACATATGACATTCCCTAATCTCTTACACATTATAAAATACCTTGATGACAAATTTTAAAGCTTAGGAATTTGTGCAAATCCTCCTCCTTAGCACCAAAGTAGGCCCATAAGGCAATTTTTTCATATTGAACATGATAAATATAATTTTATGGCTTTAAAATATCCTTAATCACATTTAAAACCATATTAGGGATATAAAAAAAATTATGACTTTGACCAATTTTGACCTTATTTGACTAAGGTTGACCAATTTTGACTAGGCCAATACAAGGAAAATGAACTAAGGCAAAGACTAGGACTAGGCTAAGAAAGTGCATAGGACATTATGAGACCCCTATAGGACCTATGCAAACTTCTCAAAAAATTTAAATATTAGGTGCCCACCAAATTTGACTTGGGGTTAAATTTGGTCAACATTCTTATCAATTTCTAGGGGTGGCATGCTTGCTATGCCTAAGACTGATTACCTTATGCTACTAAGGGCTAATGGAGTAAATGTAACCTTAAATATGACTACAAGGATATTCCAAAATATAAACATAAATCAAACACTTCACTCAACACAACAAGACTAAGCAAAACAACACAAGACAAGGCAAAAAAACATACACTTGTACATAAGCACTTAGGGAATGCACAAGGAAATCAAGAAATTATGTACAAGGGGAGAAGAGAACCTTAGTATTAATGATCGATGTGTATCCTATTGACTGGAATATGAAACTCTTCTCCATCCAACTTTGAAATTTGGAAAGCATTATGTGGCTTGCATTGAGTGATCACATATGGGCCACTCCACAAAACATCAAACTTTATGTTTTTTCTAGATTTGGCCTTATCCTCATACCATTTTAAAATAATGTCCCCTTGCTTGAAACTTCTTTGCTTAGATATTTTATTAAAGTACTTCTTTGTTTGCTCTTGATGAGTCATCATAGTTTGCATAGCTTGATATCTTATCTCCTCAAGCTCCTTCAACTCACACAACTTGACTTCCATGCTCTCATTTTACATCAATTACAACTAATAGGTGAGGTCTAAGTCTGGTAACTCAAGTGAGATAGTAATTTAGCTTCCTTTCCATATACGAGTGTGTATGATGAGTTGCCAATTGCTCTCTTTGGGTTAATTTTATTAGCCCAATGGGCTATCTTTAACTTTGAATGCCAAGTCCTTTGATTCTCCTCCATTTTTCTCTTAATTATCCTAATTATATTAATTTTTTTGGACTCATATAGTCCATTCCCTTGTGTATAGTATTTAGAGGAGGTACTAAGGTAGATGTCATACTTTAAAACCCATTCACTAGTCCTTGTTCCTAGGAAAGCCAATGCATTATCTAAAATAATAGTGGAAGGAGATCCAAACCTTGTTATAATAACTTCATAAAATTCAATTACTACACTTTCATTTGCCTCCTTGAGAGATAAAATCTCTAACCACCTTGTAAAGTAATCAGTGCCAGTCAACACCCACTTATGACCAACACTAGGAGGGTTGATTAGGCCTATAAAATCCAAACCCCATTGCATAAAAGGTTGATTAAATTGAATGGTATGGAGAGGTAAGGTAGAAATATTTTGTTTACCATCAAAAATGGAACATTTTTGACATTTCCTTACCCAATTTTGAGTGTCTTTGAACAAGCTAGACCAAAAGTATCTAGGTCTCATGATCTTGGCAGCAGTGATTTTAGGAGCAAAGTGACCACCAGCTGGTCTATCATAGAATTCAAATATTACCTTGTCAACCTGATTGGATTCAATACACCTCAATATAACACCTAAAATTTCCTTCCTAAAGAGCACATCATTAACAAGTACATATGGAATAGATTATAATCTATAATACCTTCTTCTAGCTCTATCTAGACCTTGTGGACACTCACCAGTTTAGAGAAAGTGAATCATATCTTACATCCAAATTCCCATAGATGATGTTGAAACTATATTAGGATCATCATGGAGTGCTAAGACAACTTCTCTTTTTTTCCTTCAAATCTGAAGCAAGATGTTCACATATCCCTTTACCTCTTACAAGTTTAGTTGTCATGATATCAACATCATATTCCATCACTTTGGTGATCCAACCTATCCTTTTCTCATTCACTTCCATGCTCAAAATAAATTCTGTTACAATATGATTAGGCAAAAATATGTGAATACTTTTATTTGATAACATATGTCTAAATTTCTTCAATATCCTAATAAATGAAAGTACTTATTTTTCCACATATGTATGCTTCACCTCATATCCTTCCAAACCTTGACAAAAGAAAGCAATAGGATAATCCAAATTCTCATCATTAGATTGAGAAATCATGGTATAAATCACTTCCTCATTCCTAAAATTGTACAAATTGAAATCTTTAGAGAAGTTTAGGCTTGCAAGAGTATGAGCCTTGTCAATACATTATTTGACTTCTTCAAAACTTTTCTTTCTTTTTTTAGTCTAAGTAAATGTTTCATCCTTCCTTAACATAGATGTTAGAGGTTTGAAAAAACTATAAAAATTAGGAATGAATATCCTAATGAAATTTATCTTACCAAAGAATCTTTTAAAACCCTTCTTATGTTCAGGCAAAGACAATGCCAAGATGGCATTCACTCTTTCTTGATCAATAGATAAGCCCTTTTTGGATATATTGTGCCCTAGTAGTTTACCTTCATGGATATCAAACACACACTTTTTTGGTTTTATAGAGGTTTTATACTCTCTACACTTCTCAAATACTTTCCTTAAGTGTTTAAAATTATCCTTTTCTTCTTTGGAAAAAACTACCACATCATCAAGATATACCAGTACAATCTCATTAATTAGTCCTTAAAAAGCCATATCCATATCACATTGGAAGGTAGCCCCTACATTAGACAACCCAAATGGAATTTTAATATATGCATAGGTACCACATTTAGTGGTGAAGGATATCTTGTATTGGTCACTTTCCTTCACTAAAACCTGATTATAAATGTAATACCCATCTAGAAGAAAAAAACCTCTCACTAATAGCCATAACTTATAGGATTTATTCCATAGATGGGAGGGGACAATGATATTTAAAAGACACCATATTCAAGTCCCTAAAATCTACACATAAATTTATCTCCCCATTATTTTTCCTAATAGGTACTAAATTGGCCAACCAAGAGGAATGTTTGATATGGAAGATGATTCTAGATTCATTTAGCTTGATAATCTCTTTCTTTATAAGGGGCTCAATTTTGGGATTGATTGGTCTTTTTTTTTTCTTTATGGGTTTGGAATTCTTGTCTAGATCTATGGTGTGTTGAGCTAGGATAGGGTTGAAACCCTTCAAGTAACTATACTCCCATTCAAAAATATCACTAAACTCCTTACATAATTCAATGAAGTCATGCCTTTCTTAGTTAGTGCATACCTTCCCAAGTGTAAGTAGCTTGTTTTTGAAGATATCCACCATTTCATAGTTATCTTGTTTAGTATACATACCTACCTTTTCCTTATTTATTTGATCATCCTCGTTGAAAATGATTTCAAGGGTCACTAGGCCTTTAATAACTTATTAGACTTCAATTGGACAATCTGCCCCCATATTACTATTGTAGCTTAGATTTATTTTTCATGGAAAATTATCCTTCTATTATAGGAAAAGGGATATTTTTTATCACTTTAAATACTTTCCAATTGGTGACATTATCCAGTATTGAAGGCCTCATAATCACCTTTAGATGAGGTTGATTCTTCTCTTTCTTTATGCTCTTTGGAACATCAAATTGAGTACCAATAGATGATAACCTATAGCATGCTTGTTTTCTTCTCTTGGAATACATGTGATGTTAAAATACATGAATTATTTCACAATATCCCAAACTTCATGCTTATAACACTTAATCAAAGAGTTCTTGGTCAAGTTCTACCCCCTAACTTGATTCACAACAAGTTCACTATCTCTATACACTTGAAGCTCTTTAATCCCTCTCTTTCTTACCCATTCAAGGCCATGGATAAGGGAATCATACTTTTATAAATTAAATTTGAATTATAAATGATATATAAAAGTTTAATAGTACCTTTATTTTGAGGGTGAAACCAACATGGCTCCACCACCTACCCCAATCTTGCTTCTAAATCCATCAAAGAATAGATGCCATAAGCCATTCACCTCCTCATATGACTTAATCAAATTTGGCATGAAATAATATTTCTCATTCATATAATAGATCCTAAGACTAGATTCCTTAATGAAATTTTATGGATCATCTCCATAGTGCTCATTTCCCTATTCATCTAAGAACAAATCTAAAACTCCCTCAAGAGAAGATGAAAGAGATTGGTCAATGCAAAGCTCATCCTCATCAATGTTGGCATCATTAGAATTTGAAACCTTAGGTGAGTATGCATCCAAGTGATATTTATTAATAGGCTCTAAATCAATTTTCACCTTAGTGCCATATTTTGTCCTAAATACCATATAGGACCAATTAGCTGCAAAGTATCCTCCAATCTTGGATGTGAAATCCCTTAACAAGCAAAGATAAAAATAGGGAGGTAAATATACCACCAATACATCATGAGGAATTGTAAAATCATGAAAATAATGAAGGGTCAAATTCAAACCTTTGACTACCCCCAAGATCTTGGTTGGTGATCCATCCAATTGTAAAACTCTTTTGGTCATAAGCTCATACTTGAGGCCTAACTTATCCTCTATACACTTAGGCATAATTGATGTAATTTCTCCACTATATATTATGTAATTGTGGAATAATAAATCACTAATAATCAAAGACAAATATAAAAGGGGATTTTTCTCATCCTTATTTACTTGTCCATCTATAGCTTGAGTTTCATTGACTAAAACCACATTATCATTCCTAGGTGGGACATCTTGTTTACCCAAACCACACAACTTCTTTTTTAATATATATTTATAATATATTATTATTAGATAATCCAAAAATTGTATGTTCATGTGCATCTTCTTCATCTCATCTACAACATTGATAAAAGGATTACTTACTTTAGGGAGCTCTTTAGGAGTATTAGTACCTTGTGAAGGTGGACGCATAGGAGCTATATTCATGTTTTGTAATATTTGACTTTCTTGAGCCTTAGAACCTAGATTAGGACCAATTCTCATCTGAGTTGATTAATTATTCAAAATAGGCCCTTGATTAGCCCCTTGAGTATCCTTTATATCCCTCCTTTTGGACGTAGTGTTGGAGGCAACACTGGTATTCTGATTACTTGTATTTTCCAAATAGTTAATGGCAAAAAAATCACCCTCTAAATTATTTATGAGGATAGAATCAATTTTATGTTTTACATTTCCAATGCCACCTTTCATATATGCTTCAAAAATTAGAGATTGAAAATATTGGTCACCCATTGCCATGTTCTGATTTTGCATTTCACTTGCATAAGTTACTTGCTCTTAACCATGTTCAAAGGATGGATAATTGGGCTGATCTTGGACCAAATTATTTTGACTAGGAAAAATATATTTTTAGGTTGAAATATAATTTGTATTGTATCTTTGGTACGACTTAAAATGGGTGATTTGACCTTGTCTTTGTGCATTTTTTTGGAAAGGAGGCCTACTTATTTGTCCAAATTGATTGTATGTTTGATATGGCCTATAACATTGAGATTTTTATATTTTGAGGGTAAATAAATAATTTTAAACACTTTGAAGAAATATATTCACTTCATGTATTTCATTTGAGGGAGTAATGATATGCCTTTATTGGTTTGGTAAAGGGGTTAAAGTAGGCAATGCACCTTGATTAGGAGGATACAAATCAAGGAATAATGGCATTAGAGGTTTAGGGGATATATTTACCACTTAAACAAGGAAATTATAAGAATTTATGGATATCTCATAAGTATAAGGTAATGTATTCCCACCCATAGATTGAATCATCATGGCAATATCACCATTCCATGTCTTCAAATAGTATAGAAATGCATAGTTTAGGGTGGGTCTCACAAGAGATAGGATTCTATCCCAAGTTTTTTGAAATATAGTATTAAATTCCTACATAAATTCATTAGGTTCCCTTTTAATGGTAGTCAATTTATTATCTAGGGACAAATGATCACTTTTCTCTCCAAAATTACTAGTCAAAATGTCTCCTAATGTATCCCATGAGCTAATAGAGTTCACCGGTAAGGTCCCATACCAATTCAATAATTTTAATTTGAAAGACAAGGCCAAAAAGATAATGGATACATTTTATTAGGTGATTTTATTAATATTAAAAAAAATTATATGTTCCTAATATGCTCAATGGTAGTAATAGGACTGTCACCACTAAAATATGGGACATTTTTAAGAGTTGCTCTTGGAATTTGGTCATATTAGGCAAGTTGTAAAGGAGATGCCCTGGTGTAAGGCAAAAATGGTTACCTTATATCCATCTTAGAAAGATCACTATGAATATTAGGAAATGAATGTAACACAAACTTAGAAGGTTTAAACACTAACTCTCATTGATAAAGATGAGTAGTCACAAACCTAAACCTTTTGATGGAGTTTAGGGGTAGTTGCACAAACTCAAAAGGTACTCCCTTAGTAGAAGACCTTATAGTCAATTTTAAAATATAATTTTGGGATTTATCATTAACCAAATACTTTTAATCTTCAATGGATTCACCAGATATTGAATGTGGATGTTGTTTCTATCTTGAACTATGCCAAGATGATCTCCAACCTTGGACAATTTTTTTAGACTTCTTGTCCGATCAGGCATGACAAAACTATTAGCATAAAATTGTGCACCATAGGATCATTATATCATATAATAAAATTTTATTCAACATGGAATCATCTCTTAAGATTGTGGGAGCTTGTAGGAGAGATGGATCTCTAGTATTATGATGGCTATCTCCCTAGATTTCTCTTGTACTTCTTCTAAACTACTCTAACAACTTGATAATGAAAAGAGTTTAAGGAAAAAAACTAGGAGAAAAAACTAAGAGGTGATAAAAAAATGTAAATTTTTCCTCACACTTGACTGAAAATACTACTTGAAAATGAATAATATGCTTTTGCACAAGACTCACAACTTTAGAGCTCTCATTGCATCAATGTTTCACAAACTAGATTCAACAAGGTAAATAATTCTCATGAAGGAAATAAAATAAACTAAAGGAATACATAAATGGATCAATTATGATATTTTTACACTTATAATGAATACTAGTAAGGACCTATAACAACTATCTATTTGCAACTCAGTAGACCATCAAGAGTGCAAATCTAGCAAAGATAACTTCACTAAAGTATACCACATGATTCAAGTCATGACACAATATTAAAATGTAAGAATATAATTAAAACTTTATTATTTATTTAAGGGATATTCATGTACAAAATTGGCTAGATTTTCCCCATCAACCAATGGAGGCTACTTGAACAAGCCAAAACAATGCATATTTATAGCCCAAAAAGGGAGAACAAGCAAGAGGAAGTCCAAGGGTAAATTGGAAATGTATCCATATAAAAAAGGGAGTTAAATTTGAATTTTAAACATGAGTGAAGTGAGCCATTCCAAGTCACTAGGTAAACTTATCCAAACAAGTCATAAAGAAGGTGAAAAGTGGCACAAAACTACTAATTTTGCACCAAAATTTTCTTACTAGAACAGTCTTCCAAAAATCCTCTTTTCTATAAAAATACTAAAGTATGATGTATATAAAGTATATTAGTGGTTAAAAAAAATATCATCCATGAATTGGTATGATCTCTTATCACTCTCACTACTATGGGCATGCACAATCATTTTAGGCAGTTTCAGAAGTGCTCATTCCATGCACCCTTACCACTTGACACTCCAAACCTTCCAAAACCTAAAACAAATTCATAAAATAAATGGTATGAAACATTTCAAGGCATTAAAAACATTATTTTCAATAAGTATTTAAAAATACCTCTTTACCACTTTTCATCACTTTGCCTCAAAATTCATTACTTGGCTTACTAGGGTGGCCAAATGTGAAGACCAGTTTAGGACAATTAGAATAATTTTCATGATTTAAAATTAATTTTTTGAGTTATATCAAGTGTATATATTCCTCTCAAAGTTTATTTCATCTTTAAAGTCTCTCTACAACTCACACACCATTAAAAATAGTGTAAATAAGCCCTTTTCTCCCCTATTCTTTTTTGATATGTACAGTAAATTTATATGGGTCAAATTTTGGGGATGTCCTATACAACTTTACTTTTATATTTATATTCCAATTTTCTCATCTAGTTTATCTTTTGGACTAATTTTCACCATTAGGTCTGTGAAAAGGTTTTAAGAGGGTTTAAGAGGCTTTTTGGTCTTAGCATTTGTTCATAAAGAACAAAAGTTGGAACACCTAAAAAATGACACTAAGGGATCCTCAAAGACATTTCCTAACATATCCAAATGGCTTATGGTCCCATGTAAATAATCAAGGAAGTTATGAGCATTCTAATTGCCCATTCAAGCTCTATTTCTTGCATTTTGTGGGGGTCTGAATGTTGTAGAGCCAATAAATGGCTTCCATTTACTAGATTATACAAGGTGAGGGTTATAAAATCTATTATATGCTCCCAAAATGTGTTCCCAACCATTTTAAATATCATATCATGCTACAAGTGAAAATGACTCACCATTTGATTTAGGCATAGACCTTATTTCCATAAGCCTGACTGCTACCACACCCTCAAACTAACCTTTTAATGTTTTCTTTACATATTTAAAGCTTAATAGAATACATAATACCTCCCCCAACATGTATAAAAGCATTATAGTTCTTTTTATGAGTTTTAAATTGAAGTGACCCTCCATACGAAGCCATTTACTTACCCTTCCTTGCTAAGCTGATTATACCTTGTGTAGTCTAGGATGCTTTATTTGATTTCAAACCTTATATCAATGTGTTTCAGGTATAATTAGGTGTCATAAATATTTTAAAACCTATAATTTGTCTCTCTTTTCATTTTGGTCACTTCATCATTTTTCCTTCAAATTACACCTCCATGGATGCCAAAAGTGACCCTATTTTGAGATAAAATAATGGGTTTTTTAAATCTATTATATAATTGTAAATAATCATTGTAGAATTATATATTGATATATAGGTACCATGGGTATTATTTACCAAATTTAAGCCCTTAAATATTCAATTTTACCCTCCAACTCATCAAGCTTCCAAGGTAGACTTTTGAAGGTGCAGGCTATGTAGGGTAGGCAGGGTATGACTGTGTTTTGCTAGTGTAGGGGCCTAAAAATAATGGATTGATATTATTTTTGTATTAATGGTAATTTTTATATGTTTATTGTCCTATAAAATAACTCCATGCCTTTATTCCATATAATATCCTTCAATCCAAACTCATTCCATGCTTTGGTCCTTGAGGACTATGCTTATGTATTGACTGTGATAGTCATTTAACTAACCCTTATTTTGTATCTTTGAGAATGTTTTTAAGCTTTGTGTACATATCCTACATGTTCTCAAGTCATAATATCCTATTCATATCCAAATTCACCTTGGAAGTCCTCAAACTAGCCCAACAATCTCATGTCTAGCCTGCTAACTAGGATGCCACTGCCTACTGACTGTCTCGATCACTATTCTGACTATGGTGCATTGGATTGTTTCCAAACCTCAAAAGGTAGGTATTACTCTATTTTTTATTATAATATCATCATTTCATCTCATTCCACCCACCTAAATGCACTGTTTGACTTTAAAATACCACTCACTCTCTTGAATGAGCCACACTCATATGACTTGGTTATAGATGCATATTTTAGGCTTGTTGTAGTTGTCCAAGAATCATTTGGATTATTTTGATAATTTTTAAGGTTTGTTGATATTTAATTTTAATTAATATTTATTAACACTAGGATTATTTCTTTCCCAAGATTCCTTAGCAACATCTCCTTGTGACAAATCTTTGAAACATGCATTCACTATCCTCACTGTCTCCCTACTCTATGTAAGAACACATGACAAGCCTATAGGGTCATTGCACATGACCATCCCTTCTTCTCATGGACTAAGTGTTTAAAGTGGCTTATTAGAACCATTTGAGTTGTTTCCTCTTTTTATGTATGGACTATGGCTTTTAAAGTATGGTGTAAGTGTCATTGTCTTTGGGAATCCTTTAGATGTCACTATTAATTTTAGTGACTTTTTGCCATTTTGGACAGTGTCAAAACCTACCCTCCACTCTTCCATTTAGTATAAAAATTGGAATGGTTATTTTTTTATATGATGGATATAATAATACTTCAATTGGAAAACTTAGGTATCATAGAAATATGTTATATGATATCTCAAAAACTTTCTTGGGCCTCTGTTTGGCCATTTTAGGGACTATGGAACAAAATTATAGTCACCTCCTTCATCTGCAATTTCTCACTTCTTCATGTTGTTTTAATGAATGATTTGGGCCCACCATGTGTGAGTCAAAATTTATATACTACTGAAGTCTCAAAATACCATCTCCATTCCTCCAAGCTCTTCTTCTCCCTGTCAATGGCCTCCTGTAGGTTTGATTGAGTTGAAGTGGGTAGTGAAGGAAAACAATAGTGGACTAGGTGTAAGAACTAGGCTTATTAATAAAAATTATGCCACCACACACATGTTAATTAATACAAAATAGTTATCAGACATCTAATTTTCTCATTTTGATGTGGATAACTACCCAAGAATGCCTGTAGATGCACTCCTTTGGGGAAAAGGTGGTATATTGACCCATAGTGGAAAACAAACCTAGAGAAGACTTCATTGCATTCTTGATGCCTTTAAGACAAAATGAAATATGTGGGACATAAAATAACACATTATAAAGCATGTGTACATATCTAAAAAACATTAAATCATCAATCCAAAACAAGGAAATGAAAAAGAATGCAAATAGTGGCCCCTTCTTCAATGTAATTCCTCAAAAAGATACATGTACTCAAATTGATGGTTCATGAATCATAATAAACCAAATATAAATTTATTGTTATGGATGCGAAGATAACTTAGAGAAATATCCTCTTATAGAATGAATCCCTCCAATTCAACATGTACGGACCAAGATAAGTTCTTGAAGTTGATTGTTGTTTGCTTATAAAGACAAGAAGAAGGAAAAGAAGTTACATATGACTTTTATTGATTTATCATTGAAAACAAATCATGGAGAAGATTATGGGGAGGTGAAGAGTTACTCTACCATGTTTTTAGCCTCTTTGGCACTTGAGAAGTCCATACAAGTGCCTAAAGATGCCTATTTTCAAGGAGAAATTCCTCTCTTTTTACTATGAATACATCTTGGACTACCACCAACCTAAATCAGACATTCCCTGATCTCTTCAATGTTTCAAAATACCCTAATTACAAATTTTACAACCTTGGATTTTGTGCAAGTCCTCTTCCTTAGTTCCAAAGTAGGCCCACAAGGTAATTTTTTCATATTGAACATGATAAATACAATTTTATGGTTTAGAAAGAACCTCAATCACATTTAAAACCATATTAGGGATATAAAAATACATCTTATGTCTTTTAATAAGTTTGACATTGTTTGACTAAGGTTGACCAGGTTTGATTATCCCAATATAAGGAGAATGAACTTAGGCAAAGACTATGACTAGGCTAAAAAAGTGCATAGGACATTATGAGACCCCTATAGGACCTATGAAAACTTCTCAAATTTTTGAAATAGTAGGGGTTCACCAAATTTGACTTGGGGTCAAATTTGGTCAATAGTTAATTCACTAGATTATCTTTAGTAAGATGCCACACTCTAGACCATTAGAGCCTAATTAATTACCCCATTTACATAACTTATTTGAATGTGAGATTGGTTATAAGGAAATCACCATTAATAATCCTACACCAAGTTTTTTTTCATGGGCACAATTACCTATGAGGTACTAATAACATTGGGTTGTGGCTATTATAAGGTCTAGTATGAGTAATTTGGCCATATGCTTGAGAATTTACCTGATAGGGTTGTCTATTAGGTTAGAAGGGATGATTGTATAAATGATAAGGCCTAGCATTAGGGTATGTGCATAGAGTTTAGGGATAATTCTATGAACATACCCAACTATGTGTACATGTTATAACATAGCATTCACCTATTATTATTATAATGTGTATGTGTTATGGCTTAGAATACTTGAACCATAATGCATACGTGTTATTAAAAAAATCATATGAATTATGTTTATATATACAAATACATACTTGTTATACCAATTAATATGCATTCCTATAAATAAACATAACATACATGCACTATATAAACTACAAAAAAAAACCCATGATTTCTCTCATTCTATTATGCTTCCCCTTCATGTTTTGCTACTTTGCAATTGTGCTTTGCCTTATAGATCTTCCTTTTTCCCTCTATTTCATGTTTTTCAATCCATATCATGTGTAAATCATTAATTTTTCTCTTGTATTCATGAGATTTATAATGCTACCATGAATAAGAGGTAGGTTTTGTAGATTAAATAATTTTTTTTGAATTTTTCATGAATGTAAATTACATGGTTTAATTTGTAATTTTTCTCCAATAGGTTAGCATGATCTACCTAACCCTCTACCCAATCCTCCTAACCCTCCAACTAGCCCTCTTATAGTTCCACTAGATCCCTCAGGTAGTTGGGAGGATATAGTTGCCCATATACTGAAGAAAAAAATTGGATTTGAGAAGATAATTAGGAGAATGAGGGAGCCCACTTCTATGAACACCCATAGCACCTATTTGTCCAATACCCTAGATTTAGTATTAGGTCAAGTTGATTTTATAGTGAGTTAAATTGATAGATGGAGGTCATATAGGGAAAACTGTAGGGCTTATTCTACTGACAAATTGTTAGCATATGAGGTGAATAAGAAAGATATAATAAAATATCAAATTTTTGCCTTATTTTTTTACCCCACCACTAATGCCCCATTTACAATAATGACCAAACATTTCCCAATCCACTGATGCCAACATAATTTGATTAAATCTAATTTTTGAGAGTGATGGTTAATGGTGTTTAACAATCACCCTTGTAATAACCATGAGGTCACTTTGTACTTTTTGAAGAAACTCTATTGTGAGTTTGTCCTTAATAAAATTCCAAACTACTTTGACTATGGTGAGTTTTAGGGCTAAGGGAAAGGATCCATGCAAGATTGACCAAGTGCACATCATGTACATAATTAGCCTACAAGGATCCCTACCCAAAAGCCACTTCATCTAGAGATTCCCTTTGTGGTGAAGGAGGTTATGGAGATAGACACTTTTCATGCACTTAATACACTTACTGGTACACTCATTCATCATACGAGTATACTTTTAGAGATAGATGCTTGATATAGTATAACTAGTGGCTATACCTAACCCCACCCATGTAGATGTTGTGGTGTTATATGCACTAGACCTTTAGATTATGATGGTGGTACTTTAGGGGGCTTGGAGGATATGGTTTTGACTAATGAGTTTTTGGCACACACATTTGTTTTTGATATGTTGGGAGTCTCTACACATATGCAAGTATCTTTTATATAAATTTAATGTTAAATTTTTAATTTATATTTACAAATTACAAAGGTTAAAAATTAATTTTTGTGTTTAAATTTAATAATATATATGTATTTTTTTGTGTTCCAAGAGGAGACATTCCCTTCGACATCACAACTAGGTATTGGGCCAACCCCTATTACATATATTCATATTATTACGACACCATATACATTTACAAAGGTAAAATTTCAAGTGAATCTTATATACTCTATATGTACATTCATACACCTTAATTTCATCATTGGTGTATTTTGTTAATAAAATATAAAATACCTAATATAATTTTGTTGGAATTTTTATTATTTGATGTATTAACATGGATTGGTGTAGTGTTAGAAATTCATCCTCCATCTCAGCTTTTTTTATTTTATTTAGACTTCCAAACTATGTTTTCAATAACCAAAATAATGAGTTGAACATCTTCTTGATATCCCATTATATGTAGTTCTCATATCAGGATACACCCAATCAGTATGATTAGATGTGTGTGTGTGTATAATTAGTTTGATAAAAGTTGTTTATTACACTATATTTATATCAGTTTCCCAATCTATCATAGCATGCCTTCATCAATATTCATACCACTCATTTCTTTTAAATACTGGCCTCATAGCTAGCCACTTAATTCCATGTTATCCTAATCAAATATAGCAGTTCAATCTCTATGATCATATCCAAAATGGTCATAGTTAGAAATTCAATTCCCATCAATTCCAATTGAGCATAATAATTTCATCTCTATCTATGGAGTTATAAATCTAGATGGCATAGCCTCTTGATCCTATTATACCTAGTCAGTTCCATTGGTTTATTGGGAGAGCATCCATTAGATCCCATTGGTTTTCTAGGAGAGTGTCAACTATAAACTATAGCCTATATGTATATGGCATAGGCCTTGTGACCATATATAAATAGGGGACCTCAACCCCATATATATATATAGGGTTGAGTAGTTTGTTTCCACCACCTAATTAGGGGGCCCAAAGATGTACTATGTCTAATTGGGGGATAGGGCCTATCTATATCCATGCACTTCCATCACTCGAGTGACATGTTGACTCTATAAGACTATAACACCTTTCATCAAGAAAGTCCCCCTAAAATGACTATTGAGTGTGCTGACCTCAACATACTTGTACTGTATACATATATACCTTCCCTTGAAAATTTTTAGGGAAATATAAGGATAGATAGTCAACCTAATGTCACCTATAGGGCAACCAAAATCATGTACTTGTAAATAAGATTATCCACTCACTCTTATCTCAACAATATTCAGTTATATTTTCTATATGTTTCTTTAGATTTTGATGAGACCTATTTTATTAGGTTATAGATACTCTTAAAAGGATCAAGTATAGATGTCCCCCATAAAATCAACCTATCACTCTAGGTTTCTTAACTTGATTAAAACTCAGTTTACAAACTTCTCAGCAAACACCTATACAAGTTACTTGTCTTACCACAATGACTATTTATAAGGGCTCTTTGATCACACCAATACTCAATTGGTCTAAAAAGTAATGAATGTCTGTAAGTAAAGTATTCAAGGTGTTAACATGATTAAAATTTCAAAACAAATAAATTTAGACACCATATCTCATAGGACTATCCTCAACTATACCAAGTCTTTACAAGAATACAATTAGCTTAATGTCCAAGTAATCAGGCCAAAATATGAAATACACCTCAAAAAATCTTTACAAGCATCCAAACTAGTGTATATAGGTACATATCAAGGATGTTTAAACACCTGACTTGCATTCAATGACTCAATTTTGAAAAATTCACTCAAAAATCCTCCCTCATTATCTTGTCATTATCCCTCATGAAATTGACATTTATTTCCTTTAGTATGGTGTTACAAGTCACATGTTGCACATATCCACTTGTCCCATTCATGATTCCCATGACCTCATTATATTTTTTCATATCTTATGCAAGACTAAGTTTGTTAGAAACTTGTTTAATCAATGAATCACCCAAGTTATTAATTATTAGGTTGTTTGTTTAGTTAATTACTAGGGTGGGCACTCTCCATCATTGAGAGTCAAGACATACTTAGGATTTACTGATGCAATGTCATTTGCATAGGCACTCACTGAGATATGTATATTCAATTTTAATTTAGTACTTTTGTTTTAATAATTTTACTATATGATTTGGCAAATATAACTTATATGCACAAATGTATTGTATATGAAGGGATATCATATGACATTTAATAGTCTGATTCAGATGACTACTATGATAGCTCCTCATGTTTATTCATCATTTCACACACCTATTCATGTAGATGAACTTGGAACTAACCCAGTTGAACTTTAATGGCAAATTGAGGAGGGCCATGATATTATATTAAGTGCATGTTTAAATGATTTTTTTATTATAGTTTAAAACATGAGTTTCTTAACTTGGTTTCATGTATACTTATTAATTCTATAATATTTTTTGTATTTGAACAAGTTTAGATATAAGTGAGCTATGAGCATAGTACCCATAGTCAAACTTTGGATCAATCCAAAGCATTTATGCTATCTCCATGTACAAGTAAGGCATCTTAAGGAGAGTCTTCTTCAAAGAAGGCATAGAGACAGAGACTATTTGATGATTAAGATGTTGTAGATAATATAATTTTTTGTATGCATATATGTTAATGTATGCATTTTTTTCATTATACATATGTATATGATGTATTCACCTGACATTAGATACTATGTTGTTAGACATGATGTAATTTTTTATATGCCTATATGGCAATGCATGTATTATTGACATTGTATGCCTATATATGGCATTTGTATATGGAATTCTTATTTTATACATGAATATTTAATAAAACTAATGAATTAAATATTTTTTTAATCACTTGTGTTTAGATTATTATGAATTATTAGTTTTGAATTATTCTTAAGGATCTCAAATGTTATGAGATTAAGAATAACTTGTTGGGATAATGTTACAAATCAGACCCTTATAAGAAATAAATAATATTAGTGATTGAATTTAAATTATGTTTGTATTTTAATGTATAGGTATGGAGGATAAGTCTACAAAAACATCATTAGCTGGTTAAAAATCTAACTAATCACATTCACTAGCTATGGTTTGATTTGAATCTTCTTTCACAAGCTAGCTCCTCATTTGACTCTTTGGGCTTAATTTAGCTTCTTACACCTATAAATTATTAATTTTACTATTAGTATCACCTCCTTGATGGAATTGACCTCTATCTATACATCCTTTAGCTCATTACATTCATCTCTTATTCACAAACTTCCTCTCAATTTCTTTCTAGTTTCTTCCTAAGCACCTTATTTGGGTCTTAAGGACCAAATCTTGGTCTATGTTTCAAGAGATTAACCTATTGTCACATATGGTCTTATATGACCATAACATACCTATTATAAACCCATTAAATTAATCAAACAATATTTGACTCTCATTCCACACCTTATGAACACAATACTCTCTCAAGGCTTATAACCTTTTTTAAATTTATTTTGCCTTGTATATAAAATTTATGGTTTATCAAGAGATTATAAGGGGATTTATAGGTACACTCTATCATTTATCATGTCTATGTCAAATTTCATAGCCCAACTCCACCTCTAACTATCACTTCCTTCATTAGCCTAACCTCATTTAGGCCTAATTAACCCTATTCCAAACCGTCAGTCCTATAATCCATACACATTAATATAATATTAGGTTAAAACTTTTTTATTCACATTTTACATGTATAGGGGAGAAATATTACAAATCTTCATTAAATTCCCATGGTTAAATCTCTTGAAAATTCCCAAAGCTTGATAATATATGGTTTCCCATGCCCTGTACATATTATCCAAAGGACATATTTGACATTCCCACTTATATTATTTTATTTAAAAAATCCTAATTACATATAAAACATCTCATAACACCTTTCCAATGATCAAAAAACCAACTTTGTCTTTATGCCTTTAAGATTGCCTATGGGGATTTGAGCTTGCCTATGGGGATTTCATGAAGTTTGGAGTGTTAACACCCTTTAATTAATTTAATAGGTTTAAAAAAATATTACCATACTTATAAAATACTACTATAATCTTTTAACCTTGAAACACACCTTAAAACTCCAAAAAGTATGCTTGCATGAATAGTGACCATTATGACACATGGAGGGGACTATGATAAAAAAAGAGCACTTACACTTTTAATATGAAATTAAAAATATAATTTATGGGTATATTATTTAATTCATACTAATCATACAAAGTTTCAAGTCATTTTTATATGTACTTTGTCCTGTAAGCCCTTTTTACCACAATTTACCTTGAGCTACCTACATGCTTCCTCCATGCCAAAACTTGTATTTCTTCTAAATTTTGAATGAAAACCATAAATTTAATTACTTATATAGGAAAATATATGTTTAAAAAATCATATTATATTTTTTAATTACTTTCCAAGGCCTAAACTACTTCTTAGCATCCAAAACTGACAAAACTTCCAGAAATCTCCAATGGTTGCCTTATTGACGGCAAAAAGACTATGTCAAAATAATAGGAAATTTAAATATTTATATGAGATTTATGATGGAATTTAATGTTATATAACATCATTTATACCATTTATACCAAAATTTGTGCTTTGACTCAACTCATAGATGCCCCAAACTAACCAATTTCTCCAAGGTAGGTTGCAATGTTGACCATGATTTGACATAGGTTTGACTGTAATAAAATAGTGAATAATTTTCATTGTAAAAAATACTAAAAAATATATTTAATTGATATATTAGGTCAAAATTATCCTCTCCACCAAATTTTGTGATTAGATCCAACATATTTTGGCCTGTAGGCCCATTTTGGCAAAAGCTAGTGACACATGTCTGCTTGGTCAAATTTAAAAAATGAGTCATCATCCTATTTTGCATTAATTTTTGATGTAGGTAATTTAGGAGAAGTATAAAAATAATCATTAAAACTGGTTTCAATTTAATTGATGATTTTATCTTCAATATTTTCTTACTAACTAAAAATTGTTCTTTGATTCTTGGCCTTACTAGTCACTTGACACATGTACCAATTTATTGAATATATAGAGACACTTTTCTTGATGGTGTTATAATAATTAATTATATTTTTAATAATTATCTACCTACTTAAATTAGTTTATTGACAAACTTTCTTTTAGTCTCTTCACTAGTTTTAACTATGCACAACCCCTTGGGTTCCAAGGACCAAATCTCACTTTAGGTTTCAAGAGTAAAATCACAATGCTTGAATGGTCAAAAAATTCCTAATAAAACCTATTTCAATTTTCCAAACCTACTTCACATTTTAATGCTTTTCCTTGGTTGTTCACTATCCTTCACACTATGTATCCCATTAGGTCTCTAGGACCATTCCTTGGTTTAAGCTGATAAGAAATAAATTCATTACATTGATGGTATTAAGTGATCATGATGCACTTTTCTAACCCTTCTCAAGTGACCAAACACTTTGTTCCATTCTTGCTACACCTAAAAGTCACAATACTTTGTCTAGGCTTGTATCCCTATTTTCACTATTTTCCCCTTTGTTTGATTAACTTGTGTCCTTTATTGAAGATGTAAGAACACTTTATGGCACCCTCTATCACCCTTAAACTCCTCAAAAAGTTAAAAAAATTTAATCTTCTATTGGTTATCACTTGATTTTCTAGAAACCCACAAACTAGGCCTAATTAATCCTATTCTAACCTTTTAGTCCTCAAAACCATACCTATCCATACATTTACATTCCAAAACCACTTTCATCAGTTAAAAAACATATAATTATGAAATATTACAAAATTTTGACCCATTTTGATAGTTACATCTCTCAAATTATCCTAAACCCTAGTTTTAAGGTTTTTAGGCCCTGTACAAACCATTTGATCACTTTAAATTATATATCTTGAATGATAAAATGTTTCAAAGGCTCAAATCCTCACCAAACATTTTTTTATAATATCCCATACCTCATACAATAGGCTAGAACCCTTCCTTAATCTGTTCTAAGCTTAAAACATCAATTTCTCAATTGATTGTGGATTAGAATTGACTATGTACAGTAAGGGTGATACTAAATTATTGTGTATTCAATTTCCATCAGTATTTAAGATAACACAAGGCCTCATTTATGTTTTACCACTCTCAATACACCTTTAAATACTCTTAAATTCCCTTTATCAAGTCTTAATTCCTTATATTTATGGAATGACATGTTTACTATCATAGTGTTGCATGTACAATATCTAAAAGTTGACATTGTTACCTTAGGGTTTCAAATAATGGTTTATTAATCTAAGAGGCTATAATTCATCTTCTTAAACACTCCATACTATTTTCATGATTTTTCTCTTATTTTAAGATTCTTGATCATTGTCTAAGCATAGGTTTACAAACCTATCTATAACAACCTACTTATGTGAAAAAATGCAAGAAATTCCATCATCTACCATCATTTACACTTAACTGAGATTTATTACACATTTTTCAATGGATAATCTAATCCAAATTATATTTCTTATTTATCTTCATGTCATCACATATTTACTACCATGCATTGTTCTACTTCTCCTAAAATACAACTTTTTGGTAGTGAAGAGACAACTTGTTGACCTCCAACTAACAATTTTGCCTCTGGGACTGGTAGGTGCAAATATAAAAAATTTATCAAATATATATAATAAAATTACATGTTCTCCAATGAATTTGATACCCAATTTTACCTACGAGTGTATTTTCACTAATGTTCTAGATCACAAAAACACTGACAATAAATGTTGTCAAAGTTTAAGCTATGGTCTAAGAACTCAATTTTTAGTCTTATTGGCTATAAAAATTCCCTAAAAACACATAAAAATGGGTGGATAACATATATTAATAGGTTATTGGCCTCCAATTTGGCCTGATCAACAAACCCACCACCCATTTCAGGCTCAAGAATGCCCTTCCCAATACAAGAAAGATGTTGATTTTTAGCCTAATTTCAGGCATGCATAAAACCAAAAATGTAAGTCATATGAAGGAACCATAATATCCCTCATTTTTTTTGGAAATAAATTTAATTTTACCCTAAATATATTATAAATAACCTATAAGATCAATTTGTGGTATAAGTCGGAGTAACAGGTCCTAAAATGCAACTTTTTGGTAGTGAAGAGACAACTTGTTGACCTCCAACTAGCAATTTTGCCTTTGAGACATTTAGATGAAAATAAAACACTTATATTATGTTTATATAGGTAAATTACACATTTTAAAATGATTTTTACACCCAATTACACCCATAAGTGCATTTTTACTACTATTTTAGAGCATAGAAACACTAACAATAAATATTGTTAAAGTTGAAGCTATGATCTAAGAACTCAAATTTTGGTGCTTGTTGGCTAAAAAATGGCACTAAAAAAACATATATATGGGTGTATAACATATAATACATGGTTTTTGTCTTCCCATCTAGCCCGATCAACAAACCCATCACCCATACTGGGCTCAAGAATGCCCTTCCCAATATAATAAAGATGTTGATTTTTAGCCTAACTTCAGGCATGCATAAAACCAAAACTATAAGTCATATGGAATAACCATAAGATATATCATGTGTATGGTAAATCCATTTAATATATTCTAAATTACCTCTAATATCAATCTATGGCAGAATTTGGAGTAACAGGTCCTAAAATGCAACTTTTTGGTAGTGAAGAGATAACTTGTTGACCTCCAACTAAAAATTTTGTCTCCAATACTGAAAAGTGAAAATCCACCATTTAAAGCACATATATATAGGAAAATTAAATTTTATCCAATGACTGTGACACCCAATTCCACCCATAAATGCATTTTCATTACTATTCTAAAGCACAAAAATAATGATAATAAATGTTGTCAAAGGTGAAGCTATGATCTAAGAACTCAATTTTTAGTTCTTGTTGGTTGAAATATAGAATTTAAAACACATATAAATGGGTAGATAACATCTAGTACTAGGTTCTTGACCTCCCATCTGGCCCAGTCGACAAACCCACCACCCATTCTGGGCTCAAGAACACCCTTCCCAATACAAGAAAGATGTTGATTTTTAGCCTAACTTTAGGAATGCATAAAACCAAAATTATAAGTCACATGTAGGAACCAAAAGATCCTTCATGTGCATGGTAAATCATTCTAATTACACCCCAAATCTAGTCTAAATCACCTCTAAGATAAATCCATGGTAGAATTTGGAGTAATGGGTCTTAAAATGTAATTTTTTGGCAGTGAAAAGATAACTTGTTGACCTCTAACTAGCAATTTTGCCTCTAGGATTGGTAAGTTAAAATCCACCACTTTGATCATGTCTAAATAGTAAATTTACACATGTTCCAATGATCATGACATGTAATTCCACCTACAAGTGAATTTTCACTATTGTTTTAGATCATGGAAACACTAACAACAAATATGATTGGAAGGCTACAAGGAGAAATAAACTTGTCATGAGCAATTATTTAGGAGCATGGAAATGACAAGTACTTTTATTAAGCTTCTCTTAGCTTCAAGAATATGAAATTATTTACTAATGGTTCCAACCATGTGAAGGTGTAAGCTAGTTTGGCACCACTAACCTACAAAAAAATGTTAATAAGTAATTAAAGATGAAATTTATGCACGTACTACCTAAAAAATCAAAAACATTTGGTAAAATTGATTACATATACATTCTATAAGTCAAAATACCTACACATTTCAATCCAATGAATCACTTGGATCTACTCTAATATTGATAGTATCAAGAATAGATTCATGTTCTGACTTGTGAACTTTCCATAGATTCTTATTCTTGGCCTCCAATGATATTTTTGCAAATGAATATTCATGGAAAGAACTAAATTTGAATAGTTTAGTATCTTCCTATGAGTTTTAAAGTCTTCAATCAACCATACATTTGAATTTTTTATAATATTCATCAAATCCAAGTTCTAGTGACTATCATAGAGCTAGTGGGATAATCAATGTTTTCTCCATCTATGACTGAGGAAGTCAATTTTTTCTTTCCATCTATACATAGACATAAGTATTAATGTGTCCCCTCTTCATTTTCCTCATCTAAAATAACTACAAAAACATGGCCTACATCATAAAAACAAATTTTAATGACATATATAAGTTTTAATGCTGGTCAAACCTAATATGTGTTGATTGGAATTAGATATCAAAAACTCTTGTCATCCACCCACTCTTATGACTCACACTCATTCTAAATAAAGTCCATGCATGTAGAACAAAATCATGCCAATTTTCATGTAAGAATAGTCCAAGAACCTACATTTGAGCTATGGAATGAGTAGAACTCTCTTGAACCTATTAGAGTCATATAATCCTCATAGTTTTCTAAGCTTTTTTCCTCCATTAACCAAAAATATAATGAATAGTAGAATTTGATTGAACACCAGGACATATGTTTTCATTACACCATTCAACCATAGTTTTTGCATCAATCAAATTATCAACATCATCAAATTTTAACTCCTCCATTGTAATAGCTCTTATTACACATGCTCCAACACCATCATGCTCCCCTTTTCCATGGCCATCCTTTGTGAAACTCTAAATATGTTCTACAACAATGGTAATGCACAACCTGTTCAACTAATAAAACATTCATGCATTCTTGAATTATGATGTGAAATTGTCTAGCCAAATGTAATGCTATTTGAAAATAATGTTCTTCTGAGGTAAATATCCATATAAATTCTCAAACCAACCTTGAACATACTCTATACAATGTGATCGATCATCACTATAGACACTATAAAACTACACATGATAGTTCTATATGTCAAAACACCCCTGGATCAAACCATTACCCAACCTCCAATCATGACCCTAAGTTAGTTTAACTAACTAGTTAAACCCAAATCACTAACCTACCCTTTTACCCCACTTAAACTTGAACCCTCAACCATCGATGGTCATTTTGACTACTGATGGTTAGGTCCCTACCAGCTAAACACTCAAACTTAGTCTATGTGTGAACCTAAGCACATCATAATTTAATTCATGTAGGGAGATAACACATCAAGAATTAAATTTGTGTAATGAGTTTAAAACCTTCTAGAACCTACACCTCCATCTCTTTTTCTTATAAAATAAAGGATCAGGAGGTGAAAAAAATGATCCATCATCCATTCATCTAGAGAACCAATATTTTAGTAATCGAGCTATTGACCAATAGTCATCAAGAACTTATTTGCAGATCTTCCCTTTAGTAAATCAATAGCTACAAAAGAGACTTGAACCTCTAAAAAAATGATTCTTTAAGAAAAGGTACCATTACTCTACCAAAATTACTTTTTAGTCTACCACTAGCCATCAAGTAACAAACTAGGTACATTTTATATTTCAAGTTTTGTTTATTTGGTTTCTAACATCTTTACCTAAACTGCACCCTTCTACTTATTACCCTATTACCCCTTGACTCCAAATAGACCTTCATCACCTTGTTGTATCAATTTTGTAACCATTTTCTAAACACCCTCAGAACCCTCAACAACCACTAATGGTCACCCTAGCTGCTAATGGCCACCTGTAACCATCAATGGTTACCCAACCACCGATAGTCACCTTAACTATCAATGGTCATCTTGATCACCAATAGTCATTATGGTAGCAAATAAAAAATATATATCTCCACCTATTTACCCCTAACCAAATTCCACTTTCTATCTTTTTTTCCATTTATAGAGAACCCACTTATTTTCTAAACCCAACCTGACCTATTTAGCATTAGTATTAACCTGCTTATTGCTATAATTAGTCTATTTTATTTCTCAAGAATTTATTTTTTCTTGTATTCCCTTTCAATCTTTTTTATCATTTGATGCAAGTAATTTATCTTTATTTCTCTTAAATTAATTATTTTAATAGAGTGAATTGATAGCCTCCTAGTAAGCTCATACTTCTTAGATCTAGCTCATGTTAGGTAATCCACCTTGATATCCATCTAAAAACCCCTTTGTTTTGTTGATTTATTATCTACAAGTCATTTTTCCCAAGACAAAGAGGAGCTCTTCACAAATAATCTAGATCATGAGTGCACAAACAAATAGATTCTTCTACCATACCCATATTTAGTTTTTTACCTATTTTTTAATTAGAAAATAAACTAAAATTGAGAGAAACATTTTGGCATGATTGGTGGGACCTAGTAACATCTAAGTGCCCTTTTATTCCTTATTATATGCTCATATAAATAAATCAAAATTTATTTTGGGTATAAAATAAACCTTGCATACATTGATTTCTTGCATTTTTAGCCCACTTAGTTAAAATTAAAGGCAAATTAATCTAATCATAGCTTTGCTTCTTTATCACACACCATACTAGACCACTTAAATCAATCCAAAGATCATAAAAATTAACATAAATCCCAACTAGGGTTTCATCTCCTAGTAGTTCACCTTCACCCTTTGGCTATCTTACTTGGAGGTTATTACCAAGAAGAGAAACCAAAACATAGCTCTCTAGTTGAGTCTAAACTCTAAAAATTGGTATATACTAGCTAAACACTTGACACCTTTATTACTGTAGTGTGTGAAGTGAGGGGGTAGGCCCCAATACCAAGCCATATATTTATTTCTAACATAGATCCTTTTGAGATCCTTAAACACCTAAAACCAACCATAGAATTCTTTTTTAGTACCTATTCTACAAACCAAGTTCTTCTTCACACTTTCCAATTAAGGCATAAGCCAAAGTGAGATAAAAGGTACCCAAATATTTTAAATACACTCTAGTATATGTTTTCTATTTCCTTGAGATCTTTTTTCTTTTGTTTGCTTTATATTTTAGTGGTGAGCTTTCTTCTACTCCTTTCTATTTCTCATATGAATTTTACTAGACAATAGCTGAAGAACCAAACCAGTTAGGAGCCATCTTCCTCTTCTTATTCCTTCATGGAATATACATCAGATGTTGAGGGTTCTCCCCATCCTTCTACCAGCCCTACTATGCCTCAAATTATTTTCCAAGGTGATGTGGATTTCACCAAATTCCTTGATAACAACCTCATTTCCCTCAGACATTACCTCAACTTCTTATCTCACCGCACCCCTACTTCGGTTCCTCCTAGTGATCCATCTTATGGGATGCCTTTCAATTTTATGGGAGACACCTTTATTGACTCTACCTCTACCCAACCAATGATCACTCAAGCATCTTCCTCCACCAATAACCTATCTTCTACCTCCATCTAAACTTAATCATAAAACCCAACTAATAACCAAACACCCCCTCCACCAACCAACAAATCCTCCAACATAGGGAAAACCTCACCTTTTATCACCCATACTCCATCCACTATGGGGATACCTTCTACCCATATTGCCACTATTTCCCTCATCACTTCCAACCCACCAATCTCCACCCCACTTCAAAGTGTGGTGCTTTGTATACCTTGTACCCTTCCACCTATTAGTACCAAATCTACCACTCATCCCCAACCAATTAACCCATCCATACCTCCAACCTAATAAATATAAATTCCCAAATATATTAATATCACACCTTCAAACCAACCCACATTAACTCCTCAACAAATACCTATGACACCATACCCATGTTATATTCCTAATCCACAAGGATACATAGCTCCATCTTTTACCCATCCTTTTATGCCCATTAACCTTTATGTGGCATCATCCCAACCCTCATTAACCACATACCAACATGTGGGATATTTTCAACCTTCTACCAATTATCCATATATTACATCCACCCAACCTCAACAAAACTCAAGAAATTTTTTTGGAACTCCCCAACCCCAAATAGATTTGGATAAAATGTTGATGGATAAAATGACCAACCTAGAGTCATCTATCTTTGGGGCTCATAACCTCTTATCTTATGATAAATTATTTAATGAACCTATTCACCCATACATCCCTATCCAACCTTACCCTCTTCAATGGGAACTACCCAGATTTTCTAAATTCCAAAGAAATGAATACCCCCAATAACACCTAAGAGCATTTCAGCATTCTTGTTACTTGATTGCTTATGATGATGTTATTCTCCTTCACACCTTTACTATGTCTTTATATAGACTAACATTAGATTGGTATAGTGATTTCACTAAGAACTCAATATATTCCTTTTCCAAACTCACCCAAACCTTTTTATACCACTTTTAATTCAATATAATGAAGAAGGTCTCCATCACTGACCTCTACTCCATCAGGCAATTTGATGATGAATCAATTATTGATTTCATAGCTTGATGGAGAGGTCTTATCAACCAGATCTCTTTCTCTTTTTCCTAACTTGAGTTGTTGAAATTTTATCTCAAGCTTGTGTTAAACACATTACCCCCACTCTACAAGTTCAAACCTTTATAACTTTTGAAGAGTCTTTCACCATATCACACAAACTAGAAATCAAAGCCATTAATGAGGACAAGTTGAAACTAAGAAATAAAAACTCTATATTCAAATCCAATGACCCTTCCCCATCCAAAACCACTAACCAATATAACTACCCCAATACCAAAATAAAGGTATCCATAAACATAGTTGTCTTTAAAACCCCTCCACCTTTGGTTGTCAACCAACCAAACCAAATAAACTCCTCTAATCAACAAACCCAAAATCAAAATTGGGATATCCCAAAATAATACACTATATTAAGGGATTCATATGCTTTAGTTTTAGACAAGTTGCTCAAAACCAACATAATATATCTTCCCCCCTTTAAGCCTCCCCAATAATTTGATGTTTCTCACCATGTGCTTGGTTGGTACAATGAGAATGATCTATATGCTTTCCATAGGTCATTAGACATGACCTTAGTAGGTGTAAAAACTTTAAAACTATAGTCTAAAAATTGAGTGATAAAGGAGAACTTGCATTAGACAATCCCAATGCACCCCTGAATTAGTCACTCAACATTTTTTGATAACCTTTTCCTAATCATGAACCTTCTACCAACTATGATGATAAAAAATGGAATCATCTCATACTCATGAGGTTCATGTAATTATCAGTGAACCTATCATTGAGGAAACCACTATCTCAACTACCTCTTTCTCCACTCCACTTATCAAAGTGGTGGAATCCCCATCCATTCCTTTGGATACCCAAATAAAGGAAACAACCACCTCCTTTCCTTCACTTGATGAGATAATAGACTTACCCACCTCTCATTTGATATAAATGTTAAATGAGGTGGCCATTTCCATCACACCTTCCTTCCCCATCATGAAATCACCCACTCTCTCTTTGAAACCATTCCACAATGAGAGATCACTTTACCTACTCCTTCCATGGAGGAAACATCCTCAAAAATATTATAACCTTTCATTAAGGACAAGGGTGAAGAAACCATTTCCTTACCTCAAACTATGGGCCTAATCTTTGAATATGATGCCCAAGGAACCAAACCAATTTACAAACCCTTCTCCAAAATGGTCTAAAGCCAATAATTCTCTTCTCAGCCTAATTGATATCAATCCATATTTTGGCACCACCTTGAGCTCCCCTATCAAAACAAGTTTAAACCTTCAACCTCACTTGCATCCACCATTAAACCTATCATCACCTCAATCCCTTCATCAAACACCTCTCCCTCCACCATCCAAACCATATCCATCTAAAATATCAAATCACCTTACACCTCTCTAATCAAACCTATCAAGAACCTAGGGATGATTCCTACTTCTATCCTTATCCACCCATCTTTGAAGTTAGACTTAACCCCATCTGATCGACCAAAGAAAACATTAACCAAACTAACCACGAAGGAGGATCCACACAAACTCCTACCTAAAACTAGAACTGTGTCATCCACTTCCCTCTTACCTTCTATCTTGGGACCCCATCCTTCTTCAATCCTAGGAACTCATCCTTCTATAAAAAAGGCCAACCCTCCCAAAACTACTCAAACTAAACTTCTTCCTTTTATTCTACCTTTACCTAACCCTTTCAAAACATCAAACTCCCCATCATTTTTTACCAAACTATCTACCTCTACCTACCCACCTATCTCCAAACCTTCATCATCTCAATCATCCACCTCTAGATGTTTAACCTTTAAATCTTCCACCTCAAATCCATCCAACACCAAATAACCCCAATCAAAGTCACCTACCAAAGCCATTCTACCAACCATAACTCTCACAATGAACCCTACTTCTAAGGAAGCTCCCCCACCAAAAAATAAAAGCCCATCACCCTTAACACCTTTGATCAAATCTTATTCATCCATTTTACAAAGGTTATTACAAACTTCTTCCTTAAACCTACCACCTATCAAACCCTTTAACCCTTCAATTCCTAAACCATCTTGGTTCAATGATTATTTAATCTTCTCATACCATAGAACATCTATACATGACATAGAGAACTACAAATCTCTCCAAGCACTTATCCATAACTTATGGGATGAGGATGATCTATTATTAGATGAACCTCTCTTAAGCCCACTATCAACCAAAATACCAAACAAAACTATCCAACACTTACCCACTCTCACACTCTCATCCAATAGTGAGGAGGAACCAAAGTAGCATTCTAGTCTAATGCTTCCCCTCATCCACACTATCCATATGGTCACCCGATCTCAAGACCAATAAAAGGATAAGGGAAAGGCCAAAGTGTCCATTATATGGCATATCTTTACACCCTTCAACCATCCAACTAGACTCAAACACCTTTTCCTTCACCTTCACCCAAACCCAAAATATCCATTTTAGGTGCCTCTCCTTCCAACCCTTATAATTGTACCCAATAAGTAGTTTTGAAATAGCTTCACCAAACACCAGTGAAGATGGGATTATTTGAATTGATCAACACCTTGCCCCATCACTGCTAATAAATGATAGAGGCCCTAAAATCTATAAAGGTCTCATCCAAAGACCCACAACCTATTATATTCTCTATTTAAGCTCTTAAACTCTTCACCCTTTTTACATTTAAGGATTTAGAAATACCTTCTATTCATCCTAAAGATCCTGATCCTCTCCTCTTCATCACTGCATACATCAATCAAACCCATATCAAAAGAGTGATGATTGATGGAGGAGATAGCATTAATATTATCTCCTGCCATTCTTATGACCAATTGCAACTACCAAAGAATATTATGTCAAAAATCACAATGGTCCTCTATTCCTTTAATGATATTATGGCCACAACCTTGGGGACAATCATCCTCCACATCTATTTGGGACCTTACATGCTTCTAGATCTCTTCTATGTCATAGAAGATGAGTTCCAATAAAACATCTTACTTTAAATCCCTTGGATCCACTCCATGAGTTGTGTCCCATCCACTTAACATTGATGTGTTAATTTCAAACATGAGACTCAGGTTGTCACCATATAAACTGACCCTATTCCTTTCGTATCTTGTAACATGACATATCAATGTAATGATGTTCTTCTTCCTTAATCATCCACCTCACCACCAACCAAAAAAAATCCACCCCTACCATCGATGAAGCTTTAAATATCTCATTTATCCCTTTTTCTCAAACCTCCATAAAGGACCCCTTAGCTTATATTATCGCATCTCTCACTGGGAGAGTATCATCTTTTGGCCTTGGATGATTTACCTAATCCTCAAGAGTGTGTTAATGTTGACCATAATCCTAGTTATGATCCTAATATAGAAACCATCATTCCTTTTGGGATTCCTAACCACCAAACTAATCTCATCTATGGGGGATTTGATCATCTACTTCTTGCTTCCTTCACCACCTCTTCTACCTGACCATTTACCTTCACTTTCTATTATTTAGACAAACTAGAATTTACCAAATTATATATTCACATGTGTGCTTATAAAGGATTCATCCTTGACCATTATGAATATGGACCCCATGAATTACCTTTGATAAAAACACAAAAAACTCATGAGCTATTTGGCCTTGGGTTCATCCCACTAGACAAACCCATTGATTCACCCAAACCCATCACCACCATTGAGGAAGACATTCCATCCTCACCAACCCCATCTCTTTCAAGGTCTAAGGATTTTAAAACTATCCCTTCTAACATTTTTTTAGTCGATACCATTATTTTGGGCCCCTGACCTATCAAAAGGGTGGCCAAAATAAAAACCTTTCCTCTTATTCATCCTAAAATGGTAGAAAATGATTCTCCTACTATTCACACCATCCAAAATCAAGAAAATGTTTCCATTCTCACCTATCTTGTTTTAATAAATTATTCTATCCATAAACCCCTTCCTGTTGAGAACTAACCCATGTTGAATAAATCCACTATCGATGTCAACATGTACACTTAGGATAACCCTCACATTGTAAATATTGGTTAATCCGTATATTCCTCATAACAACAAGATTAACCTTCCCTCCTTCATGATTGAAGCATAGAATTTGCTTGGTCCTATCAAGATATGCCCAAAATTTATACTTACATAACTCTCCATAACATCATCATCTACCCAAATGACTTCATAGGATGCACTAATTTATCACCCTTTTAGTCAATGAAGAGCTTTAGTGCCTCTTATATATCAACTTTATCCAACCCATTGAATATCCATAATGGGTTTCTAATATTTTCCCCTATCACCAAACCCATAGGGGTACTTCACCTCTATGTTACTATCATGACCTCAACCTTGTTTGTCTAAAGGATGACTTCCCTTTGCCTAGCATTGACCAACTTGTTGATGTTATATCCAGCCATGATATGTTATCTCTCATAGATGGTTTCTCATAATATAATCAGATCTTTTTTTCTCCTAAGGATCAACATAATACTTCTTTCATCACCTATTAGGGAACCTTCTACTATAAGGTCATACCTTTTGGTCTAAATAATGGTTAAAAAACCTACCAACATGTGATGACCTACATCTTCCATCATCCATAAAATCATAGAGGATTATGTAGATAATTTATTTAGGAAATATAAATATTTCAAGGATCATCTAAATGTTATCAAAATTATCTTTGAGTGCTTAATCCATTTCCATGTCTGACTCAACCCCAAGAACTATGATTTTAGAGTCTTATCTAAAAATATTCTTGGATTTATCATCTCTCTTCAAGGAATCAAAGTAGACCCTACTAAATTCAAAGTGATCTTTGACATGTCACCTCTAACCCACCTTAATCAACTCCATAGCCTATAGGGGAAGCTCTAATATATCCATCACTTCATCTCTCAATTTTTAGATAGATGTCAACCCTTTCACCATATTCTCAAGAAAGATACATCTTTTAAGTGGACTAAGTACTATCATCAAGTTTGATTCACTCAAAGAGTACCTTCTTTCTCCACCTATTCTTATCCCTCCTAAAGAAGACCAACCCTTATACCTTTATATCTCCACCACTAACCATTCCTTAGGGGAAACGCTCATTCACCATGATAAATAAAACAAATAGCAAGCTATCTACTATATAAGTCAAACACTTATAGAGTATGAGACTTGATACACCCATACCAATAATTTTTACTTTTCCCTAGTATTTGTGGCTTCCAAAAAATTTCATTGCCTCTTCACTGACAAAACCTTTGTCATCATCAACCTATTCGAGTACATGCAATCTAAACTATACAAAAACTATCATATAGCTAAGTGGTTCATGTTCCTAGTTGAGTTTGAACTTGAGTTTATCCAAAAAAAATTGATTAAAAGGAAATTCATCACTGATAAATTAGTTGAAGATCCTTTTCCTAACAACCAACTACTTCCTCTTTCATTTCTAGATGAATCCATCATGCCTCTTTCTAAAGAGGACATCACCTACCAAATGACCATGTTCTTTGATGACTCGAAATGCCAACATGGTGGGGGTGTTGGTTTCATTCTAATTGCCCTTGATGGTGAACCTCTCCCTATTTATTTAAAACTTGATTTTGAGTGTACCAAAAATATGGCTAAGTATAAATCCCTAGTAATAGGTCTCTAGACCAATCTAACCTTAAGAGTTAAGATGATTAGTGTCTTTAGTGATTCCTAACTTATGGTCAACCAAATCAATGGATCTTGTTAATGTAATAATGATATCTTAAAATATATATATATATATATATATATATCTATTAGAGGTACTCTTATCATAATTTGATCATTAGCCTATCCAGTTTATTCTATGATCTACTAACAAGTTCATAGAGACAATGGCTCCCCTTGCTTCCTAGATCCCATCTACACCTACTAGTTCTAAGCTCTTTATTACCATTCATCATTTTATCACACCCTTTTATATCCAATCTGACCTCCCTACCATTTTTAGTGTGGAGGAATCTCCATCAAACATTTAGCACAAGAAAACCTTTGACTACCTCAATCTCGACATCATTCCCCCAACCTCTCTAGCAATGATCAAAGAGCCTTTGTTTAGAGTACCTCTCATTATATTATAATAGGGGGAATCCTTTACAAACATGGTTTTTATGGACTCCTTATCCATTGCCTACACAACCATGAAACTTTTTATGTTATCAAGGAAATTTATGATGGGATCTATGGGGGACACTTTAGTGGTATAGCTATTGCTAAACGTATCCTTTGTCTCGGTTAAATATTGGACCACCCTCAACTAAGACTACTATGATCATGTGAAGAAGTCTATTAAATGTCAAAAAAAGCTAATTTACATCATACACTAGCCCATAGCCTTCAATTATACAAGGAATTTTGAACCTTCTCATAATGGGAACTAGATCTCATTGGGGAAATAAATACTCATTTTTCACAATGACAACATTCCATCATCATCGCTACTAGGTATTTCACCAAGTGAGTGGATATTATTCCTCTCATCTCAACTAAAGCTCACAAGATAGTTGACTTCATCAATCATCATATCATCTATCATTTTGGTGTTCCCCATAATATCATCACAAATAATGGAAAATATTTTAAAAATAGGCATGTCAAAAGTCTTTAAAATTAATTTGGCATCAAGTTAAGCTTTTCCTCACCTTATCACCCATAAGCAAATAGACAAGTGGAAGCCTCTAATAAAATCCTCAATAAGATGTTAACCAAAATGGTCAGTGTTTCTAGTTGAGATTGGCATTTGTATCCCTTTTACTTTATGGGCCTATCACACTATCATTTGAACCTCTACATGTGTTACCCCGTTCTCTCTAATCTTCAAAGTAGAGGTGGTCTTGGCTCTCAAAGTCTAGATTCCCTCTCTTCTTATATATTTGAAAGACATCATTTTTTAGAGTGACTATCATTAAGAACATCTATCACAACTTTATTTATTTGACAAGCACCACCTATTTATGATTAACCATCTTCATTTCTATCAATAATGAGTCAAGCACACCTATAAAAGCACATGAAAGAATGAGAATTCAACATTAGATACCTTGTCTTGAAGGAAAATCAACATGTAATCAATATGGAGAAAAGCAAGTGAGGCAAGTTTACTTTCAATTATTTGAGACCCTACATCATAACCCATAATTATAGATTAGGAGCTTATCATTTATCCTATCTTAAAGAAAAACTAGAACCTGATCCTCTTAATGTTTTTCACCTACATCCTTTCTTTTTTTAAACAAGGATCAAACTCACCTTTTATCTAACTTAAGCTCATCCCTTGATTTATGATATTCTCACCTTCCTCACATATTCATCCCATCCCTTTGAAGACAACTGATTAAAACATAGATCTATGTGATTAACCATCATAATCATAGACTAATCTTAAATATGTGTACCATAGCTCTACCCATGACATAGTTCTCATGGATAATTTTTTCCCTAATCAAATGGAATCCCATGGTCATTATTTCTCAAAATCACCCATTTCACCTATCATTAACCTTCTTGTGCTCTATGTTTTGACCTCATAAGGGTAAACCTCCAAGCCTATATAGACTTGTCCATGTCTAATCCTAGCATCAAAATAATTTGGGATACCTAAATATCTCTTGGGTCAAATATCTCTATCATGTATACTACTCCCTAGATGGATAGCTACCCAAAATATAAATTTCTTAAAAAGATAGAATGTTCCCTTGAAAGATAGCTACCAAAATAAATAAATCCAAACTTAGACCACTCCCTTGAAGGATGGCTAAGTCAAATTTATCAAATCAATCATTTGAGGCTTTTCACATCGATTAGCTTCACCAACCTACCAAAAAAATCAATAAAAACACCCTATATGAAAATTAGAGAAAGTTATCCCAAGAAAGCTATAATTAGTTGTTATATAACATCAATAGACTTGTTGCATCGATTAGTATACACCTTATATTAAGACATGGATTGTCTATTATGTTTTTTAGGTCACCTATAGAAGGGGCAAACCAACCTAGAAGAGGTTACACTACTCTTCATACCACCTATCACCTATCTCCCCTTTACCATCTACAAATCAAAGGAATTAGAGCTTACTTGACATGATGTGATCAAGACACCTTTTTACTAACCAACACATACTAATGTGAAGCATTTAAAAGGATTATGTTCCTTAAGCCAATATAACTTTAGGTTTGTTTAGTCTTCATCAATTAAGAGACATCATGGCTCATGTTTTTCATCTCTTTTCCCACAACTCTCAATATAATCAAACATCTCATCCATCAATAAGAGAAAGGTGTTTGTGGCCAAATTCCATCTCTTGATGAGGTCCATGATCATCACCACATCTTGTAACACGTATTGGTAATGTATCATCACTCTGAGGCTAACTACGTCCATGTAAGCCCAATCCTAATTTATCATCCCTTAGTATATCTCTATAAAGATCTGAGGTATACCTGATCCTGCATTTGGATCTAATCCCATGCTTGAAAATTTTGTTAAAAAACACACTTAGTTTTTCTATAAACTACTCTACCCATGAACATTCACCTTTTTTCACCCTCACTCACCTACCTAATAAACACCTATTTATCCTATATAAACTACATCAACCTATTTCTTAAAAACCTTTCATCAAAACACTCAGCCAATTGATCAACTATCGACAATCACTCTAACCACTAATAATTAGGCCCTCATTTGGTTGATGGTTGTCAATAAACAATGGTTAGATGCCACTACTGATGGTTGAGTATAACCATCAATGGTCACTATGTGTGTCTTTTGGTGGAAAACCCTAACCCTATCCTACCCAAAAACCCATCCCAAATTACTATATACCTCACCTAATATCTACCTTAACCTCCCTTAACCTAACCTACCCTCCCAATTTTGATTTTCACCCACAAATTTTAATAATAACAACACAAAACCTAAAACCTAGGGAAAAAATACAAAACCCTACCACACCCCTAAAAAATAAAAAAATCCACTATCAAATGCCAAAATCAAACTAATCTACCAAATTAATGTATCCCCTACCTCATTCCTCGACAATCATCGAGGAAGAATCTTGGGTCTCATTGCCTAACTACATCCATATCCACCATGCATCCTCGATCTAATACTCAGTCAACATAACAATCAACTCCACCTAATCCAACACTCAACAACCACCTCATCATCAATATTGCACAAAATTCCAAGTACAAACACTCATGAGAATCAAGATTAAAAAATCAAATGACCAAAATGAATCACTATTTTCACTTTTAACCTCTACATTTTTAGGGTTTTATCCCTGATCATTGATAATCAGGGTGACTACCGATGGTCACATTCAAGACCCCTAGCTATTAATGATTAAGATCACTACTTTTTCATAATTTGGGTACCTACATACCCTAGTGACCACCTTTGGATATTACTTTCTCCACCTACCCAACCAACCATGTCCACCTTGGTATGGCCATTTTGGCCCAAACTATCACATATTTTATGGTGACCTTGCCCTAGTATTTTTGACTACACTGACCAACATTTCCATGTTGAACATTTGAAATTTCACCATATAGTGCACACCATACCATTTGTGTTTTTTATTGGAAGCACTTTCTACCTCAGATACCTATGAAAACATCAACCCTATCTAGGATACTTGATCGAAATAACTTGATCAACTATGCCTAATGTTGTGACATGATTACCCTATCACTAGTCCTTCTAGAGCCAAACTTATTTTTTTACCAACCATGGCAACTTAATCTCTATGTGATCTTGACTATAACCATTAGTCATATTTTTTGCACATGTTTGCATTTCAAATACCCAAGCACCATTTTTACTAACCTTGTGACTCGCCATAAACCACTTGTCAAACCTACACTCAATTTGGCTTCACCTCATCAACTCTTAGTTTGAGGGGGAAAACCTCATCCCATTCTTGAGAAAACCAAACCTTCAACCCATAATCCATTTTTTATTTTACAACTTGCTGATATAAACTTCATAACAAAATGGGGAAAATATAAACACTAGAAAACTACACATGATGGTTCTAGATGTTGAAACACCCTTAGATCAAGCCATTACCCAACCTCTGACCATGACCTTGAGTCAATTTATCTAACTAGATAAATAAAACTCACTAACCTACCCTTTTACCCAACTTAGCCTTGAACCCTTGACTATTGATGATCACCTTGACTATCGATGGTCAGGTCCTTACTACCTAAACACTCAAACTCGATCTATGTGTGAACCCAAGCACATCATAATTTAATTCATGTAGTGAGTTAATGCATCATTAATTAAATTTTTTTAATGAGTTTCACCCCTTCTAGAACCTACAACTACATATCTTTTGCCTACAAAAGAGAGGAGAAAGAGGTGAAAAAAAGGATCCATCATCTATTCATCTAGAGAATTAGGATTTTAGTAATCCATATATCTACCAGTAGTCATCAAGAACTTATTTGTAGTTATTCCCTTAAATAAATAAATATCTATGATAGAGACCCAAACCTCTACCAAAATTATTCTTCAACCAAAGACACTATTATTTTGCCAAAATTACTTCTCAATCTACCACCAGCGATTAAGCAACAACTAGGTACATTTCATATTTCAAGTTTTGTTTATTTGGTTTTTGACATCTTTACCTAAACCACACCCTTATATTTATTACACTATAACCCCTTGACTCTAAATATACTTTCAAAACTTTGTTGTATCCATTCTACAACCCTTTTTTGGACACCCTTAGAACCCATAGCAACCACTGATTGTCACCTTCAACTATCGATGGTTACCCAACTGCCAATGGTCACTTTAACCATCGATGGTCATCCCAACCACCAATGGTCACTATGGAATGAAATAATATAAATCTATTTCCACTTGCTTATCTCTAACCAAATTCCACTTTCTATCTTTCTACTCACTCATAGAAACCCCACCTATTTTTTGAATCCAACCTAACCTATTTAGCATTAGTATTGACCTACTTATTGTTATAATTAGTCTATTTTATTTATCAAGAATTTATTCCTTCTTTTATTCCTTTTTAGTCTTTTATATCATTTAAGGTAAGTACTTTATCTTTATTTTTCTCAACTTAACTATTTTAAGAGATTGGATTGATATCCTCTTAGTAAGCTCATTCTTCTTGGATCTAGCTCACATTAAGCAATCCACCTTGCTATCCATATAAAAACACCTTTATTTTTTGGTTTCTTATTTATAGATCATTCTTCTAAAGACAAAGAGGAGATCTTCACAAATCATTTGGATCATACATGCACAAATAAATAAGTTCTTCTACCATATATGTATTTAGTTTCTTATTCTTTAAGTAGAAAATAAACTAAAATTAATAAAAATAGACACTGATATAGAAATGGTACTCCATTAATACTTTTTGATCTTCATCTATACTATTATTTTCATGCATGAATGTTATATTCATGAATATGGTAATTAGTGTTGAGTTTTAGTATTGTGATTGAACTTCCATTTGTGGTTTAAATGTGTAATTTTTAGCAAAGTTGACTACTAAAATAATATAATCAAATGGGAATGTGTCCTTTCTTAGATTGAAATTTTCATCTATCTATCTATCCATATGTGTGTGATTTGAATAATCATAAATAATTTTCTCCATGAATTCAACCATAAATTCTAAAACAAGCATCTCTTTCATAACAATTTCACACCTTTTAGATCTGTTGCCATCTTTTAATTGATAAGCAATAGATTTGTATTTGATAAAACTAGCTAATTCATGTCCAATTGTACTTATACACTCCTCATGGTTACATTTTTTTGGAAATACACCATAAATTCTATAATTTCCATCCAAACATGCTTTCTTATAAAAGAATTATCCATCTAGTCTTTCACAAAAATATTTGAAATAAATACCTTGACTGATTTTGGTAGAACTTCAATGCCACACTCCTACAAAATGTTGTTAGTATGAAAAGTAAAATTAATATGGAAAAAAATCATAGTGAATAAAAATTAAACATGTTGCCTACAACAACAAGTGGTGTGTGTGTAATTTATTTTTACATAAAAAGGTTTAGCCATCTAAAAATATATATAACTAATAGCAATTTGTGGATGTTTTTCTAAAAACTTAGAGTATAATTATGTTTGAGTCATGAAAAAAATGTTTCAAATGTGGTTCATGATTATGAGAGCCGACTCTTCTTTTCACTACATATCTTTCATTGAGAAAAACTCTTGTATAATCTTTCCAAAATTGTGCTAGTAAGTCTTTCAAAGCATCAGCTATAGCCTTGTCTTTTCATGGAAGTCTAATAGAAAATGCCTAGAGATCTTTCATATTGGGTTCAATAAGTCTTTAAAGTCCTGAAATTTCTTTCATTAATGTTTTTCTATTTATATCAAGTGTTCAACTTGTTTTTGAAATCAATCATTTTTCTTTGTTTCAACACTTATTGTACAAGTTGTCATTATATGTTGGGAAACATTACAATCTTTGTTGCATGATTTAGGGACTACAATATGATATGCATCACATATATTTTCAATAATTTCATAATTTTCATCATCTATGTTAGATTTTATTAGTCCTAATGTGTACATTATAGGTCTCATCTTAACCAATTTCATCAACAAAACAAATAATTGACATCTTTGACTATCATACTCCAATCTATGAAAGAAACTATTCCAATTTTATTGATCCAATCTTCTTGAATGGTGGTCAATTTTTTTTTTATGTATTGGTTTCAAAATATTTTAATCAACTTCAATTAAGTACTTATCTTTTCTATGCATAATTCCTGGAGGTTTTGTTATTTGTGGAATCCATTCAGCGGGTGTTTCAAAATCATTATATGTTTTCATGAAATTTTCTTCATTATTTGTTTCTTCATTATATGTTTCCATGAAATTTTATTCATTTTTAATTTCATCATTGTTTGAGTCCATTGAATTTTATTCATTGTTTGTGGGTAAAGTATCATGCATAGGCTCTTCATCAACAAAATAAAAAACTTTAAACTTTAGATGTGAATTTCTAACATTATCTAATTTTATATTGTGAATTTCATCATAATTCAATTCATTATTGTGAATTTCATCATAATTAAATTAATATTGTGCATTTCATCATTATTCAATTGATTATTATTAATTACCTCATTATTTAAGGCATTTGGCTCATCAAGGTTAGTGTTTGTACCTTGTTTGGAATGAAATGCTTGTATTCATACCTTGTTTTTTCTCTCAACTCCTCTAATTTATTTGGTATTTGTTATTAAACTTCTTATTATTCCTTGAATGTGAACTAGAGCCCACTTTGACAAAATCAACCAAGAAAGTACTTTAAATGTGGGGTCTAAAAAGAAAATACAACCTAGAAAGTACATAGAGTATGTAGGGAATGTCTGTGGGGACAACAATCTTGATTAGGGATAAAAATAGATGTTGAAAAGTAAATTTTTGTTTTAATTCAAGGAATGCATACATGTTATTGTAATGCATATGTGTTACTATAACATGTACACATTCCTTGAAGTATAGGCATATACTATAAAAATAAGCAAAATGATCATATTGAATGCATAAAATCCACTTTAATACTACAAAATGATGCAATAAGAATCAATAAGACTATAATATGATGCATTCCTTGAATTAAAACAAAAATTTACTTTTCAACATCTATTTTTATCCCTAATCAAGATTGTTGTCCCCACAGACATTCCCTACATACTCTATGTACTTTCTAGGTTGTATTTTCTTTTTAGAGCCCTAATATCATATAATATAACATCATGATGATGTGAGCCTCTAACTTGCCATTATTATACCAAAATTATCATGTAGAGCCCTTTAAGGTCCTATCTAAATTAAGTAAACACCAAACATTATCAATTTTATACAAGTATGTATTACAATTATTTATATCCCTCTACCTTGAATTAATTTTATATCCCAAAGTACATTCATAAGTCCTACATGCAAGAGAGAACACAATTCAATAATGGACTCCTCAACCTCAAATCCCAAGCTGAAGAATTTTTTTTGAGATGTACTACTTTCTTGTAGTCCACATCATAAGGTTTAAGCTCATTACAATGAAATATGAACAAGATAATTGAAGATATATGTACAAAATATATAATCTTGAAACCTTCAGTGAGGGGGTGCACATTGGTATTCAATTCTAATCAACCATCTATATGAGGTGAGAAGTTCATCATTCACATGAAAAATTATTGGGTCTCTCTACTTAGCATCATCCTTGAAGGGAATCAAGTCTCATATTTAGGGGACATTGTCACCTTTAATTTATATTGAATAATATTAATAGAGTTTGAGATGGGGTAACTTATACATATGCCATACTTGGTCAATGCTAGGTTTATGCCACCCTATAGTATAAAATCATATATCGATCATTTAATGGTTTAAAAACAAAGTCTCTAGTGCATTAGATATTTTATAAGCTATACATTGAACATTATAGGCATGGCATCTTAAAACCACATCATCACTAATGTCCATACATGTTGTAGACACTAAAAATTTACACACCACAATTTTGAGTGTTGAAATACCCCTAGACTACCTTAAGACCCTCTTAGGACCAAGTTGACCCTTTGACCACTAACCAAACCTAAATGTAGTTAGTTTGACTAAACTGCATTAACCTTAACTTTTACCTAATTTTATCCTTCACCTTCAACCACTAATGGTTAGGTTGACCACTAATGGTCACCTTGACCACCAAAAATTAGGGTGCACCTCATTAACTACCAACATACAAACTCACCCACCTTACTTTTATAAAAATAACTCATCTAAATCCTATTATAAATCATTTTATGCATGAGTTAAAATTAGGAGGCCCAGATCACATCTTGTTGCAACTCTCTTACCTTGCCTATAAGAAGAGAGGAGTATGGAGGTGAAAAAGGATCTACAATTTTTATCGATAGATTATGCATTTAAAGTTACTTTATTTTATAGGTCAATTATCATCAATAATATAGTGATCTAGCTATTACATCAGAGAGCCAACTTGTTGTTACAACTCCACCAAAGTGACAAGTACTATTACTTTATCAAAATCACACTAGACTCCACCAATGAATTAACCACCTCAAAAAGCCACCCAATCTACATTCTATAAGATAAGTACTTAGTCTTCATCATTCCATTACTCTATTTTAGTTTTACACCAACCTAGCATCAAACCAAATCTTGAAATATCACTTTGAGATCCCACCAATTAGCTTGTTATCAACCCAAACCCACACATAGTAACTATCAATGGTTGCCTCAACTAGTAATGGTTTATCCAACCATCGATGGTCACTTTGACCATTAATAGTCACCTTAACTACTGATGATCAACCCAATCACTAATGGTCACTTTGGCAATAAAATCTAGCAAGCTATTTTCACCTACCTTACCCCAACCAAACTTGACTCTTTATGTACCTACCTATTCACAGACCCCTACCTAATTTTTTGAAGCATACCCAAATCATCTAGCACTAGTATTAATTAGCTTAATTGCTATTTTAATCATTTATAGTCTACTTATTAATCAAGCATTCTTGTTTTTAATTTCAATACATTTGATTATTGATGCAAGTACTCTTTATTATATTTTATAAACTTAGTTATTTAAAATGTGTGGATTGACAACCTCTAAAGAAGCTCTTACTTCCAATATCTAGCTATCGCTAGGCAATCCATTGAACTATCTATCTAACAAACAAGTTTGATTTAGTGATTTCTTATATGTAAGTCATCCTCTCAAGCCAAATAGGAGTTATTCATAATATTTTGATTCCACACATGCATAATCAAAAAAAAAAATTAGCCATACCTGTACTTAGTTTATTTGTTTCCTTTTCAAAATAATAAACTAAAATTTATTGAAACATTTTGGCATGCTCATTAGGACCCTTGTCTCTTTAATCAGGTTCTTGTTTGCTTTCATTCTCTCTATATGTGCTCATTAATGAAATTAAATTTTTTTTTTGGGCTTAAAATTAAGTGCATACATCAATTTATTGAATTTTAGTTCACATAGCTTAACTTAAAAGTAAAGTAATCTATCATAGCTTCACTCTTTGTTTCACACACTCAACAAAACAACTTTCATCAGTTAAACATAAAAAAAACTTGAGATAAGGCCTAACTAAGATTTCACAACCTATAAATAAGCTTACCCTTTCCTAATGATCTTACTTGAAGCTTATTACCAAGGGGAGGACCAACTTAGCTCTCTGGTTGAGTATAAACTCTAGATATCAAAATATATTATCTAAGCACCTGACACCCTTATCGATGTAGTGTGTGAAGTGAGGGAGTAGGCCCCAATATCAAGACATGTATTTATTCCAATATAGATCCATTTTTAGCACCTAAATATAACCTAAAACCAACCTTAGACTTCATCTCTAGTACCCACTCTATAAACCAATTTTGTTCACTCAACTTCTTAAGGTAGAAGCCAAAAGTGAGATTAATTAAAAATCTTGGGATTAAAATACCTTTTAGAGTGTGCTTTAATTTATTTTATAATTTATCTTCTTATTTTTTGTTTGAGTAGTGAGGATATTTGTGCATTCTATCTCCCCTATCTCATATGGTTCTCACTAGCCAGCAATGAAGAGACCTTACCGACCAAAACCCATCACCAAACCAACCTACCTCTTCCACCTCTTCATCCATGGACTATATCTCTAGACTAGAAAAATCTCCTTGCCCCTTCTAAAGTCCTACTTTCCATTAGAATATTCCTTAAAGAGATGTGTATTTTGCCATTTTCCTAGATAACAATCTCATAGCCTTGCAACATTATCTTACAACCATGTCTTACTATATTTTGGCTTCAACCCCACCCATAATTATGCCTCATGGCATAACTCTCCACCTCATGGGGATTACCTCTACTATCATGGATACTTCTCAACCATCGACTACCCAAGCTTCCTCATCAACCAACAACCCCTTTGAGACTACCATAGAAAACCAGCCAACCCAAACTACTATTACCCTTATACCTTCTACTCCTATAAAACACTCCTCCACAATAAGAGTGCCTACCTCTAGCACTACAAACCTTCCTTAATCTACCCCAATCCATTGACCGCTACTCTAATTCAAATCCTTGTGGCATCCATACCCTCAACCTTTTCATTGATCAGTATAAGGTCACCACCCTTCCATCTGTCACCAACCTAGCTACCACTCCTATCCAACAAGTACCCCTTACACCAAACTTTGGCTACATACCTAACCTATAATGGCATGTTCCCTTACCCACTACCCAACCACCTAAATCTACCTACCCTTATGTATCTTCCACCCAACCATTTTCATTTACTTACTGATATGTGGTAGGCTCCCAACCTTTTACCCACTATCAATATGTTTCCCAACCACCATAGCAGTATGTATCTTATAACCTTCAGGGTGCACAACCCCAAGTAGACCTAATGAATATGCATATGGCCAAGATGACCACCTTAGATTCATCCATTTTAGGTGCTTACAACATCTTGTCATATGACCAAATCTATAATGATCCCATCCATCCATCTATACCTATCAGGCCATATCCTCACCAATGGGAACTTCTCAAGTTCTCTAAATTTAAAAGTAAAGAGGATCCCTAAAAACACCTTAGAGAATTTAGGCATACTTGTTATCTCATCACCTATGATGATTCCCTTCTTCTTTGTACCTTCTCCATGTCTCTAGCTAGACTGGCATTGAATTGGTATAGTGCCATACCTAAGCACTCCCTTTTCTCCTTCACCCAAGTAGATCAAAACTTCTTGGACCACTTTTCAATCCAATAAAATTTATATCACTGACCTATACTCTATCTAGTAGTTTGGGAATGAATCTATTGTCAATTTTGTAGCTCATTAGAGGAGCCTAATTAACCAACTTTCTTTCTCTCTACCTCAACCTAAACTCATAGAGCTCTTTGCTCGAGCATGCACCAAGCATATCTCCTTTACACTGCATGTTCAAAGATTCTGAACCTTTGATGAAGCTTTTACCATGACATGTAAGTTATAGAATTGAGCCATTGATGAAAGAAAGATAAAGATCAAAAATAAAAACTCAACCTATAAAACCAATGAGGCCTATTCCTCTAAGTTAAGAAGCTAGTCTAATACCAATACCAAGAGCAAGGGAATCATAAATGTGGTTATCCTTAAAGCCACTCTTCCACCTTCCATCAACCAACTAAATTCCTCTAGTTCCTCCAAGCAAAGCAAGAACAACCAAATATAGAACAACTAGAATCAATTCACCCCACTTGGAAAATCCTATGCTTCCATCTTGGAGAAGTTATTAAAATCAAATATTATTTAACTTCCTCCTATTAAACCACCCCAACAATTTAATTCCTCTCATCCTGCACCTAGTTGGTATAATGAGAATGATCTGTATGCCTTTCATCATGTAATAAGACATGGTGTTAGTAGGTAAAACACCTTCAAGAGCCTTTCCTAATACTTCATTGATAAAGGGGAGTTTCCATTTGATAACCCTAATGCACCACTTAAACAAACCCTTCATATATTCAGGCAACCCTTCCCAAACCATGCTCCTACCAAGAATGAGAGCAATAATGTTGAGTTTTCTCATGATACCCACATAGTTAACATGGTCCTTTATGCACCCATTATTGAACCACCTAGTACCCAATCTTTTAATCCTCCTCCTCCTCCATTTATTGAGCTAATGGACTTACCTTTCCTTCCTTTGAAAACTCAAACTAAGTAAATTCCATCTTCTCCCCCTCCACTTATTGAATTAGTGAAACCACTAGCCTCCCTTTCATCTAACATTTTAAAATAACCAATCATCACCACCCCACCTTCACCTTTAACTACCAAGCAACGCACCCCACCTTCAAACATAATTCTTGAGGAAAAAATCCCCATATCTACTCCTCCCACATAGGATCCACCTATATCAACCTTTTATCCTTTGATTGAGGAAGAGGACAAGGTTACCATCTCCCTTTCCCAACCTATGGGTCTATCCTTCAAACCTAATACCTAGGGAGATAAACTGATTTATAAACCATTATTTAGACTAGTTCAAAGATTAGAATTCATTAACTAACCCAACTTATATCTAGCTACCTTTTGTTATCAACTAGGACTCCCTTATATTATGAGACCAAAACCTCCAACCCTTCCTTTAGTGGACCAACCTATCACCCTTAGTAGCTAACTCATTTCTATGCTTGACTAACCAACCAAAACCTCTACCCAACCAACTAAGACCTCCACCAAGTCAACCAAGACCCAAATGGCCAAAGCCTCTTCTATCACTAAAAGCCTTGGTACCTTCCCTACACCAGACCTTAGTCACCCATCTATGAAAGTGGCCCTAACCCCTTCAATGCCACCAAATAAGTTCCAAACCAAAGCAACCAAAGATTTAAAACTACCCAAACACCTTAAGCCCCAAATTTGACCTCTCTTAACCTTTCCATACATTTTGGGGCCTTATCCCACTACCTTGAGTAATAAGCCCTTTATCTCTACCAAGACCCCACCACCTCTTTTGGTTACACCTTTGCAATTACTTTTTGACACACCTCTATTTACCATACTAGCAGTACCTAAGCTACCTACCTTGTGATCCTCCACCTCTAACTCATCAATATCCTTACCTAAAATTAATCCATCAAATAATTGTACCACCCTACTTAAAGTACCTACCATCAAACCTATTCCCAAATAGCCTTCTACCTCAACTACCAAAGTAAAGACCACTACACCTTTACCACTAGTAGCTAAATCCTACTTGACTATTCTCTATAGGTTATTATAGACTTATTGTTTGTCTTTACCTCCCATTAGGCCCTTTGACCCTCTAAATTAAAAACCCATATGGTAAAATTACCACCAAGTGTGTTCTTATCATAGTACACTTGGCCATGATATATAGAACTAAAAATCTCTACAAACTATTATCCATAGACTTTATGATGAGGAAAATATATTAATAGACAAACCTCTTATGGGTCCCATACCAATCTAACCAACAATCACACCTACCCAATGCTTACCTACTCCTCTAATATCACCTAAGAATGAAGACAAGTCTAAACAATCTACTACTTTAACCTCTCATTGTATCCTTACTATCAACATGGTCATGAGATCACAATAGAAGGATAAGGGTAGGCATAAGGTGTCCATTCCATAGATGTATCCATCTTTAACATCCTACCAACCCACACCCAACCATCTCTATCTTTGACCAAACCCAAGGTGTCTATTTTAGGTGCTTCCCATTATAACCCCTCAGAGTCTATCATAAGAGTTATCCTCAAACAACTTCACTAGACCTTGGTGAAGATAAGCTTGTATGAGTTTATCTTTACCTCTCCCCGTCACCACCAAGCACTAATAGAGGATTTATAATCTATAAAGGTCTAGTCTAAATATCCTCAAACTATAGAAACCTTTGTTGGTGCCCTTCAAATTCCAACCTTGTTACCTTCAAGGATTTATAAATACCTTCCATCCATCCCAAGGACCCGTATACCCCTCTCTTTATTATTTCTTATATCAACCAAACTTGCATTAAATAGGTCATGATTCATGGGGGAGTTAGCATTAACATCATCTCCCCCCATGCCTACAACCAACTTAACCTTTTGGATAATATCATGTCTAAAACCTCATCCATCCCTTGATCATTCAATGATACCATGACCACTACCTTGGAGACCATTATCCTTCATATCCATTTAGGAACCCACATGTTCCTCAAACATTCCTATGTAATAGAAGGTGAATTATAATATAACATCTTATTGGGATGACCCTAGATCCACTCCATGAGCTACGTCCCCTCTACTCTTAACTATTACATCAAGTTTAAGCATGAAGGCTAGGTCACCACCATCCAAATTGACCCAAGTCCTTTCTTAACATAGAATATGACCTATAACCCAATGATGTCCTCATAACCCCATCCAACACACCCTCAATATCTAAAACCTAACCTTTAACCACTAAATCAGATATCATATCCCCTTCCATAGATGAGGCATCAACTAGTTCCCCTATCCCTTCAAACCAAATCCCCACCATGGACCCGTAAGAATCAACATTCCATCATCTTTCACTGGGGGAATATCACCTTTTTTCCCTTGACACTTTCCTTACTCCTCATGAGTATGGGAAACTCACGAAATAGTCAAGATATGACCTCAATGTCAAAATTATCATTCCCTTTGGACCTTCTCATCATCAGGCCCATTTTGTCTATGGGGTACTCAACAAACCCCTTAGCACTCTTACCACCTCTATTTCACCAAGTTCATTTATCACTAATTTTTCCTACCTAGATAAACTAAGCTTTACCAAGATGTACCTCAATCAGTGTGCTTAGAAAGGATTTGGTCTTGGAAGATATGAACATGGCCCACATGAATTACTCACCATTGAAACCAAGAAGTTGCATGAGAATCATGGCCTTGGTTTCATTCTACCCAACAAAAATAAACCCAAACCACCTATCATTACCATTATTGAGGAAGATACCCCTTCCTCACAAACTTCCCCTTCACCTATATGTGAGGATTATGACATCATCCCACCTAATTTTTTTGATCAATATGATCAGCCTTAGACCCCTAACTTACCAAAAAGAAGGGGCAATCGTAATGATCCCTTTGACCCATCTTGAGATGATATGAGAAGATTCCCCTACCATTAACATTATCCCATTCTAGGATGATGATTTTATCCTCACATACCTTAGTGCCCTAGATTATTAAATCCACAAATCCCTTCCCCCTAAGACCTCAATCATGTTGAAATAATCCACCATGGATATCAACTTGGTCATTCTAGATAATCCCGACATTGTCAAACTTGGCCAATCATTAAATGTTAAGGAACTTCAAGATTTTCCCTCTTTCCTCCAAGACCATAACATAACATTCACTTGTTCTTATAATGACATGCCTAGAATTGACCCCACCATTGCTACCCATAACATAGTCACTCATCATGATGCCAAATGTGTCAAGCAAAAGCTTTGATGCATGTACCGTTGCATAACCCTTCTCATCAAAGGAGAGATTTAATGTCTTTAATCTATCAATCTAGTTCAACCCATTGACTACCCCTAATAGGTCTCAAATGATGTACCTATTATCGAAGCCAAAAGGGGATTATGCATTTATGTGGACCTTCATGACCTCAACCTCACTTATAATAAAGATGTTTTTACTCTATTGATCATCGATCAACTAGTTAATATTATAGCTAGCCATGAAATGTTATCTCTTATAGATGGATTCTTAGGTTACAATCAGATCCTAATTTACCCTAAAGATCAACATAAAAAAACCTTTATCACCCCCTTAAGGAACCTTCTACTATATATTCATGCCTTTTAGGTTAAATAACACTGGTGTAACCTACCAATAAGCTAAGACTTATATCTTTCATGACCTTATCTATAAGATTATAGAAGACTATGTGGATGACCTCAAAAAATCCAAATTTTCAAAAGATCACTTGGTTGTTCTTCAGATCATATTTGAATTCCTCATCCACTACCATGTATACCTAAACTCCAAGAAGTGTATTTTTGGGGTCTTGTTAGGAAATATTCTTTGTTTCATTGTCTCCCTTCACAAAATCAAATTTGATCCTGTCAGGATCAAAGCAATCCATGACATGCTTCCTCTAACCAACATTAAGAAGCTCTTAGTTTGCAGGGGAAGCTCTAGTCCATTCATTGCTTTATCTCCCATGTTTTAGATTGATGTTAACCATTCCACCACCTTATAAATAATAATGTCTCTTTCAAGTGGAATAAAAACTATCAAAATTCCTTTAATTCACTCAAAATGTACCTTTTATCTCCACCTATCATCACCTCTCCCAAATATGACCAGCCTTTATACCTTTATATCTCTACCACTAACAACTCCCTAGGGGAAATGTTGGCTCACTAAGATGAAAAACATAGAGAACAAACCATATATTACATTAGTTACATGCTTTTATAATATAAGACTCAGTACACCCACACTGAGAATCTTTGTTTGGCCTTAGTCTTCATGTCCATCGAACGTCACCACTACCTTATTAACCACAAAAATATGTCATTAACAACACTGACCCACTCAATTACATGAACTCCAAGCCATATAAAAACTAGCATATGGCCAAATGGATCATGCTTTTAGTAGAGTTTGATCTTGAGTTCCTTTAGCAAAAGTCAATTAAGGGGCAAGTCATTGCTAACCAACTAGCTAAAGAAATTTTACTAGATAACCAACCTCATCCTCTTAAGTTTGTTGATGAGTCCACCATAACCCTCTCTCAAGTGGATTTCACCTATCAAGTCACCATGTTCTTTGATGTATCAAAGTGTTAGCATGGTGGTGGAGCTAGTATCCTCCTTATCCCCTTTGATGGTGAAACTCACCCTTTATCCTTAAATCTTGATTTTAAATATACCAATAATATGGCTAAGTATGAAGCCCTAGTGATAGGCTTTCAAACTACCTTGGCCCTAAGAATTAAAAAAATAAACATATTTTATGACTCCCAAATTGTGTTCAATCAAATAAATGGCTCTTACTAATGTAAGAATGATGTTTTACAATAGTACAAGCAACTAGTTGATGAACTCTTAGCATCATTTGAACACTGTCACATCCAATCAACGCCATGATCTACTAACAAGTTTGTTGGCACCATGGCTTCCCTTACCTTTTAGATATTATCTACACCCTTGTATTCTAAGCTATCTATTGTTATCCATAGACTTACCCAGCCTTCCTATGTCAAATGATATTTTCCCACCATTTTAACTATGGAAGAGACCCAACCTAACCTTTGGTATCAACAAACCTTCAATTATATTAGCCTTGCCATAGTTCCTTCTAGCCTTTCTTAGAATTCTAAAAGATCATTTATCTAGAGTACCTCATGTTATACCATACTAGGAGGTATCCTTTATAAGCATGGCTTTGATGGTCTTCTCTTCCATTGCCTACATAGTCAAGGAGCCTCTCACATTATTAAGAAAATACAAGATGGTATTTATGGGGGGCACTTAAGTGGCCTTGTTGTAGCTAAGCATATCCTTCACCTCAAATATTACTATCCTACCCTTAACTAAGACTACTATGATTACGTGAATAAGTGTTAAAATGTCAATAACATGCTAATTTTCATCATGCACCTACCCATATTATTTGATTTTCCACCAATTTTTGGCGCTTTTCTCAATGGGGTCTAGACCTCATTGATGAAATTAGCCCCCATTTCTCGTAGTGACACCACTTTATCATCACCAAAATCAAGTATTTTACTAAGTGGGTAGAATTTATCCCTTTAGTCTCAATCAAATCAAAAAATATTATCTACTTGATCAACCATCATATCATCTACCACTTCAATGTTTCTCATAAAAGCATCACCAAAAATGGTAAATCCATTTAAAAAAAATTAGGTCTAAAGTCTCTGTGATACATTTGGCATTAAATTAAGTTTATCCTTGCCATATCACCCTCAAGTGAATGGATAGGCTGAAGCCTCTAATAAAACTCTTAATAACATGCTAACTAAAATGGTCAACACATCTAGTTACGATTGGCATTTACACATCCCATTCACCTTATGTGCATATTTTATTAGCATTAAAACACTTAAAAGTACTACCCCTTCCTCCCTTATGTTTGGAGTAGAGGTAGTCTTGCCTCTTGAAGTCCAAATCCCCTCTCTTCACATATCTTTTTAAAAGCTCATTTTTTAGGATGATTATCATCACCACCATTTAGCCCAACTTGAGCTACTCAATGAGCATCATTTAACAAGCCTTACCCATATCCACATCTATCAAGAGCATGTCAAGTGTGCCTATAATAAATACCTTAGAATACAAGAATTCAATATCATAGACTTCATCCTACAGGAAAATCAACATGTCACTAATATGAAAAAACTAAGCGGGGTAGGTTTGTTTTCAATTAGCTTGGACTTTATATTATAATGCATAAGTATGGATCATACCATTTGTCTTTTCTCAAAGGCCACCCCAAAATTGAGCCCCTTAATTCTTTGTATCTGCGTTCATTATTTTTTTAAGAAGGATCATGTTCACCTTTTGCTTAAATTAAGCTCATGCCTTGCTATCTACCCACATTCCATCTCCCTAGTTTAGGGGCAACTAATTATAACCAAATCATGTGATTATCTATCACCAGCATAACCTTGTCTTAAAAAATGGGTATCACATCTCTACCCATGGCATGATTCTCATGGTACTTTCCACCCCTTAATATGATGGATTCCCATGATCGTTGTCACCTAAACCTCTTTACACCTAATCAACCTTCTTGTGATTTTAGTTTTTCCTTTATAAAGGTAAACCAATATGTTGGCCTAAGAAAGTATATGTCTAGAAAAATAAAATAAATCAAATAAAAATCCACACCAATAGCAATCATGGGTCATTCCTAGCATTCATAGACTTCTCCCTTGAAGTACAGTTTTTGAAAATTTATTTTAAATTTTAAAAATGTAAGGTGAACTAATCTCTTGAAAGACAATTATCAAAAGGCATTAAAAAAAACAAATAAACTTAGACCACTCCCTTGAAATATTTTTGAGTAAAGTATTTTTTCAAAAGCATAGAAATTTCATGGAAGCTTCCTTTGTTGATTAGCTTCCCATATACATAACAAAGAAAAATACCCATCATCACAATCATAGTAAAAGTAAACTATTTTTGAAATCCATAATCAGCTCTCAAATATCAAATTAAGGTGTAAGCCTCAATCAAATTTCATAAGTAGACTTCTTGTATCAATCTATTTGCACATTTTGACATAGACTTGTTTATACTGGCTCTTTAGACACCTATAGAAGAGACATGCGAGTCTCATAAAAAGACTCCATTTTTACCCATCTTCCCTTTCATAAATTTTAAACAAGGTATTTTTGAGCTTACTTTAAATTATGTGGTCTAGAGACCTTTTAAAAAACTAATAAATGCTAATTCAAAGCATTTGAAGGGCTTATGTTCACTAATCCAATCCAACTTTGGTTTTTTTTTAGTCATTGTCAATAAAGAAGCATCATGCCCTCTTTTTATCCAGTTTTGACTAGTTAATGTTTTCATTATGGTGTTTGCCTTTTGATTATACTATTTTGTCTCCCATCTAGTGTTGTTAATTAAATTACCTCATGTGTTTTATCCTAAAAATTGAAACAAGCATAACCATACCAAACATGATAATATCACAACATCCATAAATCAATTAAAGTAACCAACCATTTTTTCACCACATGTCTAAGTCTAAAATAATATAGTATATAATCATTAAGATTTAACATGTCATAATCAACCAAGAAACATAACCATATATCAAAACCATCTCATGCTTATCTAAACCTATATCAGTGTCTAACATCCATAACATAAGCATAATCTATAATCAATATAAACATCACGTCATAAGCACTAAACATCAACATCAAACCATAAACCATAAACCATGAATATGAGCATAAGTAATGATCTTGTATAGATCATGAGTCAAATATAATAATAATGTGTACAAGTAGATAGCCATGTATCTCTCTCAAAAAGTACATCTCTCCACATTGGCTCATAGGCTAGAATCAAAATGATATACAAAGTGTCATAATCTAGCTATATCTATGCCTTAGGGGCACCACTATCTCCTGGAGTATCATTGGATCTTGGTGTCTACCCACATATTATACCTAGAAATATCATAATTATCCTTATCTATCCAAATAAAAATGTTTAACACTACCCTAGTGTCACCACACTAGTACCACCTACCAATCTATCCCTATACTCACCCCATTAGGGCTCCTATGGACACTGTGTCAAAACTATGGCCTCATAGTATTGTAGCTCCTCCACTATATCTAGGTACCATGTCATAGGGATGGTAATTTTTGGTCCTAATGGTGTTTCCACTACTCCTCCCCTTTGTTTCAAGGTGCCCCTTTCTTGGGTCACCAAGCCTAGTGATGTCCTAGCCCAATCCCTCTCACCTATCATGGTAGCCACCTGACCTTGTAATGTCATAATATAGCCTTGTAATGTGGTCACCTACCCCTGTAGCATTATAATTTATCCTTGTGAAGTGGCTAAAACTACTCTTGCCTATCTATCAAGATCAACCCCTATGTCTATCCTTTATATCCCCCTCTTCCAATTGGATCCACATCCATCGGCCTCATACCTCCATCATCCCCACCATTGTTTACCACTACATATATAGCATGGTACCATGCCATGTACCCATATATAAACTTTATGTCATCTATTTGTGCCTTACCTGGCAGTTACTCATAGTCTAGCAAAGTTAGCATAGGATGTAGTTCTAGTAGTAAGATCTCTAAATCCTCTCACTTGTACCTAGGGAATGGACTTGGAATACCCTATACCAAGTTGAAATATTAATGTACCCTATCAAATGGGATCAACTCCACCTCCCCATCTCACATGTTGAGTATCCATTTATAGCTCTAAAGAGAGAGTGTCTGCCTCCTATAGCTAGGCCATATTAAAAATTACACATAAGGCCTCTAAGTGATGTCCCATTTCACTATTACACCCAATGTACCCCTGAACCACTCCATGTCATGTACACCATCTCCTAAACTTGACATAGAAAAATATCCCCTCCATTACAGGACACCAATGGGGAACTCAATCTATGTAAACCCTACCCATGGTAATCCCACTAACCTTAGCACCCTAATGTGCTCATAAGCCTAATAATGTAGAACCAAGATGACACTAATGCCATATCTCCTATACCCCTTAACCCCCATAAATCCCTATATATTTGTATAATAATAATAAGCACCCAAAAAAATACAGTCTGACTCATCAATAACTTAACTACAACACCTATTAGCAAGTATGGGAACCTTCCATTGCTCAAATTAGGAATCACAATGCACAAAAAAAAGTCATATTCATGAGGCTCCTCTCAATTGGAGCTCTCTGATATAAAGCACTATACCTAAACCCCCTAGCATACCATCTAACTTGATCACTCTCATCTCTGTATAAAAGCTCAATGTGATCATTTCACTCATCCCACTCTTTATGATATATTAGATCATCATGAAGTAGAAGTTGAGTGATCTTATACACATCCTTAGGTAAGATATTCATCTTACCAATCAATAATAGGAAGTTGTTCATATTAGGATCCCATCTCTTGATGATCATTATGACTATGGATACATCTTAAGGCACGTGTTGATAGTGCCTTATCACTCCCAACCCCACCTCCTCCATATGGGCCTAGTCAATTGAAATCATCTCATATTAGATTTCTACAACAATACATGGCACTTGGTCATGCATCTTTATCTACTCCCTATCCTAGACTAATTATGAAACACAACTTAGTCACCTACACCATCATCACCTACCCTACCCTTTATGAAATGGACCTATCCATCCTACTTATCTACCCAATACCTGTTAAGCTTGCCCTCTAAACCTATAGTGTTAGCCTATACCTAACAACATTCATACAAATTTACATTATTACTTAAAAAAAATTTCAAGCCTATTTTATACCCTAGTTGACCACCAACAATCATGGTGACTACTACTGATTAGGCATCCTTTTTTTTAAGGATGTCGGTTGTCAATGTTTGATCTTGACTATTGATGGTCACTATGGGTGTTTTGAAGCTGGAACACACAAAATATAAACCAAAAATCTTAATTTCCTACTTGTAATCCTTACCCAACCCAATTTACCTTCCCACCTTACCAATTCCTATTTTTACCTACACATTTACCCAAATTCCACCAAAAAACCTACCTAGGGAATAAAAAACAAAACCCAACTGTTTTAACCTATCTTGACCTCCAAAACTAATGTAAATTAACTAAATTTAATCCAATTTAACAAATTAATGGTACCTATTACCTTATTCCATGATCACTACCATGGATTCAACCACATACTTGCTCATCCTTATCCTTACCCACATGCTCTTTGCATCTTGATTGGTTCCTTTGGTCCACCCTCCAACTCAGCTAGTAGTCACCATCCACCTCAACAAACACCCTCAATAGTCACTATTATTTCACCATTTTCCCAAATTGTTAGATCTCTCAGGTCAATAGTAAAAGTGACTCAAATCACTTTCAGTTTTTCTTTTTACCTGTTAAGATTTTAGGGTTCTCACCTTGACCATCAATAGTCAAGGTGATCATTGATGCTCACCATTAGGGAACCTGATCATCGATGGTCAGTTAGCTCCACCATTTTTTTCTCTTACCTTACGGTAGTCACCTTTAAGTAGACTCATATCAAATCACCCACCCATTAAGACCAGCTTCTCCAACACACTTGACCACCTTGTCACCTTATCATTGGTCTATTACAACCCATCTAGTGCACATTTTGTGACACTTTTTTCTTGGTCCTTTAACCATAGTGACAACATTTCCATGTTGACCCTTTTTTAACTTGTGCTAACTCATGCTTACTAACCCACTTATGTCTTCTCAGGAGCACTTCCTACCTCAGATACCCATGACACTTGACCCATCTATGTTTTCACTAGGAGCACTTCCTACCTTAGATACCCACCAAAACATAGACATCACTTTAAAGACATACTAGTGTACCCAATCACCATGCCTAAATGTGGTCATGTGGTCCACTTTATATTATTTTTCTAGCACGAACCTTTATTTTTATCAACTATGGTAACCTAGTCTTTACACGATCTTGGCTATCACATTTTTTATCATACTTTGCACACATATTTTCACTTAGTACCTAACCTATCATCCACCTTCATCATCACCTTCACTCACCTTATCTAACCTACATGTGATTCTGCTTTACCTCATCAAATCTTAGTTTGAGGGGGAACATCTCCTCCTATACTTGAGGCAACCAAACCTTTTGACTAGCATCAATTTTGTTTTGTAGTTGGTTTATTTTAAGTTACACAACAAAAAGGGGAAAAATATAAACACAAAAAATCTATAGACTACAATTTTGAGTGTTAAAATACCCCTAAACCACCTTAAGACCCTCTCAAGATCAATCTAACCCTTTGACCCCTAACCAAACCTAACCATAGTTAGTTTGATTAAACTGGCTTAACCCTAGATTTTATGAATTTGACCCTTCACCCTCAACCACCAATAGTCAAGTTGACCACCGATGATCACCTTAACCACCAATAGTTAGGGTGTACCTCCTAATTTACCAACATATAAACTCACCTGCCTTGCTTTTCTAAAAATAACTCATCTAAATCCTATTGTGAACCATCACATGCATGAGTTAAAATTAGGAGGCCCAATTCATATCTTATTACAACTCTCTTTTCTTACTTATAAGAAGAGAGGAGTAGGGAGGTGAAAAGGGATCTATAATTATTATTAATATTTTGTGCATATAGATTTTTTTTAAGGTTAATCATCATAAGAAATCTAATGATCCAGCCACTATATCAAAGAGAAAACTTTCCATCGTATCTCTACCAAATTGTCAATTATTATTACTCTATCATAATCATGCTAAACTCCACCAATGAGTCAACAACCTCAAGCAGACACCTAATCCACCTTTTACAAGATAAGTAATTGGTCTCTAGTATTCTATTACTTTATTTTCTTTTTACATCTATCCCAGTACCAACCCAACTCTTGGAATCTCATTTTGAGATCCCATCAATCAGCCTTTTATCAACCCAAACCCACACATAGTAACCATTTATGGTTTCATAAATTTCCAATGGTCGATCTAACTGTTGATGATCACCTTAACTACCAACAGTCATCCCAACTACCAACAATCATTATGATAGTAAAATATAGTAAGCTATTTTCACCTACCTACCTCCAACCAAACTTAACTCTTTGTATCCCTACCTATTCATAGACCCCTACTTGATTTTATAAAGCATACCCCAGCCATTTATCACTAGTATTAATTAGATTGATCACTATTCCAATCATTTCTAATCTATTTCTTAAGCAAGTATTCTTGTGTTCAATTTTATTACCTTTGATTATTGATGCAAGTAATCTCTATTATATTTTATAAACTTAATTATTTAAAACATGTGGATTGATATCACTTAAGGAAGATCTTACTTCCAGGATCTAGTTATCGTTAGGCAATACACTCAACTATCTATCTAACAAATAAGTTTTCTTTAGTTATTTCTTATATGTAGGTCATCCTCCCAAGCCAAATAAGAATTCTTCACAATCTTCTAATTTTATTCACACACAATCAAATAGGTTTTTCAACCATACTCATACTTAGTTTCTTTTTTTCCCTTTCCAAAATAATAAGCTAAAATTTAATGAAACACATGTGACCATTTCAAGTTTATTGAGATCAAAACCGCATCTCTTAAAAAATAAAATGTGTACCCAACTTGACCAAAATATCTAAGAAAAACATGTACATATGTTGTACCCATCATCTTACTTTCATATCTTACCATCCCAATTACATAGTAAGGTATATAACTCTATAGTATTGATAAGCACCAAGTGTTGTCTAACTTGTTTTAGAGATTGAAATTGTTGCATCCATGGTATGGCTAGTACTAGTCCCTTGTCAAAGACATACTCTTTATATGAGGTGGAAATGGATGGAGTGGTTGATGGTTGTCCCATGTGTGATGGAGGGGTAGATGAAGGAGGTGCATGGAATGGAGGATTAACCATATATTCATAAGAGATCTTAATTTTAGGCAAAATTTTAATAATGTATCTGAATACATTAGGGTAATATTGAATAATTTTAACAATAGAAGACTCTTATTAGACTTTAAAATAGGACCTCAAAATGCACCTATTGAATTAGATGCACTAAGTGACCTTGGAGAAAACTTAAGGGACTTTATTCAACACATTTTAGGAATGTTTTTGGGACAATCCAAGGCATGATTCATAGTTATTGGGCTCAATTAGATAGCATTATTGAAATAGATATCCAAGAGATGCACTCTTATACCAAGGTCTCAATTTTTATTTCTACTTACATAATATTATCTATACTAAATTTTCCAATTCAATGGGTTTTCCACTTAAAAAAATTAGTTCAAAATTTATAAATAAAGGGGTCTGGCCAAAGATATCAAAGAAAAACAAAAGGGTAAGATAGGATTTTAGGCAAGTAGGATAATATCAATAAGAAACACAAAATTTAAGGGAAAGTAGGATTTTAGGCAAGTAAGGTAGTAAGGTATATCCTTGCCCTACTAGGGGAAAGGTCCCAATAGCTATGCATGTTCCAATTATTGAATAAGTATTTTGTTAATATGTGTTTTATTGATGAAACATATTGTTGTATATAAATATTAAAGTACACTAGAAGCTAAACATGTAATATCTAATACTTATTCAACATTTATTATACAAATTTAAATGTAACCAATCACATCTTGACAAGTAAGAATCAAATATTGATACTCTAATGCACAATGATTGGTAATCTAAAGTTAAGTTTTTATCATAGGTTTAAAAAATGCATTTTATGACCTCTCATGATAAAATCAATTATATTGTAAAATGTGTAATGTGTTAGACCTTGAAACCTTAGTTATAAGTAGTTAAGATGACATATTAAATAAGTAAAAATTTCAAGGTCTAATGTGATGTTATGGCACCTTAGTTTTGCTATCCAAAACAACACAAAATTTGACCTTTCCCCTATCAAAAACGTGAAATTTGACATTTCCCTTATAAATATACATGGCTAATGGGACTTTTCCCCTATAACAAACATGAAATTTATTTATTTTATGTTATTTCAAAGAAACATGTACACATTATATAACATGTATGTGTTGTATATTATGTTATATCATGCATACACATTATTTGAATTTGAATTTAAAATTGATCTTTTAGGCTCAGAAACATCTTGGATTTTTTAGCCAAAGGCTTGTGACTTTGTATCTATAGCCAAGACTGAGAGTTTCAAGAAAAAACAAAAAAATTAAACTTAAATCACCAAATACACTATGGATTTAAACATCAAAATTCAAAACGTTATTACCATTACAATGAGCACATTGTCCTCTTTCTAAATATATGATTCTTATAATTTTTTGGATATTTTAAGGGTTTGAACTATATTTATTTATAATAACACCTTTTTTAAGATACTACATGCCACACCCATACATTTCTATTCATGTTTATCTGGTTTTTTTCATTGATCCAAGTGCAAAACAAATTATATGGTAACAAACTAGGCCTAATTCTACACACATTAAAAATAAATCAATTTTCATTTTTTTTTTGAGGTAGTTAAGATGGGCTGCATGGTCAACTATCCTTTTTTTATTAGTTTTCAAGATTTACTTAATTAAAAAAAAATTAAAAAAATATTCATCAAAAAAATATAAAAAAAAATTCATAACACACTAGAAGATCTTATCTAAGTTTTCATCAAAGGGTTTCAAACAATATTTAATGATGCTCAATAAATGATGGGTTGCCCAGCCATCTATCTACTATGTTTTCTTTAAAATAGGAGGTCCTCTTTAAATTTTAGATGTTTGAACTATTTTTACTTAACTATTTTTTTAGAAAAAACAATTTTTTGGAAACTAGACTCAAAATATTATAATTCATGTTTTTATACCATCTTCAAATTTTGAGTGTAAACATCTCAAATTATCTACATAAGTTCACATTTTGGAAATTTTATAAAAATCATGTCCATGGGTAGGCCCTTTTTTTTTCCCCAAATGTGTTCACTTACCCATTATGTACTTATTTCCTCTTCAAAGTAACCAATCAATTACCAATGATCTATAATAGTGATTTCACCTCACGTAATTCACTAGGCGGAGTTGTCCTTTGACTAGCTAGTTGATTTGTTGGAATATGAATGGGTGAAAGTGTAGTTATTATAGGTTTTGTAGGGGTAAATTAGGAAAAAATGGAAAGGGAGGCCTTGTGGCAATTTTCCCAGTATGTATGAGGCAATTTTAAACCCTAATGGCAATATCATAGGCATTAGGGAGAATTATACCCCCCCCATAGATTAAATCATAACTACTAAATAATTATTTAAGGATCTCAAATAATACAAAAGAGTAGTATTAGGGTTAGGTTTAACTAGTTGTGGGATCCTATCCCATGCTTTATGAAATCTAAAATTGTAATCAACTATCAAATCATGTTGAGCTCTCTTGATGGTGGCTAGTTGCTCTATGAGTGAAAGGTGGTGACTCTTATCCTAGAATTTATGGCATAATATTTATCCTAACTCAGCCCAATTATCTATTGAACTTGGTTTTATACCTTTATACCATTGGATATCTCTCTCTTTCAAGGATGTAGCTAGAATCCTCACAACTACATTGTCCTAGGTGACATGATGAATTAAATATATGTTTGCACTATCTTAGATGTGTTTAATAGGTATTGTGGAGTTTTACATAGTGAAATATTGGATATTATTTAGGGCTTCAATAGGTATGCCATTATATTTTATGGGATCCAATGGACTACCTCTATCAAATGTAATAAATAGATAATTTTTTTAGGCTACCATGTGGAATATTTGAGGTGAGACTAGGATATGTTGGGGGAATTGGTAGTATAATGGGGTCTAAAATATGGAGTAAACCTTGGAAATCTCTTATTTCTAGTTGAATATAATGAAAACTCAAAAAAACAAATATTTTAATCTCTCAAATATGTCATTATTGTTACTTTTGGCATAAACACTAGGTACTAATATGAAACTAATATATTTTGAATACTTTTTAGATTTTCTAAGTGCTTAATATATGTGTGCAATAATTAAAATTTTCTAAGAGCAGCACCAAATTCTTATAACAGACTTCAATCCTTTAAAGTAGTAGTCCCACTAGGCATGCCAAAAATTATTGTCACATTGAAATCCACCCTATTAGGTATTGAGACTTATTTCAAATGATACAATGGAAATACTCCTAGGTGTGGGTGACCTATGATAGGATTAAATATATGAAGAAGGCCAACTCCTTATCAAACCACAATGTAATTGATTTATAATTTATTTTCATCCCTAAAACCTACACTAACAAATCCTATTTAAGCTACACTAAGACTCTATTCATAAAAAGAGAGAGAATGAAGCTAAAAATTGAATTACGTATCTCCTCTTCCTACCTAAAATAATATAATGGGATTGATAAATACTCAATTTTATTTTAAACAATATCAAAATTTGGTCTCACAATCATAAGTGTTTACAAGCATAAGTGTTTCATATGAAGGTGGTGGCCTACTCTATAACTAGAAGGGATAACCAAAAGTTCTTACACAAGACACAAGTATTGAACTTACATAACTAATCACTTAAATAACTAGCTATAACACAACATATGACCTACAAAATACATGCCCACTTACACCAAAGTGAAGGGAGATGGACATACAAAAGGGATAAAACTATTTTCCACATGTAATTAATAAAACATTAGAATCATATGAGATACAATCTTAGAGAAGGTAAAATCCAACATTACAAGTCTCCATCAAAGTAAATGTTTTTTATACCTAGAAAAGGGATACAAAAATAATACATATCCAACCCTATATATAATAAAATATGAGACAAGAAAGAATATAAAAGCACTAAAAGATCTCATAAGTGTTATTATTACATCATAAGTACAACGCAATCAAGAGGAAATATATGTATAATAGGATATTTCATCTCTCATCAATGCACTAGGCCTACCACTTTGATGGTAGATCATGGAATATGGGTGTAGGAGTGGGAGATGATACTTTACTTGTTGCTATTTTTGTCATTGAGAGTGATTAAAACTAATGGTATGCTCCTCCAAGGCTACTATCTTAAGAAACTCCTAAATTAATTACCTTAATTCACCCATCTCTCCATACTTCATGTCAAACCCTAATAAATGGTTGACTTGTAGTTAGACCTCTCATGCCATTTGTAGCCTTGAGGGTTAAATTGTAATGATTTATACTTCATAGAGGGAGTTAAACATCTCTAATATTAGTTTTCCAAAACCTCTATATTTTATCATGATATTAATGACCATTAACCTTAGCTAGGGTCATGTTTGATAGGTTATAAGATCATAATATAATTAAAATTCACCTTTAAATACACATGATGGTCTCAAGCAGAGATATATAAGTTGATTTATCATCTTAGTTGCTCATGAGAACTCCTTGAGAGACCAAGAAAGTTTCACTTTTATGTTTGATAGTCCCATTTTATCCTCTCATTATCTTTTCAAATATGCAATCAGTCCTTTGTGACCCCATTATCTTGAAGTTTTAGGTGTCATAGGTGGTGTTTAGGCTCTAACCTCCTTTCTCTCCCATTTATATTCATATATTCCTCCAACATTTTCCAAGACACCTTGAAACTTCTTCAAACTAATCAACTAGGCCTACAAGTGAGGTTTTCAATCTAAAACTCTTCTATCATAGTATTATGTCTTTAAAGAATAATATCTTGCAATCTATAATAATAGAATCTTTCCTATGTTTAAGATCCTTATTGATAGCTTTAACATTAATGTAAGGATTGATTTCATATTTCTATAGTCTCCCTATACTTTCTTGAGCTCTCTTTTCTGGAAGAATACATATATCCTTGTAAGGTGAAGTGTAGACTTGCATCTTTAAGGTCTAAATAAATTTTGATCATGTCTTAGTCCTCTATGACCCCAATATTCATTCTCTTTAAGTGGTATTCCAAATTTATCAAGACTTTGAAACCCACACAACTTGTCTTCTAGGTTTGTAATTTGAAGTGTTCATAATGGAATTGTGGATTACTTTAGATTTACCTAATATGACCTACAACCTAGTAATAACCTATTTCATATGCCTATTGACTTGTATGTAAGATTATGGACTTGAAGGGCCCAATTTAAATTTATAACTTTGTATACTTATAATGACAGATTTTATAGAACATGTTTGGAAACTCCACTACAGATGTTTTGAATTTATAAAATCAAAATTGTAGGCTTACCTATCCTTGAGCACATCAAGAATTTTTTCAATCATTATTTTAGGCTTAAACTTATGAGAACTTTGATCTTGGACCTCACCATCATTACATAGACTAGTTTTTCCTTTACCCTCATAAGGATATGTTTAGAACATTTCCCTTTATTTGATATGATTTGGATATCTCTCTCAAGAATTTGAAAATGTCATTGTATATAAACCATTGTTTTAAATTCTTTTTAACTTATATAAAGTGGAGGATTAAGATGATAAATATCTCTATCCTCAATAAAAGCTTGTAGGTTTGCTTTACCCTTTTAAACATTAATATTTGGTCAATCCTATAACCAATAATTGTTCTTATTTAATGACATTAAATATGGTTCCATTTATTATAAACATGTTGGAAACACACTTAAATGTCTTGAAGCCCTGAAGACACGTCTGGGTATATTTTCACATTTTGAGAATCCTTAAAAAGTGTGAACATAGGTTATAGGGTTCAAAGCTTGCCTACATGACTATTATATCCTTGGGACTTTATTATACCTTATATCTAACCCTCTCAATACTTTCATAGACATACAAACATGTTAATATGGAATAGGTTACTATGAAGATACTTCACCATGCTTGGAACCTTGTTTTGACCCTATAAGGTCATGGAGACTAGTGTATGCTCTTGAAGACCTTTAGAGACTCTTTTTTATTTCCCTATGACATCTCTATTTTTCCAAACACTTATTCTTTGGCACCATGATCCTCAATAATCCTATAATAAACTTCATGGACTTGTTCATCCTTTTGAGGAATTATGAAAATACTTTTGAAGAAGTTTGAAAATTTTATGAGTCTTTCAAAAACCTTCCAACTTAGATATATCCCTTTAGATATCTCCTTGAATCATATGTTATAAAATTATATATGATGCCTCTATACCCTTAAAAAACCTTCTACATCCTTTGTTATATTGTTGTTAGTTTTTATAAGGGGATTTGAACACCATGAAACTAATACAGTGGATAACAAGTCTCCACCCATTTGAAATATGCCAAAACTTTATTGTTGATACCTCATATGATATGGGAAACTTGGATAGCCTATTCAAAGACTCATTGGTGTATTTATTGATCCCAAAACCCTTGAAACTTATCTTAGAGGTCATATTTAATCTTAAGACTTGGAAAATTTGGCTTCTTCTCCTTGTAGACCTATAACTTAGGTTTTAGCATCAAAAACCCCCTATTTTCCTCTTTATAAATATTTAAAATTTAAAAACTACCTATAATATTGAAAATGATCCTTGATATTTCCAAAAATATTAAAAATGTGCCATGATTTTCATGGAATCATTGGAAGATGGTTTTAGACTTCTAGATGGGTCCAAGGAGCTTTGAAACTTTGCAAATATGTCAAAATGTGTTGCAAATATACTTATATGCTTAGATATTCCTCTTAAACCTTATTTTTAAATTATATTATGAAGGAAACTTGGAAACCTTATTTAAAACCCTTTTTAACTTGTAATATTACATTATTACACCTATAGGACTATAAGCACTTTGAAGGATACTCAAGGCCTATCCAAAACCCTATTATGATTTATACATGATTCAAATCCTTTGTGTTAAATCCATGAAACATAAACATGTATATCACAATATTAAATACATATTCATAATTTTTAAGGGTTATAGAGGCTCTTGAGAACATTACAACTTCGAAAAACCTAAAACACTTATCTCTTTCCTTGCATATGCCTACAAACTACGTACCTTGTTTGAAGTTTTCCTATGTCAAACTACATGTTCATTTATTTATGGATTTATAATTATACTTAAGTTTGGTTTTATGAGTGTTTAAAACCATTAATATGAATTTATATCTTCAAAAATATTATAACTTACATCCTTGAGTTCTTAGGGTTTAAAGGAGGTTTTAGGCTAGTCTACCATCTTCCTCTTAGATCCTCAATATTATTTCCTTCTTGCTCAGTATAAAAACCATTAATGGGATAACAATGACCCTATAAACACTTTAAAAACCTTTTATGGATCCATACACATTTAGGATGGAGATAACAAATAACATTTTATAAGAAACTTTTACCATCTTTATGCATATGAGTTTTCAGGCTAAATCCACATGATTCTTTCATTCTTACTTAGTCACAAAACCATAAGGGAGTGTCATAGGATCCTCATGAGTCCCTCCCTACCTTTTATGTACCCATGCACCAATAATATGGATATATAACTTGCTAAAGAAGCTTTGTTTTGTAAGAGGAATCCTCCAAGTTGGTTTTAGGTTGGTTTGGACAACTATGTAGTTTGTTCTCCTTATTCAAAGACCATGATGGATTAGAAATGGTGTAAGGGACTTTTGATCACCCATCCCATAATTAAGGATAATTAATACCTCTGTAAAATTTATTTTTTAACTTCAATAATTGATGATTAGAGGTCTTTATAAGGCTTCAATGCCTTTAATATTCACTTTAGACTTTTTGTCACTTAACCCTTTTCTATCTAAAACTAGACCTACAACTTGTTTTTTATTCTAAAAATTGAATTATTGAAATAAAAACCTATGTTTTTGCATCTCATTCATACTTGAGACCTACCATTAGTCAATTTTCACCTGAAATACCTATAAAAACTTATTTTTAGAGGCATTTAGATGTTAAAACAAGTTATTAACTTGAATATCATGATGAAACATAAATTTTTGGATGAGGTAGTGGTCTCATTGAATACATGGGGTACATTTAGTGGAGTCACAAAGAGTTAATATTGATCTAATTCAACTTTTGTGTACTAAACATGGTCATTGAGGCATAATGGAAGAAAAACTAGTCCTTAATGACTCTAGTTAGCTTTTTAATGTGTTGACCTCACCCTTAAGACATGGACAATGGCCCTTAGACCATTATACTTATGAAACATTACATTGATAATGGATTTTAAGGACACTAAACATGGAATGAAGCTCAATAAGGTTGGTGTGCTTTTATATAAGATGTTAAATGCATTCATACATTGACAACTATGAAATTAGGTTATTTGTATTGTCAAACATAAACTTAACACCTTTTGAAATGTTTCAACCTATATTTCATGACTTAAAAACTTAGTATAATCCCTCTTTAGAATCACTTCTCATTGAATTATCATAAAAAATACCCTAATTTAAACATGAACCTATGTAAGACCTTTGAAAAGTCTTTTACATTGGTAGACATCAATGTAGGCTCTAATAGAGGTAAATTGGGAATTAATGGTTATGGAATTGATCTTTAACAATGTTACAATGAATTTACATTAGAATTTTGACACACTCCTTGATGAATTACCATGCATATACAAATTTTATGAGGGTAACACTAACCTAAGATCTCAAATATGCCTATTTTAAAAAAATGAAAATGTAGTTGACTTATTAATCAATCCTATCTTGGTGAAGATAAATTATACTTAAACTTAAATTTGTTGATACATTATATATTAAAGATCATGACCAAGATGGATCTAATAAACCTAAAAAATGGGTCTCTTACTACAATAAAATCACTAGAGAGGGTCACAAAGCCTCTAGTCAAGTAACACTATGCAATAAACCTATCTAGGTCCTATGTATTCATATTCACTAAGTATATTCAAAGCAAAGTAAAATCTAATCTATTTCACACCAAATATTATAGCATAAAGTGGGGATAATAAATATAAAAAATTAAACATGCATAGAATATCTATACTCAAGTCAATGTATATGAAATCATAATATATGGAAGAGAAGTACAAATGCTAATATATATACTTTAACAAATGAGGAAAAAAGTTAGGAATATTTACCTTTGAAGACAAACCTATCAAGCCTCAATCTCTCCCTTGGCCAAGTTGCTTCGTAATAAGTTGTTGTGGTATGTAAGCATAGCAAAGATAAGTCATCCCTAAGCTACATAAATTCTCTATGTATCCAAAATCATTCTCCACAAGACAAGATCCATATCTCAAAATAAAGTACTTAAACCCTAATAAATATTCCTCAAGTATAATGGTGGATAAGTATATGTGCAATATAATATTCTTCTTCTTCTCTTAATAATAAATGATGGAAATAGATGTGTATATATAGTTAAATTTTACCCTAAATATTTCTAAAAGTTTAGCTGATATGGTTAACCTAATCTAACTCTGTATCATTAATTGATAAATATAAGTTAGGTATCTGTCTAGGTCATCCAAGGTATACCTAGACCCATAACATGCAAATGTCAATTATAATACAGGGTCATTCAAGGCTGACATTATTTGGTAAATTTTAAAAAAGAATTTAGGCTTAGGTAAGGGTTGAATAAGGTGGTAAATTTATTGTAGGAATGCGTAAGAGAGAGAAAAAATCTTAGGGATGTGTATAGGAAATAGTTTTGTTGATAACAAGTGGTGGTATAAGGGACAATAATCCCACAAAGAAATAGTGGTTTTCTAACCCATTTCTAAGTGTACCCTTTAAGGCATGCACTTAAAGAGATTGAGACTTGACAAGGTCCTATAAGATAGAAAGCATCAATAATTGATAAATTTTGAAAAAATTATGTGTATACATATGCCCCACTCAAAGCTCATCATGTGTCACATAGGTATAATATGGGATGATTCTTTGGGAAAAAACATAATAACACACAATGCTAAAGTTAAATAAATTGCATTAGGAACTAAGATAAATGAAAGGACAAGATTGAAAAATACATACATTTACTTAACTTAATGATGTAGATAAGGATTTAAGTAAAAGAAATGTGAAGGTGTACAATGTAAGGAGTATTATGTGAACTTGTATAAATTTGCGAAAAAGAGAATTTTTTTTTTCGAAGAATAGACATAATATGTGAAAATATTATCTACAATGTCAAGATTCCAAAACATCTCATGGTTTGGAAAAATATCTAGTATAAACAAATATATGGTTCAAAAATAGAATCTAATTATATATATTTGATAGGTAAATAATTTTGAATAGTAAATATAAATAGGGTGAAAATCAATTCATTTATTTATTTTTACTATTTTGAGAGAACATTATTCTAAGAGACCCAATTTAATCCTAGAGAGAAATCATGGTGAGGAGATGATGGCTACAATGTGGAGGATGTATAGTGGCTGAAGTGAGTGCAACATAGATAAAAAATCATGAATTTCAAATTTTTGAGAAATTTTATTTAAAATAAAGCTAAATATAGAAAATGGGATGATAAGAAAAATCCAGACACTAAACTTGACCTTAGGAAATTTTTATGTATACTAGAGGTTGAGTGGGTTACTAGGTAGGAAAATATTAGACCATTACATGCCTAAATAATTTATGGTAAATGATCAAAAAGTCACAGTACACAAAGAACAAAGTCAACCTTATCGACTCAGTTTATAAAGCAAAGAAAAAAATAAGGAGCTAACCTTATAGTAGTGGGATGATATAGTATCACTAAAGATAGATGACTACATAGCAGTAGGCCGATATAGTACACTTTGGTTGATGTAGTTTGTACTATTTGGATGATACAGTTTATTAAAAGATTCTAATTGAATACTAGAGGGTAGATTTAGTATCAAATAGGTCGATACAATCTAAATTAAAAGGGATGACTATGTACTAGTGGGCTAATGTAGTATGACAAGACTGTGATAGGGCTAATCTAGTATTAAATAGTTTAATTATGTATAAAAAGAAAACTAGAAAACTAAATCATATACACTGATGAAGTAGTTAATTTGTAATTTTTTGAGAATATTTAAGAATATATTTTGATTATTATGACATTGAGATCTAATACATCCTCCATTGTTTGATATTTTTTAGAGACACCAAAGATTTTAGTACTTAGTAGATGCATCCTATCTACTAGATTTATTGGAGTAGTTGGCAGACATGGATAGGGATCAACTAGTCACATTGGGATCTGAAGGTATTATATAGATGAGATAGATCCCTCTAAGTGTTGATCTCATTATCATGTTCTTGGGAGCATGGGAGTGTTTGATCAACACTTTTGAATGAAAGTTGGATGAGGATACCATAGAGGTAATGATCACCTTGGAGGATGTTCATGTGTTGCTTGGACTTCTGATAAGTGGGACACTAATGACTTGTGATACACCAGATTCAGAGGATAGAGATGAACATTAGCTTAGTGGGCTACATGCTCAGATAAGATCTACCCTAGATTACATGTGAGTTTTTTATGTTTATCTCATATCCATTTTGGATATCCATAAGTCCATGATAGGTCTTATGACAACATGAGTGTTATATCATAAGTCAAATGGCAAGGTATTGCTATATGTGATAGTCTTATGCCAATCAATTTTAGATCAAAGAGCATTATATGATATTAATTATATCATTTGGGTCCATATAATGAATGATATATATGAGATGTTGTTATGGGGATATAATATTATGGCACTTATTATTATTTTGAGTGCATGGATATATGAGAGATTCCCTATGCATTGACCAACTAGGTTTCCCCATGTAGTCAATAATGTGTTACCTTGGGTAATTTAATGGAGGTAGGACCATGTAGCATGGGTCATGCCCCATGTTCCAACATTAAAAACTATTATATGAGGGTAAATAATGTGGAATTCATACACTCACATAGATTTCATATGGTTGAGCTGGGATATTGTCACTATAGGTTTGACATGTGTAGATCATGAACTACTAAATTTTATGGGTGTATCTTCATCTAGTGGATCATGTTCCTAGATAGTAAGATTTTCTCATCTAGTGTCTCTTTATTAGTTCCTAATTATTAATAATGACATGCTAGAGAGTTGAGATAAGGAGGAGGTAGAGGGGTACTTATGGATATACTAGTGATCAGGCCTTGACAAACTAGACCATGGGCTGGTTGAGCATGATAGTAGGAGGTAGTGGAGATAAGAGAAGATGATATTATGTATGTAGATGTAGGGAAAGAAGGATAATATTATTCACTATAGTATAGGTGGTAGCATCCATCACATGCTCACCAAATATAAAGACACCATTGATATGAGGAGATGTAAGGTACTAGATATTGCATAGGGGGAGCCCAAAATAGATTTAAGACACAACTAGTCCATAGAGAGACCAATAATGAGAAGACCATGATGGGCTTGGGTGGTTACTCCTAAATTTTCATTAGTGTAGAGGCATCTAATGGAGGAGGTAATCGATGGGTGAACATATAGTGAGACCATGGCCAATAATACCATCAATGGTGATAAATGTTTTAATTTGGTTTCAATTTTTAATATATAACACTAATTGTATCATTGATTATGATAGATATATTATTTGAAATGTGTGTGTGTGTGTGTGTGTGTGTGTGTGTGTGTGTGTGTGTGTGTGTGTGTGCGTGCGTGCGTGTGTGTGTGTGTGTGTGTGTGTGAGATCTAATGCATATTTTTTTTATTTTTACATATCCTATGGTAAAATAAGATAGATGGGAATCCTTGGTTAAGGTTTCACATCATGAAATATTATATGGGGTACTATCACCATACAATCCTACCATGTTGGATAATCACGTCGTTTTATCTACCCTAGATCAGGCAAGCTAGTTTAGACTAGTAGGAGAGGTTGTGTGATATCTAAAGGCATGAAGTGATGGATTATATCCATTAGCATGGGTAGGAGCTGAAAAATCTCAAGATTAGTAGGAATTAACATAGGAGTGAGTTATGCACATGATGACTATGATCCAACTCAAATAGGTACAAGCATAGGTGGCTAACATACAATGACATATTATTGGCTTGAGATCCTAAATTACCTTTTTACAATGCACCATTTAGAGGGGTTATTCATAGTAATATATGGTTATTATGGATAGGACATTGAAAATACACGATAGAGCACAACATTAAAGCTATAGAAATAACTATAAGAAGAAAAATTCTCCCATAGAAATGGTGAGTGGGGTTGACATAGGAAGTGTTCATCATGGAGATGGAAGAGAGTGGGAAATAATAATTTCAAACCTAGATTTAGAAAGAGAGAAATGAGATGGAAATGGAGAGGAAAAAGACACATTAGTTAGTAGGTTTTAAGACCTTTCAAAACAAGGACAAACAAAGGGAATCTTTCTTATAGGACCTAGTAACTTAGACATTGTAAGCTCCAACCAGGCATTGGGTAAGTAATCCTTGAGTGTTAAATTGATTGGATTGATGGACAAGAAGGAAATTAGGATATTTTATCATCTAAAAGTTATCAAGTATGGAAAAAATATTCATGTTCAAGTCACTCCTTCTCTCATAAGTTGAGCCTCATCGAGAATGAAGAAGGCATTGGTAAGCAAGTTTATGAGAGCTAGACCCAATATTGAATCTTTTAGATCTTGGGAAAAAATAAAATGGATCCCTAAATGTAATATGGATATTTTTAAAATGTTTAATGTATTATTTGTGATCAGATTCAATAACCCAAAATACTATGTTAACATACTATTAGGGGGTCCTTGGTTTTTTGGAAAATCTAGGATTTTTCTCAAAAAGTGGCATATAAGGTTCGATCTTGAGATAGACAACATCAAACTCATGCTAATTTGGGTAAGGACATCTATTTTTACCATTTATTTATGGGAGGAATATTTATTTATCAAAATTTCCAAATCATTTGGATATCTGATTACATTTTATTCTACTATCGAATCCAGATCTAGGCTTGTTCATATTAGGTTCTGTGTGAACACTTTTGTGAATCAAGAACTCCCATCCTTAGTTTTTTTGCATACTCCCTTTTGAGTTAGATCTCAAAAAATCATGTTTGAAATATCTTACCTCTTGTGTGATAAGTGTAATAAACTGGGGCATTCATCAAAAAACATTCCTATGTTCCTAATACTACATCATGGTAAAGGAAAAGAGGAGTTTCATTTAAGGAGGTTGAAAGGTTAGAGGCTAGCATTTTGGATTTGGGAGTTCTAGAGAAAATAGACTTAAAATCATCAAAAATAGTCATAGATAAGAAAGATAAGATAACTATATATGTTAATTTAAAGGATTGAAATATAGCCAAATCCACTTTATAAATTAGGGAGAAGAAAATTTTGGAAAAAAAAGGCTTACAAAATTTACCAAAATAATTTTGTTTAGAATTAATCCTCATTCAGGTAAATCATAAGTGCATATATTTAAAGTAGATGTGGTAATTAGTCAGATTAATAGTGTTTTTTAAAAGTGCTAGAGAATTCAATTCCTTAGTCTCTAAATAATTTTAGAGTAATTGAGAAAGATGAGGAAATGAAAGAGCAAGTTGTCAACATTAATAACATAAAAGATGATAAGGAGTCTATTTTGGTCAATAAACCTTTTGGAATAGTTAGTGAAAAGGCAAGAGACTCATATAAAATATTAGTTACACCCATGAATAATGTTAAAGCTAAAATTATTTCATCAATTCTCACCAGGAGAGGTAGCAAACGACCTGCATCTAAAACACCACCCAAAGTAGGTAAATTTTCTAATAAAGAGAATTTAAAAAAACTTACTAAGGAAGACATAATAGATGGATTACAAAAAATCCTCATATTTAAAGGAGGTGTCTCTTCACCCCATAGTTAATCATATTGTTTTTTTCTTAGAACATCAGAGGGATGCATAGTTCCACTAAGAAAAAAGTTTTTAAGGATTTTATAAGGACTAATAAACATGCTATTTTAGAAATTCAATAATCTAAGATTGAGGAAAATTTCTCTATGAATCATAAAAATGCTTACTAAAGTGAGGCTGAAATGGTTTGTGTCAGTGCATCTAGAACTTCAAGTGTACTTATAACCTTTTGGGATTATAAATTTTTATTGGGAAAACCCATCCTTAAGTCTCAACATCATTTGGAAGTCATTTTCATAAATGTGATTGACAATAAACAATGGATTCTATCCAATACATATGCTCCTAATTCCATTTCAGTTCATAGATATTGTTGGGAAGATATTAGATTTTTTATAAATAATTATAGAGATATTCTTTGTATTATGGCAGATGATTTTAATTCTCCCTTGCATCTAGGAGATAAAAAGGAGGTAATCAAGTGTGTATGGATAGCAAGGGGTATTTCTATTCTCTCATTTTTGATATAGGTTTTTTAGATTTGGAATTAAGAGGTTTTAAATTTACTTGGAGTAATAGGAAACTAGGCAAAAATCTTATTCAATGCAGGTTATATAGATTTTTCATTTCTTTAGATTGGTTAGAATCTAAGAATCTATCTCTTAAGGAACTCCCTAGGATTGGATCTGATCATAATCCATTGGAGTTGAGTATCAAGGATAATATTTCTAAGGTTAACAACTATCCATTTAGAATGTAACACATGTGGTTTTATAATCCTGATATTCATTATAGGATTTTATAATGGTGGTCTCCAAATGGAAGCGGTTTAACTATGTTCAACCTAGCTAAAAATTTGGAAAAGTTTAAAATCAAGATTACTCAATGGAATAAACAATTATTTGGTAATGTTCATCTTCAAAAAAGATCTTTAAAATCATAAATTTTAGAGATTAAAGAAGAGATTGAGGAGAAGGGTTATGAAATAGAAATATAAATAAAAGAAAGATAGTTCTTATGTGACTATCACACTATTGCAACAAAAGAAGAATATTTATTGAGACAAAAATCTATAAGTATTTGGCTCAAGGAAGGAGATATAAATACCCATTTTTTTCACATGTCCACTTTGAAACACAGGAAACATAATTCTATTAAATAAATTATCAAAAATGAAGGTTAGGTTACCTTGAATGAAAATTTTATTAATCAAGGTGGTAAATGCTTCAAAAATATGTACAAGAATGATTTTAAAAAGAATATTAGATTTGAACAATACTTTTTACATGTGATCTTGGAGTTGGTAACTTAGGAGGATAATGGAATTCTCATAATAGTAACCTCTAATGAAGATCTAAAATTTGTTCACTCTAAGATGAATCTAAACAAAGCCCCTAGCCTAGTTGGATTCCTCGTAGCATTTTTCCAAAAATTATGGGATATTATATGAGATGATGTGGTTTCAGCCATGAATGAATTATTCCCTATTGCTTAATTATTAAAATAATTCAACCATACCTTTTTAATTCATTTTCCTAAGAAGGATGGGGATGTGAAATTCTAAGACTTTTATCCTATTAGTTTGTGTAATTCTATTTATAAAGTTATCACTAAACTAATTTCACTAAGAAAGTAACTTATCAGGGAAAAATAATTCAAACTCAATGTTGGAAATTTGGCCTCCCAAGGACAAATACTAACCCTTATAACCAAAATTGTTTCTATGACAACCATCCAAGAATACTCATGGTGATCCCCTACTTGATCATGTCCTTATTGATCCTATTTTGATCCTTGGTAGCACTATTAGTAGTGTCATAAGGTGTTATAAAGCCTTCTTATGATTTTATTATGACATGGCTACCTTGAGTCTATTTAGTTAGGTGAAAATGGTTATAGTGATTTTTTAGTGAGAGAGGATGGATTCAATATGTATTATGAAGGTATAATGGTGTTTTAATGTCATTTTTCATGGTTTGGTCATTCAAGTAGTTTCAACTTGTCATAAACCCCTCTAAAGGCCTTTTAAGACATTAAATACCTCATATGAGTCAATATGCCTTATAAATATTTATAAAATGGGAATATTTAAATGTTTCATTATTTAAAATGGTATTTAAAATGTCATTTCCTCATTATATGTTCATGGCTAGGCATTATATATCCATAGAATTCTTTTTTAAGACTCATATTCACTCCCCACTCACCAAGTGCACCCCACACATGCCAAAATATGCCATTATATATCTTCCCTACCATAATGGTAAGTTTTAAATGTAATTTGAGTCATTTTTTCCTTTCCTCTATCCTATAATAGCAACTCAAATCTTGAAGCATGGAGAAAATATAGAAAAAGAAGGTTTTTCAGGTGTTTCTTGCATGATGTATGAAATTGTACGAATAGTTCCATATAGAAGGGGATCAAATTTTATAGTAAGGATAATTTTATACATATAATGGAAGTTTCATGGTAGGAATATTCAATATAATCTGAAAATTGACCCTCTTATTCCATCAAGCTCCTTTATAGCTTGGTAGAGCCCTTCAAGTTTGCAGATGGTATAGACATGAGAGAGAAGATGAAGGTAAGAAATTTTGGGTAAAGGATGGTACCTTAGAAAGATTATATATTTGGGAATTTTTTTATCATATTGGCTCTCCCTCATTTATGAATATTCATTAACAAGTTAGGGTACTCATAATGTCTTTTTTATTCAGGCAGGGTACCAATTTTTCATGTTTTCTCCTTTCCTAAGCATGGTGATAGATAAATGGAAGATATGAGAGAGTTTCATGAGTCTAAACCACCTTAAAACACCATTATAAAATATTAACTCACATGTGCGTGTGTGTGTGGAAGTATTTAATCTCCTACTTTCCTCCATTTACAAAATACAGATAGAGTCCTCATGATATAGAGCTTCTAGTGCATAGAATGGAAATTTTTTATGATGTTTTAGGTCTAATGGCAGGTACCTTTCAAATTTTATCTATATATAAAACTTATCCAAGTCACTATATGGTCAAATTATCCTTAAAATCTTACCTTGAGGGTGTTGCCATGTGCATAGTGTCTCATTCCTTATAGGTGTAAACAATGAGCTTTAAGGAAACATTGATATTTATTTTAAAAACATACATGTGCTTCATGGTAAATAAATTCTTTTACTATTAACCCATTCCATATTAATTACTACCCCAAACTCAAGCTTATCCTTATCCTTATCCATTGGGAAACTACTCTTCATAAGACACCTATAGGCCTTATACAAGCTAAAATATGAATTTGGTTGTTAACATGGACTATATATGGTTGATAAGCCTTAATGAGGTAATGAACCTATGAAGAGGAACATAATTAGGAAGTAAGGTTGTAGATGCAAGGTTGAGAGTAATGAGGTTTGAGTTCAAAAGAGACTTCAAGAGCCTTAAATGTGTATGGAATTCAATGGGATAGAAACCCCATAACATGATTAAGAGGTATGAGAGAGAATCCATGGTTAGAAAAAATCCAAATACATCAAATTCAATCTAAGGAAAAATAATCTTAGTAAAAAAATCCTTTATGTACACTCAGGAATATAGTTGTACACCTGAGATATATTGTTGAAAGAGAAGGTAACATGAGGGTAGAAGATTTTCTAAAATCCTAAATATAAGTGATAGAAATTTTAGTCATTATATGATGTTAATCATGCCTCAAGGTGATATTAAAATATAATATTTACACACACATGTAGGGTCTACTCTCTCACACACAGTCAAGTGACATAAGATATCTATTGTCAGTCATATAATAATAAAATGACTAAGGGAGAAATAGGGTTTATAAATGGGTTTCAAAGTGTATATGTTAGTAAAATAACCCCTGAATGATATTGGACAAAATTAATGATTCAAGTACCATGAAAGGATGATCTATACCTATAGTTCAATCAAAATACCTAGAATGGCTAACTACAGGAATGACCATAGACTAAGGATAGTTTAAACACCATCTCTATTTTTAGGCATCATCAAGTAAGGGATATTGAATTGAAACTAAAAAATATCATAAGGATAATATATCTATAAAATTTAGAAGTTTCACCCCTTACACATATCACACAGTCCAAGGTTTAGCTACCATCCAATGTAGAATGCTCAAGGAAAGATTAAAATAGGTATGTAACTATAAATTGGAGAGTTATGCATACTTTAGAGTTATTAAAATGTTGGAGACACCTAATAAGGTGAGTAAAGGAGGTTTATTAAGGGTCTTAGGTGACAAAAACCTAGGTTTAAGAAGCAAAGAGCCTAAATGACCTAAATAAGGCCTAATGTAGATTAAAACAAGCCTATAATTGTAGTTTCAAGATGTATGCATATTATGTGACTATTAATGGATTGATAAAAACTAAAAAATTAATTTATAAATGTATATTAATGTTTTAAAGTCATAAAAATATTAGATTTCTAGCTACATGATGACCTATTAGGCCTATAGGCTTAAACATAAGTAGTCATAATCAGACCCATGTTTGGATATTATAGGTTTGGGGATTTTATGAAGGTTTATAGACATATAAATAAGGGTTTAAAATACATATCAAAGGTACCCAAGGTGTTATAATCCTTGGATAAGGTAGGGAGTTTCTCAATCAGGCCCCTAAGGTTACATGAGCATAACTTCCTAGAAACACTAAGCCTGACTATGTTGTCATATGCAAGAACATTTTTTTTGAAAGATATGATCATGAGTATGTTTTATCACCATATTTATATGTTATGGTCCTCAAAAACTCCATAATTTTTACTAAATAGTGTAAAAGGGTACTTAGGTCCCAAATGCTTAGGCTAGCAAACTGACCTACAACTAATCACATGAGAAAGGAAAGAAGAGTCAGAGTTTGAATGTTTGAAGGTAGTTAAAAAAGAGAGAAACATGTGAAAAGTGGGTATTATGATGATATTTAAGTCCTTCCAAACACCTATAGGTCACTTGGACCTCCAAAACTTAGTCAAAGATTGTTAGGCCTAAAATCCTATTATTGAGGTCAACATACCCCCATTTTTGAAAAATGAGGACCCTTGGGTCAAATTATGGAAATTTGTACCTTACAATAAAAAATTAAATTTATTAGAGTGTCACTAGCATGTTTTCAAATTATTTATATTTTAAGATCATCCACATCTGATTTAGTTAGCATATTTGCACATGATTCTGATTCGATCTAATTTAAGTTTGCTAATAGTGGATCTTCTTATTTTAGGTTATTGGATCAATGGAGTCCATTTTAGATGGAAAATAGCCTAAGTTTAATTATTTAATGTTAATTTGATATTTTACTAACCTTTGGTCTATTGAAAATCAAATCAAATTCATATCTAAATTGTTAATGCCTTGGTCTAGATTTTGTCTAAGTACATCTTTTAAAAGTGGCAGGAGCTTTGATTTAAATTTTATGTGGGAACACCTTAAATATAATGTGGATTTAGTTTAATTTGTTTTATCTTAAGGCTTATTATTATTTTATTTGAGTATTTTTTTTGGTAATTTTTTTGGACGTTACGGTTTTGACCCTTCAAAACTTTTGTTCTTCAAAAGGTTACCCTTTGGAAAGTTTATTCCTCTAAAATTTTCCCTTTGGAACTTTTGTTCTATGAAAATTTATGTTTCAAAACTTTTGTGCAAATATTTGGTCTTTGGGTGAAATGTGTCAGATGTTTTATCCAAGATAATTTACCTAAAAGAATATGCCTTCAAATATTTTGGCAAGGACCATTTCTTTGAAAGAATACCCTTAGGAGTTTTATGAAGTTAACCTTCAATATTTTTGGAATTAACGTTCAAAATTTTGTCATGGGAACTTTTCCCTATTGAAAATACCCTTTGGGCCCCTTTTTGTCCCAAACTAATTCCTTTAAACTTTTTGTCTTAGGTATTTTTCCTGATGAAATAGACCCTGAGGGATAGTTTATTTGGACATTTATTTGATGAAATTGGTCTTTGAAACAATTTCCCTAAATAAAAAGTCTAAAACAATTTCCCCACATAAAGAACCCAAATACCCTATAGAAGAGTCAACAAGTTAAAGCCCAAAAGCTCCATAGAATTACCAAGTGGCATGACCTCAGGGTTTAATACAGATAGGAGCCAATCTTTCTCAACCCCTTAGATCATGATCTAATGGAGCATGTTTGCTCAAATATAATTTAACAACATGAGATCAAACTAGGAAACTAAGTGCAGGGTCACTTTTATTGAGACATAGACCTAGTCTTAAACATTATTCCATGTCTCTTATTATTCACAAGGTCACTTTAATATGTTTTAAACCTAGCTTAAGAATTTAGATTAAAAGGCTTTATTTTCATGGAAACTTTAATCTAATACTTTTACTTAAGATTTACATGTACCTTAAGCCCTAACTTTAATATTTACTATTATTTGCAAGAACCAATCTCTCATAGATTAATGGACATATTTTTATATGATCATGGTTTTACCCCTTCCAATGTTACTAAAATTGGTTGCTTGTGTTGAAGTATCAATGTAATATTTTTTAGGAATTAACATGATTAGGGTTTGGGGTTTCACATGTTAAAATGGACCTTTTATTAGCCTTTGGTATAAAATTAATTATATCTATTTTAAACCATGATTTAAAACCTTAGTCTAATGTTTGTACCTAGGTCCCTTCTAATTAAATTCAAATTTGTGTGGGAATAATTATAAGTGCCATAGACCTAGCCTAATTTTTACACTAAGGCTTAAGTCATGTTTTTCAACATGACCAAGCGTTAGTCTAAAAATATTATGCTCAATCCCTTTATATCCCATGAATGCATGGTCATTTTTACTATGTTCTAACTTATCCTAAGGCCTTACCCTAAAGTTTCATCATATTTATTTATATAATGAAACCTTAAGTTAAAGCCTTATGTTTGGACCTTTTATTATTTCTAGGGTCCCCTTTTATTATGGTCTAAAACTTAGAATAAAATCTTGATCCTAAGGTTCATGTTCATGTTTATTAACATAACTAAAAGACCTTAGTCTTAATATTTTATCTTAAGACCTATTCATTTACTTGAACCTAACTTAAATAGTTTGCATCTTCATAAGATCAACAACATGCACTTTCTCAGGCAAGATTGATCTAACGAAGCATGGCGAGTAAAAATTTTAATTATGCCTTCAATATGGTGAGAAGGTGACAAGTGTCATGGCTAAAGATAAGGAATAATGAATAGCCAATAGTGGCACACCACTTAGATTGATATTTAATGATGTGCATTCACTCAGATGATGATGATCAAATAGTACAAGATGAGGGTTGTATTTTCAACAAAGCTCAAGTAAATGTGAGACCACCAAGTGGCAAAAGTAAGAAGAAGAATGAACCTATAAATAATAAGTGGTAGGCCCAACAAATAGTTTCAAGGATGTGTTTAAAATTGGTGGTCACGTGCCTATCAAATATGTTCACACGGATGTTAATTAATGGACATGAGGACATCAAATTGAAGAAAATAAATAGTCCTAAGGATATGTTTAAAATTGATGGTCACACACTCATAAAATATGTTCACATAGCCATCAATTGACGGTCATAAGTATTTCAAATTTAATATATCAAATAGTCCTAAGGATGTGTTTAAAATTGATAATCACAAACCCATTAAAGATGTTCATGTGGATGTCAAATTATGGGTACATGGACATCAATTTAAAGATAGATGATTGGATCTAAATTGTCTAAAGATCTATGAACCATATTGATTCATGCAAATGGATTAGATGGTGTGAGATCAAATCTAGTTATCCAAAATCAATAGCCATATTTTGTATAGCGATGAGTAGGATGCTATGGAGATGTCACATCAAAGACACATGGGTGCAATGTGCCAAATTGGAGACCTTGCATACCTAGTAATGTAAAGGTAGATATTTAAGCTCATGATGTTTTAACTAGCTACCACCATTAGAACATTGTTAAAACTTTCAAAATTGCCCTAACAAAGCATGAATCAAGCCTTATGAATGGTATACTTGTGCTGAAGAGGCTGAATTATCATCTATGTAAAGGTAATTTGATCTAGATTATAATAGTGAGTACTATAATAAGCCATGTGATCCAAAAATCAAAATATTTGGTTGAAATATAATTCAATAAATAAGAACAACATAATTCAAATAATGGTATCTCTGATAAGAGATGTTTTATTAATCAAATATGCAAACCCAAACATATGCCTATCTTTGAGAAGAGATGTATGATTTCCATTTTAGGTTACATCTTAATTTAAACATGTTTTTAAGGTGGGATGAGGATTTTTAAGGTCACCAATATTGAGGGAGATGAATTGGTTCAACTTTCATGATTTACAATAATACAAAATTTGAGGAATTACTATTTTTAAAAACTTACTATTTTTAGACTGCACTACTAAAATTAAAATTTGGGTAAATTGTATTGGATTTTTTAGGGTAAAAACTCATTAATAAACTATCCATGCCATCTTAGTATGTTATCCTCATTCTTAGCTTTCTAATAGTTCAAACAGTGAGTCAATTGGAGCTACGATGCAAAAGTTATGGCTCCCAGAAGTTCTGTCATCAATTGGAGTGGACATGTCACCTAAATTATCACCTAAATTATTACCCAAATCATTCCTCCCTCCTTGAGAATAAATGGTCCCCATTACATCAATATTTGTCATCAAGTGTGGTAGTTATACTTAAATTTGATTCTTGATGCATACTTGGAATGGATTATGATTTATGGAACTGTGCAGGGTTCGATTGTTCACAATTTCTATCTAACCATTAGTCTGTGGATGGATTGTCATGAACTTCTTCAACTTGGTATCTATTTGATTCTATTTTTGTGTTGTTTGTGTAGTCAGGGATGAAACATCAGCCCTTTTGGATTCTTGTGGCTTGACCACCATGAGAACAAATTTCTTGGCACTAATCAGAGAGACAGATGTAGAAGGTGGTACCTCTGGTACCCTATAGCACTGTGTTCCAAGAGTGAAATTAATCTTTTGAGTTATTGATACATGTATGCCATGTCGATCATACATGAATGTATAACCAAAGATTACATCATAAACATCTAGATTGACCACATCACATAAGACCTCATCTTGGAAAGGTTTTATTACATATGAGAGAAGATATTTGTGGGTGACATAGAGGTTTCTCCCTGGACTCAACCATCCAATACTGTATGGATTTGGGTGAGGCTTCATGGATAGATTTAGGCTTTTCACAATATTATCAGAGATTAAATTCTTTTGACTTCCACTATCAAGAATGAAATGTAGAGGCTTACCTTTCACACATAACTTAGAGTGAAATAGCCTTTCCTTGTAATCTAGCCTCTCCTCATGGGTCTATGATGAAGCAATAATGGATTTAGGCTCATCATTTATAATATCTTCTTCAACCTCTTTGACTATAGGGTTTGTATGAGGTAGAGCAGTGGATGTTGAGGATTATGATTTAGAAATTAGGGACTTGAAGGCTTGACATTATTATTTGGAATGAGTTCCAAATTTATGATAATCACACCAATTCTTAGTCTTTCCTTCCTTTTTCTTCTAATTTTAGCCTCATGTTTGACCTTCTTTATCACTTTTCCATTTTGAAGGCTGACTCTTCGTATTCATTCTTCCATGTTTCCACTCAATCTTCACTGTGAACTTGTACGCCTCACCAATGGTTTCCAAATTGAAGAGTTCCATTTCTCCCTATATGTACCATTGTAGTCTACCATGATATTTGAGAACCTTGTGTTTCTCACTTTCTTAGATTCCCAATCTCGCAAATAGAGAATGAAAAATGTCAGTGTAATCTTGAACAGACTATTCCTTACCTTGGCAAAGTTGTTGCCACTCTATATACAAATCATCATATGATTTAATGGGTTAGTACTCTTCCTTTATAGCTTCTATGAAAACATTATAGGTAGGCTCCTCATTAAGGCCAATATAATATGCATTGAATCTCTTTTTGTACACTTCCCACCAATTTTTGATAGGCAATGATGCTTTCAAAAGAGTAAAGGTGATCTTCTCTTTTTCAGTGAATTTATTTATAAAAAAATAAGATGACAATTGATCTAACCAATTTTCTACTACATTAGCATTGATTTTTCCTTCAAATTTAGGGATATCAAAATTTACCTAAACCTTGAAGGGTGTTGGGGCACTAAAAGGATGTGGGGGTGCGGATGAGGAGCTAGAATTTCCCATCGAGATTTGTTGGAGAATTTGAGAGAATTTTTGTAGCATATATGCTTTCTACTATTGGAGGTATTCATTCACCATTTCATTGAAAGGATCAGATGTCTTAGTGTTGTCCACCATTTTAAGTTATTTAGAGCAAATAGGTGGATAGTCTGTCGATTCTATTTTCCACCCAAGCTTCTTGTAATCTAACCTCATCCTCAAGATCATACACTCTAAAGACAAACTGATCTGATACCACTGATCCAAAACAAAAAATATTTGGTTGAAATATAATTCAATAAATAATAACAACATAATTCAAGTAATGGTATCTCTGAGAAGAGATGTTTTATTGATCAAATTTACAGACCAAACATATGCCTATCTCTGAGAAGATATGTCTAATTTCCTTTTTGGGTTACATCTTTATTTATAATTTTTTTTAAGGTTGTGGGAGGATTTTTAAGGTCACCAATATCGAGAGAGATGAATTGGTTTGACTTCTATGATTTACAACAATACAAAATTTGAGGAATTACTATTTTTAGAAACTTACTATTTTTAGATTGCACTACTAAAATTGAAATTTAGGGAGCTTCCATTGGGTTTTAGAGGGTTAAAATCCATAAATATTATCTCCATTCCATCTCACCATGTTATCCTCATTCTTATCTTTCTAATGGTTCAAACGGTGAGTCAATTGGAGCTACGGTGCAAAAATTATGGCTCTCGGAAGTTCCATCATCAATTGGAGTGGACCCGTCACCTGAATTGTCACTTGAATTGTTACTCAGATCACAATGTCATCTCAAAGGAGTGTTCATTGAGGAAACATGTAATTATATATTTAACTTGAATGATAATAAGTAGGAACCAAAGGAAATCTAGGCTACATGATAGTAGGGCGATGGAAGAAATCTTAAGCAAAATAGGAGAGGATTACAGAAGGTTAAGATCATTAAATAATCATGAAGATCTTGCATCAACACAAAGGCCCAAAATGTTAATATAATTAATAATATCTTTCCTATAGCTATATATTTTCCATTTTGATAGTGGAATATTTTATTTATAAAGGTATGTGTTGTTTGTAAATCACACTACCTATAGATCAGTCTATTAGGAACGTCTAGTTTTTTTCTAGAACATTTGAGGAAAGGATAGTTATCCCTACACTTTTAATTTTTTAATTGGTTGGGACTGATCGACATTCTTCCCTTCATCTTATATAAGTAGAATTGTCAATTTTGAGAGGAGGCAGAGTTTTTGATCTAAAACTTGTGTAAACTTTTGAGCAACTAATGCAAGTAGAAAATTCTGAAAATATTATATCATTTTGTTTTTGTGAATTGTTATATGGTTTCTCTCTCACTTTTCTATTCTAAATTATATATTTTAATAGTTCTTTGAGATTATTGGGGTGTACCTTTGATTGTAAAATTATTAACTTGTGCCAATATTAGGTTCATTAAAGGTTTTTTAGTTTGCTTCATGTTATTTGCTCTATATTTGTAGATGTGCATATGCTATTTGCTAATAGTGGTAAATATTTAAAGTAAACTTGGTTCTTATTTACATTGCTTCCCATGTTCTATATATGTTCACCTGATGTTTGATAGGATTTGATATTAGGCTATTTCATGTCATACATTAGTTAAGTACATACCTGGATGAGATTTGAACTTTATCATGATGTCTGGAGTAAAGATCAATAATATATTTTCTCTCTACCCTACCCTTCCTTTTCATTATTTTTTAACCAATTAACTTTATATTAAGCCTCATTGTGAATATCCATTTTAGTTTAGATTTGAGCATAATTCACTTTAATTAGTATATATTCCCATCATATTTTTAAAGAATTTTAGGCCACAGTGGCTCCCAACCACCAAATATTATAAATATTTTGAAATAGTCCACTCCCTTTGCCTCTATTCCATCAATAGATAATAGGATTATCACAACCTAAAAATCATGCACTGAATTCTTTAAATTCTAAAATGAGAAGTGTTTATTAAACACTCTTAGAACCTTGTGATACACATTTAGGCATCAACACTTGTCTTAGGCCTAAAAACCCTACATCACACTAAGACATGCCCAAACATTCTCCAAGCATAATTAAGAACTTTGAAAGGTGTATAAGGATGGTATAATTCCTAAAAATTAATTTTGATTAAAGGAAAGCATAAAAGGTCAATTTGAGTCTTAAATTCCACCTTGAACTACATAGTCTAAGCAATCAAATTGAGTTATCTTTTCAAATGATTGGATCTTTAATAGCATAATGACTTGAGGAAAATGATCTTATTAGGAGTTAGGAGCACTTATGTAATTTAAATCCATGAAGGAGTGAGTTTTATTTATAGGTATAGGTTTATGAATGAATGTTAAGACTATTGATAGGTCCAAAAGGCTTGTAAAGAGTGCAAGGTCCATCATCTTACATTCATATCTCTTGCCACACTAGATGTATGGGAACCAAAGATTTCCAAAAGTTATAGGGTATTATATGGAGTAAACATTCATGACCATAAGTTTGGGATTTGAGGTCACATCTTTATGAACCATCGTAAAGATGGTAGACCTCCAAAACCCCACTTAAACCCTAAGGTAGACTAGACCTAAAAAAAGTGAAATTTTTGCACTCAAACACTCCTTAATGATCTTAAAAACACTTGAATCACAAATTAAACTCAAATTATAACATTCTCATGGTACTATTTTTAATGGAAATTGTATGGACCTATTAGTAAATAGTACATTTTCAAGGTTTTATGAAGTTTTTAGGGTGTAAAGCTATTTGATGGCTCAAAAAGAGGATAGGTTTTTGTATGATTTATGATGGCTTAAATGGACCTCTTTAATGTATTGTAATTATACAATAAAATGAATTGATTTAAGGTGGAATGTATATACCTTTTCATGTGTCAAATGTTACTAAAAATAGACTTTGACCATCATAAGGACACTCATTAAAGATTCTTCAATGTATGGAACAACATGAAATACTATTGTAACTATCATGAAAAATAAATCATAATATTTTGACTTCTTCAAATAATTATACTCCACTCTCCCTCTTCTTTTTTTCATGTACTTATATTTATTGAGTTTGTAAGGCCTTATTTTGGTAATCCCTCTCTTAGGTATGAGGAGAATATACCTAGATTAGCATTTTGTAACCTCTTGAGTTAATGCAAATGGCTATTTTAGACTGTTTGATACTAATTTATTGTGTTAGTTTGATTTGCACATGTGGTAGTTTTAATCCCTTGACAAGTCCTAATCTCACATAGTTGCTGGTATATGATCTTATACAGGTCACATATAATATATGAATAATAAGTGGTTGAGCTTGGAGTGGATATTTGATTGGTTAAGTGCCTTGATCAAGGACTTTAATCATTACCCTCTTGTTTTGACCACTTAGTGTAACCTCTATGTGAAACACTTTTGCATAGGAGTCCTTGGATTTAGAAGTTTCAGTCACTTATATTACTTACTAATATTTGTTTAAGTCCAAATTGAGTGGATAAATGATTACATTGGTGCATGACCACCCATTTGAGTAGATTTATTTTATGTACTTTATAACCCTTTTCACCCTCATATTAATAGGTCTTAGTGAACTGAGCCATAACAGAGTCCTTGAAGTTAGAATTTTTAGTCACTTATATTTCTTACTAGTGTTTGTTTAAGTCCAAATTGAGTGGATGAATAATTACATTGGTGCATCATGACATATTATAGTAGATTTATTTTATGCACTTTCTATCCTTTTTCACCCCAACATTAATATGTATTAGTGAACTAAGCCACAAGTGATGTACCAAGGGAGCTAGCCCCATAATCTAGAGGTCTATTTTAGTTATGAGGTCACCCATATCCTTTAGGCCATCCCCATGTTAGTCCAAGTTTGAATCAAAGTTGAATAATCTCCTTCAAAGGGTGTAGCTTGGGTTTTTAATAGTTCTAGCATACTCGATGGGAATAGATTCAAGCATTGAAGATTTCATAGCAACATATTATCCATCACAATCATCTTCAATCAATTACAAGTTATAGTCATAAATTCATGATGAGGGTCATCAAAAGGTCACCATCTCATGATAAGAGTAGTTTTTGTTCATAGTTCATTGATTTTCATGTGTTATGTGATAAGATATGGATGCATATGGGGTATATTTTTATCATTCACTTCCTTATCAATATCCCTATGACTCATTCAAATTCCCTTATGATCCCTATCAACCTTATTCTGATCCCTATCAATCCTACATTCACCCTTGTCAATAATATGAGAGACTTCATCATTCTTATAATCCTTTTCAATACTAAGGACACCATTATAACCCTCCTTGTGAGACTCATTTACCTCCTTGGCATCCTACTTATAAACTTAATCAGCTATGGAAACCTCATGACATTCTTGATTAGACCAACATGTCCCAAACCAATCCATATCAATCTTTAAATATACCTTGTTGTGATATGAAAAACACATAGTGAGCCTTGACACACAAAGGAGCCATGGACAAGTAATATTTATGCATGTGATTGAGAGCATGATAACCTCATTGCAACAAGCTAAGATAAAATGGGAATTTTTTATGAAAGAAGATCATTGAAGAGTTAATGCTAATATACTTGACATAGGTGGTTTAGTTTGAATCATTGAAGAGATTTTGATAGACCATGGGAGACAAAAAGTCCAATCTTATCATTAACATCTTCCCTCCTTCATTCCATATCAATCATATTTTTAATTACTTATCCTCCCTCAAGAGTCTCAAATAAATGTGTGTCATAGCCTTTAAAGTTCTTCACAAGCCTTGCCAACTTTTCCTACTTGGAGGTCTATCCAAGAGAGAGTTCAAAAGGTGGAATAAGTTTGTCTTGAGAATGGTGAGTTATATGATTCACAATATAATTTCAAGGTCATTTAAATTTTGATCATCTTTAAAAGACCTCAAATCATATGGTGTTTTATTTTGACACACACCTTGCTAAATATATCACACTTGAAGATAAGCATCTACATCACTCAATAGAAACTATAGGAACATCAGAATCTCAGATGAAGATACCTTCATTCCTTCCCCAAGTGGTGACCAATGTGAGGAAAGCCCATACATATAAGTTTTCGACTTTGAAACAAATGTAATAGTCAAAGGGAGGAGGAGACCAGTCAAGAATAAGCTAAGATGTTGAAGTGAAATAAAATTAGAGAACACTTAACCCCCACCCCTCCCTCTTTAAGAGTCCAAAACCTTCCCCTCATTAACGTATATTTAAAATAATATGCAACAAAAAAGGGGATTAATGGTTATCAATTATAGGCAGATTAATGAGTATGATAAAGCACTTATAACACCTTTGGATTTGACTCGCCTTTTTGAGATCTTCCAAGGATATACCATGTCATTCCTTGAGAAATAACATTTTCTTTGTGAGACAAATGAAGAAGAAACAACTGTAGTGATAGAGGATGAGAGTGACTTAAGTGAGCAAGAAGGGGAAATAACCATTGGGAAACCCCTTACCAAGGATAAGTATGATTTAATTTTCCATAATTGAAAATAATATGAACTCTAAAAGGTTGCTTGGGTGTAAGATAAGTTGAAAGAAGAAGACACTCCAATTGGACAAGAGGAAGATGGTTCTAAAGAGATCTTTGATGGCATTGTAGACACTCTTTGTCATGTTATCCCTGATGAGTGTGAGAGTGAGTCATATATTCAACTTATAGAAGCTTAAAGTCAAGGAGGTATCCTTATAAAGTCTTTAAACATCTAATAAAAGGCATGTTTTTAATAAGTTTATAGTTTCATTAAAGATGAAGGACCAATTATTAGCCATCATGATGAGTTTTTTGATGGGCATGAGACCCTAATGGTTGATGAGAGTTTGAAGTGTGACCATAATTACATAGAGTTCCAAGGAGACAATGATGAACTTTGGTAGCAACATATGAGCACTTATAATGAATATAAGACTCTTTAAAAACTTACACCTCCTATAGAGAATGTTGAAGATGAATCATTTGTTAAACCTATCAAGATTTATCCCTAAGGTGATGGAAGTAATAATGAAGTGTTTTTTATAGTAGTACATCAAAGTGAAAGCACAAACCAAGAGATGAAAAATCAGGAGTAGCTCATGACTAAGGTAGATATGAAGCTAATCATGAAAGATATACATATATGGGATGACTATGATTTACTACTTAACCCACCTAGTCAATATATGTACCTAATAGTGGAAAAATAAATTCCAATTACTCTCCTAAGGAAGAATGAGCATGCCAATGCCCTTAGATACAAGTGGGAATCATCATACAATGATTAATGCTTGATTAGACTCAAATCAAGACATGGCAACTAGACCTATGGTTTTATATTGTTCAAAAACATTTTTCATTTGATCCTAGAAGAGGAAGTTAATCTCAAGTTAGTTTTTTACTATTTTTGTCTTATTTCAATAAGTGGTTAACACAAATTTGTAATTAGTTTCCTTTGTTGTCTTGGTGTCTTTACTATTTACTTCTTAGTTTAGGTGTGTTTCTTTAGTTGTCTTTGTTATATCTTGTTAGTTTGTTGTAATCCTAGAGGTGTCATAAGGTGTTATTTTTAGTAGTCCAATAATGTTAATCAAGTCTTATTACCATATATGAGGCATCATTATCATGAATATGAGTGGGTTCGCTTGACCAACCATTAGTCAATCTCTATGAATCACCAAAAAATGTTGGAAATTTAGATTCCCAAGGCTAAATTCCAACCACTATAAACAAAAAAAAATCTATGGCAACCATCCAAGCCTTATCATGGTGATCCCCTGCATGTTCATGTCCTCAATGACCCTATTTTGAGCCTTGGTAGCATTGCTAGTAGTGTCATAAGGTGTTTTATAGCCTACTAGTAATTCTATTGTGACATGGCTACCTTGAGTCTATTCAGTGAGGTGATAGTGGTTATAGTGGTCTTGGAGTGAGAGAGGAGGGATTTAATATGTCTTATTAAGGTCTAATGGTTTTTTAATGTCATTGTTCACGGTTTGGTCATTCAAGCATTTTCAAGCTATCATAAACCCCTTATAAGCCCTTTCAAGACCCTTAAATACCTCATATGAGTCAATATGACTTATAAATATTTAGAAAATAGGAATATTTAAGTGTTTCATTATTTAAAAATTTCTTGAAAAATTCCTTTCCTCATTATATCTTCATGGCTAGGCATTTCATATCCTTAAAAGTTCTTTTTAAGACTCATATTCACTCCCTACTCACCAAGTGGACCCCACACAAGCCAAAATATTTTTTAAAAATATTCCATGTGATATTATTCAATTTAAAATGTCATTTGAGTCATGTTTTCCTTCCCTCTATCATATATTGGTGGTTCAAATCTTGAGACATTGAGAAAATGCATAAAAAGAAGGTTTTTTAGGTGTTTCTTATAGGATGTACAGACTTGTATAGCTAGTTACATATAGAGGGGGATAAATGGTAGCAGGAGGGATCATTTTAGACATCTCATATAAGTTTCATGGTAGGAATATTCAATATAATATCCAAACTGACCCTCTTATTCCATCGAGCTCTTTTGCAATTTGGTAGAGCCCTTCATGTTTATAGATGGTATGGACATGAGAGAAAAGATTGAGGTCTAAAATTTTGGGAAAAGGAGGGGAAATTATATATCTTATATCTTTGGAAATTTTTTTTCATATCAGATATCCCTCCTTTTTTAATAATCATTAACAAGGTAGGGCCCTCATAATGTCTTCTCTATTCAAGTAGGGTACCGATTTTCCATGTTTTCTCCTTTCCTAAGCATGGTGATAGATAAATGGAAGATATGAGAGATTTTAATGAGTCTAAATGACCTTCCCACACCATTATCCAATCTCATCTCACACATTTGGTGGTATGGAAGCAATAAATCTCCTAATTTCCTCCATTTGTAGAACATAGATCAAGTCTTCATGCTATAGAGCTTCTAGTGCATAGAATGGAAATGTTTTATGATTTTTTAGGTCTTATGGTAGGTAAATTTCAAATTTTATCTATCTCTAAAACTCATCCAAGTCACTATATGGTAAAATTATCCTTCAAATCTTACCTTGAGGGGGTTGTCATGTGCATAGAGTCTTATTCCTTGTAGGTGTAAATAGTGAGATTTAAGGAAACATTGATTTTTGTTTGAGTAACATACATGTGATTCATGGTAAATCACCATTTTTAATATTACCCTAATTCATATTAATCACTTCCCTAAACTCAATCCTATCCTCATCCTCATCCCTTGAGGAACTACCCTTCATAAGACACCTACAGGGCTAGTTTAAGCTAAATAATGAAGTTAGTTGTTAACATGGAGTATAGATGGTTGAGAAACCTCAATTAGGTCATGAAAATATGAAGAGGAATAGAATTATAAAGTAAGGATTAATTTATAGGGTTGAGAGTAATGAGGGTTGAGTTCAAAAGAGACTTTAAGAGCTTTGAAGGTGTATGTAATTCAATGGGCTAGAAACCCCATAACATGAGTAAGAGGCATGAGAAAGGATCCAAGGTTAGATAGAATCAAAATACATAAAGTTCACTCTAAGGGAAAATAAGTTCAATCAAAAACTCCTTTATATACACTCAGGAATATAACTACACACCTAAAATATTTTGCATGAAAGAGGTGACATGAGGGTAGAAGAGTTTCTAAAACCCTGATTTTAGGTGATAGACATATTATTAATGATATGATTATAATAAGACCTCAAGGAGTTATTAAAATGGAAGATTGAAAAAATTAGGTAGGGTTTATTCTCTCACACATAGTCAAGTGACATAAGATATCTACAGTCAATCATACAAGAACAAGATGACAAGGTGAGAAATAAGGTTTAGAAATTGGTTTCAGAGTGTCTATGTTAGTAAAATAACCCCTTCATAGTGTTTTATCATATTAATGATTCAAGTACCATGAAAGGATGATATATACCTATATCTCAATGAACATACCTAGAAAGGCTAACTATAGGCATGACCATGGACTAAGGATAGTTTGATCACCACCCCTATTTTGGGGTGTCATTAGGTAAGGGAGAGTTTATTGAAACTAGACAATATCATAAGGACAATAGATCTATAAAGTTTATAAGTCTCACCCTTTACACATATCATATAGTCTAAGGCATACCTACCATCTATAAGTAGAATGCTCAAGGAAAGATTAAAACAAGTTTGTAGTTAGAAATTGGATTTGTATACATACTTTGGATTTATTAAAAGCATGGAGACACATGATAAGGTAAGTAAAGGATGTGTATTAAGGGTCTTAGGTGAAAAAATCCCAGTTTCAAGAAGTAAAGAGCCTAAATGGCTTAAATAAGGCTTAATGTAGATTAAAATAAGCATATACCTATAGATTAGAGATGTATGCATAATGTGTGGATATTAATGGATTGATAATAGCTAAAAAAGTATTGATAAATGTGTATTAATATTTTTAATTCATAAATATCTCATATTTGTAGTTATATGATGACTTATTAAACCTATAGGCCTAAACCTAAGTAGTCATAATCAAACCCATGTGTGGAAATTATGGGTTGGTATAGGTTTGCAGATTTTATGAAGGTCCATAGACATCTAAATAAGGATGTATAGGACATATAAAAGGTTAAAAAGGTGGTATACGCCTCAAATAAGGTAGAGAATTTCTCAATCAGGCCCCTAGGGCTACATGAGCATAACTTCTTAAAAACCCTAAGTTTGATTGTGTTATCATATGTAGGAATAGAGTTGTTGAAAGATATGATACAAAGTATGTTTTATGGCCCTATAATATGTTTCATGATCTTCATAAACTCCATCATTCATATTGAATAGTGGAAGAGGTTACTTAGGTCCCAAACACTTAGACTAGAAGGCAGATCTACTGCTAGTCACATGAGAAATGAAAGTAAATTTAGAGTTTGAATGTTTGAAGGTAGTTAAAAAATATATAAAAAAGTGATAAGGGGGTATTATTATTATATTTAATTCCTTACAAACACCTCCAAGTCACTTGGACCTCCAAAACTCAGTCAAGGATTGTTAGGTCCAAAAGCTTGTCTTAGGCCTAGAAACACCTCATCATAGTGAAACATGACCAAACCTTATCCAAGTATAATTAAGACCTTAAATTTTTTTATAAGTATGTTATAATTCCTAAAAAAATAATTTTTAGTATATGAAATCATAAAAGGTTAATTTGAGTCTTGAAGTCCACCTTGAACTACATGGTCCATGCAACCAGCTCGAGTTATCTTTTCACATGTTTGGATTATTCATAGCATAAGGACTTGAGGGAAATTATCTTAATAATAGATAGGTACCCATATTTAATTTAAATCTATGAAAGAGTGAGTTAGATTTAGGGGCACATGTTTATGAATGAATGGTAAGACTACTGATAGGTCCAAAAGGCTTGAAAAGAGTGCAAGGTCCATCATCTTACATTCATATCTCTCCACACTAGTTACATGGGAACCAAATATTTAAAAAAAATCTAGGGGGGTCTATGGAATAAATATCCATAACCATAATTTTGGGATTGGAGGTCACATATTTATGAACCATCATTAAGATGGTAGACCTCCAAAATCCTACTTAAACCCTAAGGCAGACCAGACCTAAGAAAAGTGAAGTTTTTTGCACTCAAACACTCTTGAATGATCTTAACAACACCTAAGTCACAAAATAAACTTATATGAGAACATTGCCATCATACTTTATTTTATAAAAACTAAACATACATATCAAAATATAGTACTTTTTAAAGATTTTATGAAGTTTTCAAGGTGTAGAGCTATTTTTAAAGATGCCAATCATTGGAAGGGGAGGTTTCATACATGTTTTGTCTCTTAAAGTAATTATATGTCCAAAACTATACCTATAAATGCCTCTATAATCTTCACCCAAATATCTAGTTTGTATATATGAGAGAGAAGGTGACCTAGTCACCTAGTTTGGTAAGTTTGCAAGTGTGAGCTACTCAATAAGGCCCATGTCATGAAATGGAACATTATTTAAAACATATATATCACTTATTAAAATTATTCCAAGTTCTCATACAAGTTTTCATGGCTTCTAAACACATACTGTCAAGTAATTAGGCCTAATAGGCCTAATGGACCTACTTGGTCAACCAAGAGGAATGAGAGTTGGTGTAGAGGGATGATGAAGTTTTTAGGGTGTGGAGCTAAAAGCTTCAACTATTTTCAAACAAAAAGAAGGAAGGTTTCTAGAGTTATAGAAGAATCGGTGTCGGCAGCATGACCGACGTCGGTCAAATGTAGTGTAGAAGGCAACCGGCGATGGCAGCTAGTCGACCGACGTCGACAGCACCAGGCAAGCAGGGACTGGCGTCGGTCACCTGTGTGTTCTAGAACTACTGTTGACGAATATTCAGTTAATTAAAGTGAGTGTTTGCATGTAAAATGACTAATTATAGTCACGAGCTGTGTGTCTAATTATTGTAGTTAGATTTCTATTTTTGTAACCATGGGATTTTATTTAAAGACCCATGAGGCATGTATTGTAATTATCAAGAAGGCAAGTAAAAGCATTAAAGCAAGCAAGGACAAGGAGATCTATAGGTGTAAGGTCAAGGAGATCAGCTGAAGCATTCAAGGAGGGATATTAACTTAGGCTTTAGAGTTGTTGTGTTGAGCAAGAGAGAGAGGGAAGAAGGTCTTGAGGTGTGGCAAGCCTTTGAGGTGGAGGAAGAAGTGGCATCTTCCTTATTGTATTTTCTTCTAGTAATATTTAATACAAGAGTGTGTATTGTCTCTCAAATTCTTTGTTGTCTCAAGTTTCTAGTTACTTTATCATTCTAGTATAATTTCATGTTTAATTGCTTATAAGAAAGTAATCAATTGTGCTTTTGTTGGATAAAGGGTCACCCAACAGTTGGTATCAGAGCTACGATTTGCAGGAAGCAGGGTATTGTTTTTTATTACAGGTCATTCACAAGGTTTTTTGATTGAGTGGGAGTTTAGCAATGGCAGAAGAAAGTAAGCTACGAATGGAGAAGTTTAACGGCAAGAATTATCAACACTGGAGGACACAGATTGAAGATTATCTGTATCAGAAGGATCTGTACTTACCATTGGGTGGGGTTGCATGCAAGCCTACAGATATGAAGGATGAAGAATGGCATGCTCTTGATCAGAAGGCTCTCAGTTCCATAAGGTTGAGCCTTGCATCGTCTGTGATTTCTAGCTTATTACAGTGTAAGACAACAGAAGAGTTGATAAAGTCCTTATTGAATTTATACGAAAAGCCCTCGGCTTTTAATAAGGTATATCTTATGAAGTAGCTATTTACTTTGCAAATGTAGGAAGGTGGATTGGTACATACTCATCTGAGTGATTTCCATGGTTTGGTAAACCAGTTAGCTTCAGTCAATATTGTTTTTGATGATGAGGTAAAGGCTCTCTTGATTTTATGTTCTTTGCTTGAAAGTTGGGACAGTTTGGTTATGGCAGTAAGTAATTCTACATCTGATTCTAAAATCTTAAAAGTTGATGATGTTGTGAGTGTGATCTTTAATGAGGAAATACACAAGAGAAGCATAGGTGAATCATTATGGAATGCTCTAAGTGCAAAAAGTCGGGGAAGGCAAAGGGAGAAGGTTGAGCAAGGGAAATCAAGGTCGGGAAGGAGATCCAAATCTAAAGGTATTACCTGTTGGTTTTGTTAAAAGAAAGGACATACAAAGGAGTGTTAGTTGAGAGATAAAGAGAATCAACATGTAGGTATTAAAGAAGTAAAGGATGTAAATATCATGGTACAAGATGCTCTCATACTTTCTTTGGATAGTCAGGTAGGATCATGGATTTTAGATTCTGGTTCATCTTTTCATGCATCCCCAAACAGAGATTTGTTCCATGAGTATGAACAGGGAGACTTTAGAGTGCTTTATTTAGGGGATGGTACACCTTGTTAGATAGTTGGCAAAGGGAAAGTGCAGCTGAGATTGCAGATTGACAACACATGGGTGTTGAAGGAGGTCATGCATGTCCCAATTCTGAAGTAGAGTTTGATTTCTGTAGGAAGGTTGGGTGATGAGGGATGCACAATAACCCTCACAAGGGATTCTTGGAAGGTTACCAAGGGTGCACTTATTCTAGCAAGAGGTAAGAAAGTAGATACTCTTTATCTATCTACTTGTATTGCTGATTCTACTTCTGGTTTATCTACTTCAGCTGTAGATTCAAAGATGTGGCTTAATAGGCTTGGTCACATGAATAAGAAGGGAATGGAAATTCTTGATTTAAAGAGTTTGTGTTCAGATTCAAAAAGCATAGATAGAGTTCATTACAAAAAAGGAAATTTGATGCTTTTGACAGGAACAAAAAAGCCTTGGTGTTTATGAAGGAGATGAAGGACAGAGATCAGTCACAGGGGCTGAATAAATCTAAGCAGGGTAGTATGGATAAAGGTTTGATCCAAGATGAGCTCGTGGATGAAAAATTCATCACTTGCAAAAAAACACAGGTACCGATGCCAGTGCTCCCATAGCACTGATGTCAGCCAGATAGAAACTGACATCGGTCATGTGCAAACTAGCAGGGTTGGTAGGTCAGGCAAGAGAAGTCTGACATCAGTCATTAGGACCAATGTCAGTAGGGGGGACACTAGTGTCAGCCAAGGAAATGACGTCGGTTGTCAAGGTCAGTGTAGGGAACCGACATTGGTCGGGAGTAGACTGGGAGATGGCTGAGATCGGTCACTGGAATAGATGATGGGTGGACAGCTAGTTATCAATGAGTCTCAAACACCCATATGGAGGTTAGAAATGGTAAGTGAACCTCATATTCATTGTTCACCTTCTTTATATTGCTTATTGATAGTCAAGAACTAGGAAGATGGAAGAAGCAATTTAGGTAGAATCTAGAAACAGTGGGAGCTTGGCATGGATGAGGAGTGTGAGTCCTTGGAAAAGAACCAAACAGGTATTTGTTGGTAGAGTTGTCAGCTAGAAGAAACCACTGGATAGAGGGATGGATTCCCATATTAGAGAAGAGAGTGGATGGACACATGAGGCAGAAGACTATGGTATATGGTCTTGATTAGGTTGTAAGACAATGGAGGTTTGACCATTGTACTTTATATTTACCAGGTTGGATAATATTAGCTACATTATCCTGTTACTGTATTGTGTTGCTTGTTGTAGGGTTTCATATACAGGGAGTTTTCTGAGCTAAGGGTAGAGTTGGTTCAGAAGTATGTCATGAAGAATTTGGGAGCAACAAAATTCTTTTGGCATAAGTGACAAGTATAGCATCACAGGTTTGCATGGTGGTTGGTCTTCAAGAGTGACTTTGAAGAGGGATACAAAGCCAAAGGAACAAAATAGATGGTGTACAGGTACAAGTACAGTAGCAACTATTTATCTCCAAGTAGGAGATTGTTAGGGTGTGGAGCTAAAAGCTTCAACTATTTGCAGACATGAAGAAGGAAGGTTTTTGGAGTTCCAAAAGAACTGGCATCGGTAGCATGACTGACATCGGTCAGATGTAGTGCAAAAGGCAACCAGTGATGGCAGCTAGTCGGCCGACGTTGACAGCACTAGGCAAGCAAGGACCAGCATCGGTCACCTATGTGTTCTAGAACTACTGTTGACAAATAGTCAGTTAAGTGACGTAAGTGTTTGCATGTCAAATGACTAATTATAGTCATGAGCTGTGTGTCTAATTATTGTAGTTAGATTTCTATTTTTGTAACCATGGGATTTTATTTAAAGACCCATGAGGCATGTATTGTAATTATCAAGAAGGCAAGTAAAATCATTGAAGCAAGCAAGGTCAAGGAGATCTACAGGTGTAAGGTCAAGGAGATCAGCTGAAGCATTCATGGAGGGATATTAACTTAGGCTTTAGAGTTGTTGTGTTGAGCAAGAGAGAGAGGGAAGAGGGTCTTGAGGTGTGGCAAGCCTTTGAGGTGGAGGAAGAAGTGGCATCTTCCTTATTGTATTTTCTTCTAGTAATATTTAATACAAGAGTGTGTATTGTCTCTCAAATTCTTTGTTGTCTCAAGTTTCTAGTTACTTTATCATTCTGGTATAATTCCATGTTTAATTGCTTATAAGAAAGTAATCAATTGTGCTTCCGTTGGATAAGGGGTCACCTAACAGAAGTGAGCCAATATAAGTTATTATGCCTAGTCATTAACTATATTTAATAATAAAAGTTCTCATTCCATGGTAATAATGGATAAAGAAGTCAATTTATTTCATTGATCAATATGTTCAAAAGGAGGATAGGCTATTATATGCTTTGTGATGGCTTAACTAGACCTCTTTATTGTCTTTTAATGGTATAAGAGAGGGAGTTGATTGAATATGGTTTGAATATAAATTTAAATGGGTCAAATGTTACTAAAAATATACTTTGACCATCATAAGGACACTCATTGAAGACACTTCAATGCATAGATGAGCATGGAAGTCTATTGTAACTATCATGTTGAATAAGTCATGATATTTTGACTTCTTTAAAGATTTCTATGCCACTCTCCCTCTTCTTATCTCTATGTACTTATATTTATTGAGTTTTGAAGGCCTTATTTTGGTAATCCCTCTCTTGGATATGAGGATACTTTGCCTAAATTATCACTTCATGACCTCTTGAGTTCATACAAATGATTATTTTTAGACTTTTTGATACTATCTTAGTATGTTTCATTAGTTTGATTTATACATCTGGTAGTTTTCTTCCCTTGGTAAGTCCTAATCTCACCTAGTTTCTAGTATATGATCTTATGTAGGTCACATATAATGTTTGAATGATAAGTGGCTAAGCTTGGAGTGGACATTAGATTGGTAAATTTCCTTGATTTAGGCCTTCCATCCTTACCCTCATGTGTTTGACCACTTAGTGCAACCTCTATGTGAAACACTTTTAGATAAGAGTCATTAGAGTTAATTTTTTTTGTAACTTATGTGCTTACTAGTGTTTATTGAATTCCAAATTGAGTGTATGAATGATTACATTTGTGCATCACCAAATCTTAGATTATATTCATTTTATGCACTTTCTATCCCTTTTTAGCCCAATAGTAATAGGTCTTAATGAATTGAACAATAAATGATGTACCAGGGGATATATCCCCATAATCTAGAGGTTGTTTGTATTTATAAGGTAACCCACAACCTTTATGACATCCCCATGCTAGTCCAAGTTTGAATAGAAGTTGAATAATCTCATTTAAAGGGTGAAATTTGGGTTGCTAACACTCAATAAGGAGGATTTGTTCTGGGTAGAAAAATAAAATATGGTGTGATTGTGGTGTATTAAGATATTCATTCAATGGAAAATAACCAAAGAGTAGTAATGGTGTTAAAATTAGACATGGATAAGGCTTATGATAGATTATATTGGAGTTTCTTGGATAGAGTTATGTCTCAATTTGGCTTTTGAGACAAATTTAAGAAAATCATTAGATCTTGTATACTTAATACATGTTATCTATTTTTGTGAATGGGGTAACTTATGGATTTTTTAAGAGTGGTAAATTGGTGAGACAATGGGATCCCCCAACTCATTTTATTTTCATCATTATGGCTAAATCTATTAGAAGATTCATTTCTAACTCTATTATTTCATCAGAATTGAAAGGTTTTAAACCATCCCATTCTATAAAACCTATAACACATCAAAAATTTATGGATGAAAACATTATTTTAGATGAATCATCTATGTAGAAATCAATAAATATTAAAAAAAATTTGATGATGTATGAAGAGGCCTCTAATCATAAAATTAGCATTGACAAAATCTCTGTGTATTTTTTCAATACACTAGTGGCTAGACAAGCTAGAATAAATCTTCTCTTAGGTTTTTCAAATCAAGGATTTACCCTCTTCATATCTTTGTATGCATCTCTTTAACAATCAGCTCCTTGTGATATCATGGAATCCTTTATTTGAGATATTTAAAAAAAAACTTGCAAGTTGGAAAGTTAAGCTCTTATCTCAAGTAGGCAAGGTCTTACTTATCAAAAGTGTGTTTTAGAATTTTCATGTATATCTTATTTCACTTTTTGGTCTACCAAGATGATTTGAGGATAAATTATCTAAAATTCAACACAATTTTATATGAGTTGGAATATAAGAAAGAAATAGATTCCATCTTATTTCTTGGAATAAAGTCTTCTCTAAAAAAGGATATGGTGGGATTGGATTAAGGAACTTAAAAATTATGAATAAAGATATAATTAAAAATTTGTGTGGATATTTATTAATTTGAACATGGTTTGGGCTACAATTCTTTCTTTAAAGGATTTAAAAGGTAGGGAACCAATCAACATTCTTGTAAAAGATCATTTTGTTCACAACTCACATGTCTAGAACTTCATGATCTAAAATAAGTATTTGATTATAATTGGGTCTAAATGGCATATCATAAATTGTTATAAATTCAATTTTTGGAAAGACACCTAGGTCTCAGAGCTTCCTCTTAGTTAGAGTGACATAGGTTAGCAGTTGTAAGAAAATATTGGAAACAAATATCGGTGCAAAGTGCATGAGTATTGGTAGGAGTTGGAAGGAGCTAAGTGATGGAAAATTATGAGGATATGTTGAGGTTATCAAATATAAATAATTAATTGAGAAACATCCATATACTAGGCACTAATAAAGAAGATCAACTTGTTTGGAAGGACTCTTTCAATGGTCACTACAAACCTAAATCGGGATACGATATTATAGTATAGGAACCTAAAGTCAACAATAGTTAGGAGATGCAATAGAACAAATGGATAATTCTTAAAATTAATTTCTTTCTTTAAGTTGCAATTTAGAATAGAATACTTATATTTGATAACTTAAGAATAAGAGGTTATATCTTAACAAACATATATTTTCTATGTGAAAATGATAATGAATATATATTTCATTTGCTCATGAGCTACTTTCTTTCAGAAGATATGGAGCTATTTTTTATAAAAAATTAATGTCTCTTGGGTACAAGTTGGTTCTCTTATGAAAGTGTGGTATTCATGGGGGCACCCCTTCAAAAATTCCCTTCTCAAGAAATTTTGGAAAATTTCATTGCCATATATCATATGGGGTATTTGGGGTGAGTAAAAAAATAGAATTTTAGGGGAAGAGATGTAAAATAAAATTTATTTCCAAAAGAATATTTGATCACATATTGGAGAATTACAATATTATACCAATTAAGAAAGGTAAAAGTCTACTACTATATGAATAAGTTTCATCTCAAAACTAGAAAATTGATACCTCTAAGCTGAGAAATTTAGATCCTAAAGAAGAAAGTAGGAAAAGAACTAAATGGAAAACATGACTTTGGGTTGGATGAAGATCAACTTTGATGGAGCTTCAAAAGAGAATCTAGGCCTAGCTAGAGGAGGTGGAATAATAATAAACCATCAAGGTAGTTTAGTTATAGTGTATGCCATAGATATAGAATTTAACTCTAACCATGGGGTTGAAGATCTTGTAGCTCTTGGGGGGATCAAATTGGTGAGATAATTGAGAGTTCATAAAATTATAATAGAAGGTGACTCTCTAAATATTTGAAATGGTTTGTCAAGAGTTTTTTCTATCAGTTGGTCCATTAAACAACTTATGGAGGAAGCTATAGGTATTTTGGACTCCATGAAATAAGTTATTATTAAACACATCTATAGGGAAGGAAAATATATAGAGGATTGGTTCTCTAATAAGGGTGTGACCTGTTTAGGACTAACATTATGGATAGACTATGAATAACTTCCTAGGGATCGTATCCTAAGGATAAAATATGAAGGTTCATCAAATGAATAAAGCCTTGAACATATTGGGGAAGCCTCTAATTCATAGAAGAAAGAGATATTGGGCATTATATTTTAGATGGTGCCTTATATTGGGTTGGTTAATATTTTATGGGGTTCTTGAGAAGTTTCTAGAAATGTCAGAGCATCTAATAGACTACCCAAATACCAAAAGTAGAAAAATTACCTCTTGGCTCTATTTTATGAAGCTTAAAGTCTAAAGTAAGTAATTATTTTACCTCTATGCTTGATATCTTGGGAATAATATGGGATTACCTAAAAAAATTAAACCAAAAATACTGCAATAAGTGAAAAAGAATGAGAGAATTTGGGAAGCTTTGCAAGTGAGAGGTTTTTTAGGTTTCATGGAGAAGATAAAAGGGCATGATAGGCACATTTTGAAAATGTTTGTGAGTGATTAAGAAGACAAAACCATAACTATTAATGGAGTTACTTTAGAAAACATGCAGGAACTGATTGCTCACATAACTATGCTAGCTATAGAGGAAACTAAAATTTAAAAATTAATAAGAGACTACAAAAGGGATAAGGAGATATTCTTAGAGGAGGGAGAATAACTAGAATTGCTACATAAGGGGTTTGATCAAGAATCATTGCCCAAGCTATATGCAGAGGTCACCTACCATATAATGCAATATGTAAACCTATAAGGTAGTTTTAACATTTATATATGGTCTCTTTTTATGATGTTTAATTATTTTAGACATGGCATTCCATTCAGTCTACCTTTCTTCATTCTACATTTGCTTCAAGTTTTGGTCCTAAAGTTCAAGCATGGTAACTATGCAGCCCTAAGGCATGAATGGTTGATATACCTCATTCATAAATACTTTAAGGGTATGAATCAAATTAACCCAAATATTTCTTGACCTCAAAAGTAACCTATGGAGGGTGCTCCTATAGATGTTAGGAAAATTAAAAAAAGCTTGGGAGCTCATGTTAGACTATAGAGGTCAATAATCCCATTAGTCCTATTTATAAAAATACCAAGTTTCTTGAGGGGAAACACTCTAAGACTCAATATAATATCAAAAAATTCCTTTAAAGTGCATTAAGGTCTGTAATTTATATTCAAGGGAAATAGGGAAAGTAGGGTAAAACAAGTTATTTGGAAGGTGATTCTATTGAAGTTGAAGATGATAAGGATGTTCCTAGGGAGGGGAATAAGGATGAGGGGCAAGGAGATATGGTGGCTCATAATGAGATGCTTGAGGCTAATAAAGGAAGGACTAGAGATTCTTCCAAAGAAAAAAGTAAGAATATAACAGACAAGAAACATAAATATTTGAATGAGAATTTTAACAACCTTACTAGTTCCCTTAAGGTTAAGTAGAATTCTAATAATATAATTAAAGAATTAGATCTTAAAAAATCTATAATGTGATGGTTCATGAGAGACATCATGACTCTTAAAGGGAATGTGAATTTCTTGTAGTAGGAGAACATCAGATTAAACCAAATTTCTTTGATTAGGAGGATGATCAAAAATTATATATCCTTCAATTTAGGGTGGATATCTTAGAGAATGAGAATGATAAGCTTATAAATAATACAAGTTTCTTAGTTAATTATAGTAAAGTAGCCATGTATGAGGGGATTCAGAATGTAGAGAATCTCAAAGCTCATCTTAGGGAGTTATTTGAACATAAGATGACTAGCAAAGGGAAAGGTAAGCAGGGTCAATGTAGTGGATCCTAGAATGTCATAGACAAAGAAAAATTATTGTTTCATATTGATGCTAACCTTAAAAAGATTAAAATCTACTAGGAGGATGTCTCAAGAAATCTAGACTTTTATTAGTCCCTAGTTTCTATAATTTTTATTTGTTGTTTCTTTTGTTTTTTATGCGTTATATTTTGGCTATCTCTAGGCCTATTTTGTCTTAGTTTTTCTCATGGTATGTGGTAGACCATTGTCTCTCTTTTTTCGTACTTCTCTTAGGGTCTGGGGACCCTACTTCAAAAATCCCCCACTTTAACCTTAATTAAAAAAAATTTAGAGTTGTAGCTATTATATTATGTATTTTGTAATTTATTATATATATAGACACTTCATTATTCTCATGAGTTTTAATTAGATTTGGATGTGGATGCATGCATATATTTTTCTACAACATGTATTTAATTTTTTTGTATATGCTATTAGGAATATATGATGTAAGTTTTCTTTCCTTGCATTATGTGATACACATGCATGGTTAAAAATAAAAAGGCAAAAATGATTTTTTAAAGTATAGGTGCTTAGAACAAATGTAATACACACTATATCACAATGGGAAATGTGTAAAAATAAAAGATGAAAAAATATAATAAACCAAATATGGTAACAAGGGTAGAAAATGTTTTTAACCCATGTAAAATATTTTTACCATATTAAAACAAATAAAAAATAACACTATACCATTTTGGGAAGTATGAAAATTTGTAATAAAATGAAAACACATGAAAACCAATGGTATAAAAAGAAAATAATTAAGTCAATCAACCATACTAAATCAAGATGGGAAGTATGAAAATAATAATAAAAATTAAGAGGAAATTAAATTAATCACACTAATTGAAGTTGGGAAGTATGATAAATTTAATAAAATGGTTGTAAACATACATACAATTGAAAAATAAGAAGATAAAAGTAAAAGACTTATGAAGTAAGAATAAAACATACTAAATGATGATGAGAAATATGTTAATGATGTGTAACTCATAATCAAACACTACTTATCTCAGATTTAAATCATGTAAATTCATTATGACTTGGCTATAGTATGCTCTGTGTATTGGAATATTTTGTGCCTCATTGGTGTTCCATTTGTGAATTGTAGTGTAGGTGGAAACAACTATAGGAATGATTTAAAAGATGTTTATAATTTGGTAATTTATCAGTAGGGCTTGGTCATATCCATGGTCTTACACTGAAACTCACAAAGGGAACAATAATGAGGTGAATGGTAGTAAGGAAATGTTTTATTATGGTAATTTGTGAGGAGAGACTAGTCTTATCCATGGTTTTACACTATAATTCACAAAGGGAAACCCTATGGGAATGATCAGTTAACAAAACAATATTTCTCAATGGAAATTTTATGAATGTTTTAATGAAAAAGGATGTAAAAATCATGACATAGGCATCAATGAGAATACTTTAGGAAACCTAAGGCATACTAGGTACAAGAGAGAGACACTAATATTCCAATGACCATAAAATACAAAGGATACCTACTCATAATAAGCACAAATCTATATAGGAAAATGGGTGAGAACTAAGATTGACTCATGATGGTTATAGAGAAAATAAAATAAAAATGGACCTAACTTCTCATAACATGTTCCCTATTCCTCAAGACCTCTTATAGAGTCATTGGTATTCGATGAAGATTGGGTACTTATGTGAGAAAGTAAGTATCAGTAAAAGTTTTTTTTTTTTTTTTTAAAGTTCTCCTATCCTAATCTACTATCCTATGTACCCCAATGTACCTCAACTCTAACATTAGGCCAACTATGGAGTTTGATCTTTGATTAAAAATAGGATATGTGTTATGAATCACATCTTTTAGTGTGATTTATCTTTTGAATTTATCTTTTGCCTTTTGAATCATTGCCTTTATTTAAATGATTTGAATTTTTTTTTTTTTTTTTATGGATTTTATTGTTCCTCCTACATACGTATTTTGAATAATCAACATGAGTGATATAAGTGATACACATGAATGAGATTTAGACTTTGGTTTAGAAGAAACTATATCCAAAGATATGACCGACTAAAAACTTAGGCTTACTTATGAACTAGTATGTAATCTCAAGTTTTAACCATATGTATTTTTAGTACATGAAATGAATATAAAGGAATAAAGGGAGATAGAAAGTAGATCATAAATAGAATTATAATGAGACATCTTATTTCTCATTGATCATGTTGTAAATATAGATTACTAAGGGAATCAACGTTTGTATAATTATCTAATTTTTAAGTGAGATAAGATAATAAAAAATCATTTTAAAATAAAAATAATCCATGAAAAAAATGAACTCATAAAAATAAGTGTGAAATTATGAAAATAATGATAATAAAATGGGAAAGTAAATGAAACCATACAAAACACATAAAACATAATATAATGATCCATGTAAAATAAATAGGTGAAACTAATTTGACACATAGTCAAGTGTATAAGGCATATAAAAATTAATTATAAATATAATCCAAGGCCATAATAAATAACAATGTGAAACAACACCATGCCGTGTTCATAACTACTAAAAAAATTTCCCACAAATATTATTAATGACATCTAAAACATCTCTATGAAGTTGGATCCTAATGGCAACCAAAGTCTCATCAATCCTCAAGGAAAGTTATGCAAGGACTTCCTTTTAAATCTCCTCAAACTAAAAAAGTAGGTGTAGATGAAGGAACATGCTCAAGAAGGATCTCATTCATAATATACTCGAGGAGAGGGATAGGTGTTTGAATAGGAATGATAGGGTAGAGAAGAAGGTGTCATCGATAGAGAAGGAGGTGCCACTGACACAGAAAGAGGAGCATTCTTGTGTGGGTAACATATGGAAGGAGTAATAACTTGTGTAGGTGTTAACTTAGGGTAATCATGAAGGTAATAATGGAGAATATAGTAAAAAAATCTATGATATGTACCACACTGGTTCCATATAATATACCTCCCCATATTTAGGGATATACTCTGGTAATAACTTGGGAGGAGGTATAAACTTATCTTTGGGTTGAGAAATGGAAAGATGAAATGTGTTGATATGGTACCTAAGTTTTTGGTAATGAATTAAAGAGTGTTTATCTATCCCATGGAAACCACACATACATTTGTTAATAATCTTTGATGGCCTAATAATGAAATAAGTAGAAGGAGAAACTAGCTGTGGATAATATAAATAGAAATCTTTAGTCTAATGACCCACAACTTTGTGTGTATCAAAATAAGGTTGATTAACCCATTGGGAAGGCATGGTGTCAATATTTGGTAAAATAATAAGGCCATTACTAGTGAAATGTGGGGATGGAACATCAACTAGACTAGGCTCATCTAAAGGTAAAATGGGAATATAAATTGGACTAGTTTTAGGTATTATGAAGGAATGAATTCTCAGAGAGGAATAAAAAGACTAAAATAAATAAGTGTGATATTAAATAATTTTATCATTTCTAGCTTGGATAAGCCCAACTAAAAATGGGTCATATAAAGCATAACCATCATCTTATTTAGGTATATGCAAGTTGATGGTATATATAAGTATGACTTTATCTTCATAAGACATATGATGAATAAAATGTATAGTCTTGGATAAGATAATACGTATATCATCAATAATTAGTTGATGAGATTAGGGTTGTAAATAGGGAGTAAGTTGTGTAATAATATGAGTGGATAGATTAGAGGTTTTGATCTTGAGGATAATCTCATCTATCTCATCATCATCAAAATCTAGGAGGTTAGGTGTAATGTTACAAATTAGTTCAGGATGACCATTATAACCTCATGTGGAATTAACTAGATAATTGAAGATTTGAGATTCCCTAAATAGGATACTAGGAAAAAGTTCAAGGGTAATAATTTTAAAGACACCATGTTCTTAAAATTATTTGAAATTCTAAGTGTTTGTCTTCTTAAATCTTTTAAATAACTCCATTATAGGTAAATTTTATGCATTGGCATGTGGATGAGGTGTTTTATATCATAAAATGAGTCTAAGGTCCACCAACCAAGATTTTATAAGAGAGGGTAAAGTTAAATATCATAACTTTCATGCGAATAGTGATAGTATGGATGGTAATAGGAATTGTAATATCCCTTCGAATATCAAAACAAAAGCTCCAAATTGCTTATCTGAATTTCTGTAAAATATCTTCAAATAGATGAATAAATCACAGTATAATTTCTTATTTATTTGCTCATAATCTTACAATAGAGATCCTCTATCAAGAATATAAAGAATATCGAAAGTTTGGCCTTATAGCCTGAATATTCTGCAAACTGGGCTGAATCTGGCACGTCTCGGCCTGTTGTGTAAAAAACACAGTCACCGACGTCGGTTATACTGCCATCGTTGGTCAACCTGTAGTGGTCCCCTTGCCGACGTCGGTGATGAGTCGACCAATGTCGATCTTTGTAAGTCTCTGTTTGCTGATGTCGGTACCTGACCTTTCTGTAGATGCATACAAATTTTCACAGATCTGTACAGAAGTCGTACGGCCACTGATATTGCTCAACCTATATGCTTAATCCTGATCTATAGAATTATGGGCTAATACAAAAGATCTATATCTGTATAATTCTGGAATCAAAACCCAAATAATGAAAATACCTGTAAACCCTCGTGATAGCTTCTGTGTGAAGTTATCTCTCAAACTTGTAAGTACATGTGATAGCTTCTAGATGAAGTTATCTCCCAATTCGGCAATAGATCGGTTGATCTTTCACAACCTCTGAATTGCTCACACTGAAGAGTTGACGTTCTTCAATGTAGTTTGGCAATAGATCAGCTGGTCTTTCACAGCCTCTGAATTGCGCACAATGAAGAGTTGACGTTCTCCACTGCAGATGGAATACTGGAACCCTTGGCTCAGTCTTCACAGAAGAATTTCTTAACAAGAATCAATATCAATAATCATGAATACAAACTCTCTCCCATGAGAGATCCTTATACCCCTCTAAAGGTGTGCTTGCTAAAATAAGATTCCCTTAAATTAGACTTAGGGCTTCCTTAAATTAGAACTAGGGTCTTAAAATTAGACCAATTCTTAAATTAGAACTAGGGTCTTAAAATTAGACCAATTCTTAAATTAGAATTAGGATCCTAAAATTAGACCCAATAATTAATAATTAATAATTAATTAAAATTGGACCAAATAATTAATATTTGATTAAATCACTCAAATATTAATATCTCCCTTAATTCATGTCCGAAAGAGCCCAAACGAAAGCCAAGCCCAGCTCCATCAAGACCCTCTATCCATCTCATCAGCCTACGAGGGTCGCATAATAGGCTAATCATCTACTCTGCACATGTCAACTAAAAAGGGGACATGACAGGAATCTACATGCAACTTAAAGAAGGCATTTTTATTATATCGTATCTTTGATATGTGCTACATGTGGACTTGAGGTTGCATTTAAAATATCTAGGTGTCTTAATTAAATTAAAGGAGGAAATTAAATTACCTAAACCTTCATCAATTAAGGTGAACTTAATTTGGATATCACCAATTTGGATGCTAATGAATAAAGGAGGATCATCCACACAAAGCAAAATCTCATTGGGAATCATGAAAGTGATAGGAAACTTAAGGGAAAGATAAGTGTCCATTATTTCATCAACATGTATGTACATCTCTTCACATTATTCAAGGATATTAGCTTCAAATCTAGACAAGTTAGCTTCACATCATACCAAACGAGGATGATGGACGTTCATTTCAAATAATAATTGCATTAGATGATTTTGATGACAGGGAGAAGTTCTCATTAATTCAAGGAAAGGTATTTGAGATGGGAGATGAGAAAGTTCTGTAATGGGGTCCCATTCTTCATAACTCATGGGAGTATTTTTAGATATAGGTCCATAATGTTAAAATATCTTCTATGAATGAGGTGTGGAAGTGCAATTAAAATTGAGTTGATAGGGTACAGTTGGCTTGGGTTGATTATAAATTTGTTTATTGACTTGAGGTGGTGGAATGGTTGATTAAGGTATTGTTTGTGGTTGGGTTGAATAAATACTATTATAAGTTTGGAGAACATTGTTTTGGTGTGTGGATGTCGGGGGAAGAATAGAGATAGTGTGAGAGGTATAATAAAGTTGAGTTGTTGAGAGTAGTTCATGGAATTTTATAAATTGCTCTTTCCTCAATTCTATTAGATGAGATGGGTAAGTATCCTGAATGAGGTGAAATAGTTGAGAGGTATGATGCATGTGTGTTGGATTGGAGTTGATAAAAATAACTATTCTTCACATGTTAGTCATATTAACCACATTTTATTCATTATTAGTGAGGTACATAATGCATTAAACATTATTTTTATAATGAGTAGGCTTGTTAGTGCTATCTTGATGGTTGGGAAGAGGATATTTATATATAGCAAGATGAGAATTAACATGATTTAAAGATTTTTTTTCTTACATTTCATGAGATTTAAAATATATGTCATATGCCTATTGACACTTTGGAATGAGTGATTCATGATCAATTTTTGGGACCAGAATAAAATACATAGATAGATTATTTAATTATCTACAAGTCTCATGAGGAATGGACCCAACTTGCATGAAACCAACAATATTTGTTTGGATCATACCATGATTTGATTGGATGAGTGGGGTCAAGATATCATGGAAGAGTTATTGAAAGATGCTTTTGAATCTTGGTTAAGGATAATGATTTTTGGACATTAGTGTTGTTCATTTTAGAAAAGGTGGGAGTATTGTTTGGAGGGGGAGCATTCTCCATAGTGTTTTTTAGAGTGATTTCTTAGATGTGTTGAATAGTGTATAAGTATCAGTAAAACTGTCATTGTTTGAATGATGTATTTTTTAATGAACATAAGATTTTCCATTATATTTTGAGATGATTTAAATTAGTTCATGAGGAATTATTGTTTCTTATTTTGGTCAAGGACTTATTCTAAAGTTTTTGGAGAGAGAATCCTAACCTAATATTATAATCTAGGGTAGAGAGAATTAATGAATAGGTGGAAATGGTTATCATCAGCCATATTATGCTCACATTTGTTATAAAATTTATTCCATCATTTAATGAAGGCTTGTGCCATTTTAGTTTCAAAATTTTTACAATTGATAAAGTGAGCTAAGTTATTCTTAAGAAGATCACTAGTTTGAAATTCTTAGACTAGTGAGTTAACCAAGTCTTCAAGGCTAGTGATAGAATGGGTTTTTAATTTATTGTATCAATATAAAGCATCTCTTGAGAGTGTTTTAACTAATATTATGGTAGCATAAAAGGTATTAAATTTGAACCAATCTTTACAAAGGTTACCAAATGTATTTAAGTGCAATGTGGGATCAGTGAGCTCATTATAAGTGATGGTAGGTGTGATTATACCCATGCCAATATTAACAATTTGAGGTAAAAGAGGTTAATTTTGTAGATGTTTTATAATTTTATTAATGAGAGGTGGTTGAGGAATAAGGTTACCATGGTAATCCCTAAGAAGGGTGAGGGTGCACTCAAAATTTAAGCTCCCCATGAAATCTGTTTAGGCTTATTTTCAAGATTAACGAGATGATTTACATCTGCATCATTTGATTTGCATTATTAGTTTTAAAATTATGAATTTGATGGACTGTTTATAATAAGAGTTGGTTAGTTTGGATAGTATTGTGACTAGTATATGCAACATGTGATGCATTATTATTAGTATTAATGGCTTGAGTTGCACTATGAGTATTATCATTTGCCACACTAGTGGCATGAGAAGCATTAGTATCAAAAGAATAAATATTATCATGTTTAGCATTGGTATCAAAATATTCAATAGCGTCATGGATAAGGGGAAGGGTTTTTTAAATAGGCCCATGAGAAGTTAAACCTACCATGGTAGTAGAGATACCTGGCATGGAGGTTAAATAAGTCATAGAAGAAGATGTCATGGCTGAATAAAGTGTTCCTCCCAAATATTTGAGAGAATTAGGAGAAGGGGAAGGAGTTTAATACTTGAGGACCTATCATAAGATTATAAATGGTTGAAGGGTCTTTTCCTTTATGTGGAAGAAATTCATTTATAAAGAAAATAATTTTAGTTATGTACTTTAAATCATTCTCATATTCTAGGGAGAACAAATGATTATTAACTAAGGATGAATGGTGAGGATTCCCATAATTTTTAGTGAGAGTGGAAACATGGGTATTGATTTCATCTAAGGTGGGAGCCATAAGATGTGTCTTGGGAAACCTATTAGGATTAGTAAGATGCATCATGTTTGTCTAATTTAACTCTATATTATCCTCAAATAAGAAATTCATGATGAAGGAAAGAGGCTAAAAATTGAAAAAAATAAGGATCAATTAATAAGATATATAATCAAACCAATCCACAACATTATATGAAACATGAAATAAAATAGGGAACAAAGGGAGATAGTCATATAGGTCAACTATGTACTACTAGAAAAGAAATATAATGGGATGAAAAGAGGACATGATCAGATAGATCAACTATCTCCTACAAGATAAGAAACAAAATAGGCTAACAAGATACACAGTTTGACAAGTTGACTGTGTATTCTAGGGGGAGAAATTGGCTAGGTTGAAAAAGATACACAATCATACAAGCAACTATGTATTGAAGGGAAGCAAGATTAATAGTATATAAGAGACTATGTCAATAGGAAAAATAGTGTTATGAAAATATGAAAATATTTTTTCAAGATAATAAATAAGCAAATAAAGTGAAGCACACAAATAATTAGATTAATGTGATTGATCTAATTATAACACACAACACAAATCTTGCACTAATGAGTGCTAGTGAAAGTTTTGCAATACAAAATATAATGATCAAATATAAAGTATCAAAATTGAATGTAAATTATAACTAATTGGTCATTCATGAATTTTGTTAAGTTATAATCAATTTTAAAATTAATGTGATGGAGAATTTGCTGTAAAAAGGAACTAGAAAGTAATCTATGAATAGTTTTAGGTAATTTAGGATGAATGGGATCCATATTGGTGATGGTAATAGCTTGGTATTGGGTTCTACCCACTCAATTCATAATCTCATAATGATAAAGGTGTCATGTGCTATGTAAATATATACCATCAACCATGTATTTATACTTGGCTAGAAAACCAAGTCAGCTTCCCCCTTGGTGATGAAATCTAGGTAGGTAAACCTTAAGAAATAAAATGTTTAATGTTTTTTTATGTAAAATGATATGGAAGTGTGTGAAAAATAGAAAAATAGTGTGAATAATATGGTAAATTGAAAAATAACTTAATTAATCTATGTTTATTACTCTAAGCATCCAAGCAACTTGAAATGAAAAGTGAACTAATTACTAGTAAGATATGTTAATTCCTTTGGATGTGAAGAGTATGGAGTTGGTTTAGGTGATAATATATACAAAAAATATGAAACAAAGTCAATATATTTTTTACTATTATGAGAAATCAAGATTTGAAAGAACATAGTCAAATAGATTGAGTGTGTCTTCTAAAGAGAAGACAAGCTACAGAACTATGTAGAGCTAGTAGACCTAGTTCACTATAGGGTTGAAATTTTATAGACTATAAACTCATTAAAAATAATTTTTTAAATAAAAAATAAAATGATAGTGAAGGTAAGAATGAACCTTAGTAATTTTTAAGATGCTTAGTTTGTATATTTTATGCTAAGTTGTTTAAGTGTTGATTTAAATATTTTATGAATAGAGATAATTGGCTTTACTATGTCTACAAAACATGCATGTTATAAAATATCTAAGAATAGAGTCAAATAGATCAAATATGTATGCAATCATGTAACTAAAGAAGAAGACTATGTTGAATTGATTGATCCATTCACCTATATTTAGAGAAGACCTGCATAGGTAGAACAAAGTCATTTTGAAGTGAATATATGTTAAATCTTTAGAAAAATTATTATAACTGTATCAACAATTTTGATATAATAATGAAAAAATAAAAATATATAATATGATGATAAAATGAATGCATGAAAGAAAACCTACAAGTGTTTGATTCACATTAAATTTATGAAAATGTATACAAAGGAAAATATAGCTAACCTATTAATCAATCCTAGCTTGGAGAAGATAAATCCTACTTACACTTCCATTTTTTGATACATTATATATTCAGGGTCATGACCAAGATGGATTTTCTAGACCTAGCCAAGGGGTCTCTTACCACAATAATATCACTAGAGAGGGTTCCAAAGTTTCTATCCAAGAAACAATACGTAATAACCCTAGTTAGGTCTTATGTTTTTATATTCACTAAGTATATAAAAAGTGAATTAAAATATAATCTAGTGATCACCAAAGATTATCGTACAAAATGGGGGTAAACATGCATATAAGATCTCTACTCAATTCAATGTATAGTAAATCTTAATGCATGAGAGAGAAATAAAAATGCTAATATATCTACTTTAACAAAAGAGGAACAAAGTTAAGAATACTTACATTTCAATATGAGCCCTTGATCCTCATTATCTCCCTTAACCAAGTTTCTTTGCAAGAGGTTGTTGCGCTATGTAAGGATATTAAAGATAAGCCATCCCTAAGCTACACAACTTCTCCATGTATCCAAAATATGTATCCATAAGACAAGATTTGTATCTCCAAAGAAAGTATTGAAACCCTAAGAAATGATCCTCAAGTAGAATGGTGGACAAGCATATGCGTAATATAATATTTTTATTCTTATCTTACTCATAAATGATAAAAATGGATGTGTATATATAGCTAAATATAACACTAAAACTTTCCAAAAGTTTAGCCAATAAGTTTATCCCAATTTAACTCTATATCATTAATTGATAAAAACAAGTTAGGTCCTAGTCTAGGTGGGCCAAGGCTAAGCAAAGACCCATAACATGTAAATATTAATTAGAAATAAGGTCAACCTAGGATAACATTGTTTAGTAAATGTCAAAAGGGATTTTAGGCTTAGGTAAGGAATGAATAGGATAGTAAATTACTTAGAAGAGTGTTTAAGATAAGAGGCAAAGCTTATGGAAGTGTATATGATATGGTTGTGTAGATATAAATCACCAATCCTATGAAGCACCAATGGTCTACCCTCCCCTTTTCTAGTACACCCTTTAAGTCACACACTCAAAGATATTGAGACTTAATGGATTCCTACAAGAGAGAAAGCATAAGTAATTGATAAGGTTTTAAAATATTATGTGTATACATCTATCATATCTCAATTAAGAATAATCTACTTAGGAAACATGAACAATCTTAGACATACCTAATTCAATGCCATAGTAGTCATCATGAAGGTCTTATGGAGCTCATACTTAGTTATTTTTTGCAACTAATACCCCTATCCAAGTGTGAAAGTGTCCAAGGGACCAAGGTTGGCTAGGATAGACAATATGATATTATAGATAACCCAACAAAAATCTCAGTACATTATAGCCCCATCCTAGATCTTGCTTCAATCCAAGCCTTCAAAAATTTCTACCAAAAGTGGAAATATGCAAGTTTGATGCAAAGGACCTAGTCACCTACATCAAATAAATGAATAATTTCTTTTATCTACATTAGACACCATGTGTATAGAAGTTTGTCATGGCATCCTTATTTTTATAACTTGAGCAATTAATTTTATAATGATAGTTATGTGCTCAAAATAAGAAGAATGGCCTTACTATTACCCGACCACTATTTGTTGATAAATTATAGATACACTATCATAATAAACAAAAAATTTTAAGGATTATATTTATAAATCATATAAAATATCCTTTAAATTGAAGAAAATCACAAAATAAAACATGAATGACTTTTTCTAGGTGGGCCCAAGGATCACATGCAACTTTATGTTTTCATGTTTAATCCAAGTCAAGGTAAATTTTAGTGGTCATTTTTCATTAATTTCTAAATGTTTCAATTTTATAAATTAGAATTTGGTGATTTCAGGGGGTGGTAAACAATGTGGATTCACCTAAATTATCTAGTGTAATTTAGTTTTCCATATCATCTCACCTACTATTTAAAATAAATTTAATACATATAAATATAGTTCACCAATCCATCAAAAGTCAATATGAACTTATTCATCATTATATAAAATATATAATCATTTGAGGACTAAATTTATAAATCATATAGGCATAGATACCATCCAGAGTTTACTTTTGTCACTTATCAACATAGATATCACTTACTTGAAACATTATCACCCATCACAACTTGTGTCAACTACTAGTAATCTTGTCACATGATAACATCTATGTCGATGACTATCTATCATGTCTCATATTAGTATTAGTGTCACTTAGTAGTGTTGGTGTCACCTAATAAATTGGTGTCACTCAATAATGTTGGTATCACCTGATAGCATTGGTGTCACTCAATAGTATTGGTGTCACCTAAGAACATTGGTGTTACCCAAAATCATTAGTGTTTTAATTATAATGAACCAATTACATGACATCTATTATAAATGTTAAGGGGTGGGATAATCAACCAATAAAAAACCTTATTTTCTTATTTTAGCTAGATATAAAAAAACCCAAGCAACTAACATTAACATCAGATACAAGTACTATACTAAATAATGAAATGTGTTTTTGTTTAATTTGAATTTCATATTAAGGTTCAATAACAATTCAAATGTAAAACCTCTTAAATGCAAAACCCACAAATAATGGTATTTCAACTAAAAAAATTAATCAAATGTCACCATTTGAATATATTATTGATGATTACATGCCATCACTCAAACAAATTCCTAAGTATGAATGTGCAATGCCTCAAGTAGAGGAAAATTACAAACAAGATGACTTGAATGAGGTGAAAATATAAGAACAAACTTCTAGATCTCATAAAACACCAACTTTGGGTTAATTATTCAACTCATAATTCTATGCAAAGGAATAAGAAACTAGATGAAATTATTGATAATGAAATCAAATACCAGATGAGATTTGTACTTATCAAACACAAATTTCAGTTGAAGACTTCACTACAAAATCTATACAAAAATAAGAAAAGTACATGGACAATTGGAAGGTCTTTTAAGTTTGACCAGGCAATTAAATATCCATATATTAAACTAAAAGAACCAAAAAATGGTAATGATACTCCAAAAGAATGTATATGTACAATATGTAGTTGGAAACTAGGAAAAGAACACAAAATAAAACTTAAGTTGGACAAAATTGAGAAACGTCATGAAAAAATATGTGTCAAAATAAAAAGATGGAAAAACACAAAAACCATAGAGATATAAAGATGCAAAAGAATGTATGCATGTAAGGTACATAGAAACATATGAATATAATTAAAAATATATATGAAATATCATTAAGAAAGGAATAACAATAAAAAAATAGTGAGGAAAAGTTACTCAAGTTAATCTTCAATGCCAAAAATATGCAATTCTCTACCATCTATCACATTCTAAAAAAACGTAAACCTATATCATATTTTTTAGATTATAAGATTTTATTCTTATTTTCATCAAAAGTTGCACCCTTGAGGAGGTTTTTCATTATTCCTCACTTAATTGATAGCATGGAAACAATCCTAGGTTGTGGATAACCTAAAGAGTGGATTGAACCTCTAGATTAGGGCTATCTCCCTTGATGCATCACTTTAGAACTATCACTAAAACTACTAGCTTACATGAGAAAAGGGAGAGAGAAATAAAAAAAGATAAAAAAAGGAGGTGATGGACCAAAATTATCTCCTCCACTCACCTATCATGCACTAAGAACATGAATTAATACTGA